>JBBPBQ010020321.1:25382322-25530607 GCA_037974755.1 Cicer yamashitae | reverse complement strand
CCCCCCCCCCCCCCCCCCCCCCCCCTTCAATTTGAATCAAACATTGATCTCTTGGTTGAGCACTTCACAGTGGAAGAGGAAAAGATATGAGAAACTAAAATATGTCTACCAACACTAAGAACAATAACTTAGACATAAATGTTAATCGGGCTTCAGTCTTTAATGGAGAAAACCTTGAAAATTGGAAAGATAATTTCAATCATTCTATTTATCCCACGATATTGATTTATGGGATATTATCGAAGATGGTTAAACATCTCCTTTAGATAGAGAAGGTGTTGCCATACCCATACAGAAACTAGATATCGATCAAAAAAACAGTTATCACTGCATCAAAAAGTTAGGTTTTATCTTATGAGCATTATCGCCAAGAAGGAATACAACAAATGCATCAAGGTTGAAACAGCTAAGGAAATATTTGATTCTTTATGCCTTAACTATGAAGGTAACAAACAAAGTCAAAGAATCCAGAGATAATGCATTGGTAAGACAATACAAACTCTTCAAGATGGAGGAAGAAGAGACCATTGAGAATATGTTATCTAGATTCCAAATATTAGTCTCCGATCTTAAAGTTTTAGAAAATAGCTATACGACGACAAATCACGTGAAGAAAATCCTAAGAAGTTTTCTAAGTTGGTGGAGATCCAAGGTCATTACCATCCAACAAGTCAAAAATCTCAACAAAATACCACTAGAAGAATCATTGAGCTCTCTACGATCTTATAAGATCAATATTAACAAAGATTAATTAGTCAATATATCAAAGTTAATAGCTTTGAAGTCTAAGATCAATGGAATGACAAGAGCCCTACAAGCATAATTAGAAGGTTAAGAATCTAGTAGTCACAATGATGATTCGGAAGATGGTGAACTATCATTATTATAAAAAATAAAAAATAAACAACTATTGTGGGTATGACTTATTCATTGCACAATTTCTTTTGGATTTTAATAAAAACTTTCAGTTTTTTATTGGTTTTAATTTAGGGATCTTTGGATATTCAATTTAGGGATTTTTAGGTTTTGATGATGACGATGTTGATTATCGAAAGTGGTTGTTGTCAAAAGTGTAATGGTGGATTGAATATTTGATTTTTGGATTAAAAATGAAGAGGGGATAAGGAATAAGATGAATATTGTTAGTGTTTATATTTTATTAAAAAAAACCAGAATTATATTTTTTAAATAGGTAGAAAATAAATAAATTGAAAAATGCGAAATTGTTTTCATGTAACAGACACACCAACATTTTTAATAAAAAATGAAGAAAAAAATTAACTTGTACACATTTTTAAAGATAAATGACCTATATGGAAAAAGAAAAGATAAAAACCTAAGTGTTACAACTAAATATTTGAGGATGGAAGAGTTGACACAATGGCTTCCTGGTGATGTTATCTAGAGACTGTATTCCATTATTCTATCATGTGAGACCAGTGGAAGAGACACCAATGTGTGGCCAGGTGCAACAGGGACGGATTTTTCCATCTCAAGTGCATATAATATAATCTGCAACTTCTTCGGGGTAGTGGAGGGCTGAGGTCGGCATTTGAAAGTTCCAAGAGAGTGAAGTACTTTGTATGGTGTGTTAGACATGATCACTTATTGACGAATGAAAGGTTTTCTTGTATGCATTTAGGGAATCCTATATGCACTAACTGTAAAGATGAAACTGAAACAACACTCCATGTCCTCAAAGATTGTTCACTTGCAATTAGCGTTGGATAAATATAGTTCAAGTGGATGCGAAGGAAGCTTTTCATTGTGATTTGAGGGAGTGGATTGAATGGAATCTTAAGATAAGGTAGGGGAGTAATACGCAAGTGGAATGGGCTCGAGGGTGGGCTTGTGCTTGCCACTCCCTTTGGTGCTAGAGGAATAAATTGAAGCATGATGGTAGTTTTATGTACCCTTATAAACTGGGGCATGAGGAAGTGAAAGGAGTAACCATGTATGATTCTTCTACTAATGTTGTTGTGCTTGTGACTAAAGAGAAATAGTTGATGAATATTTAGTGGAATCCGCCTACTCAAGGTTTGGTTAGGCTTAATACGAACAATGCAATCAGAGACAGTGGTGTGGCAAGATGTGGGGACTCATCTGTAGTGAGAAGGGAAAGTGGTTGTGTGGATTCTCCAAAGTTGTGGGGACTTGGGACGCATACACGACAAAGTTATGGGGGTGCTCTCTTGGGTTTGGAGTTGCCTTGGACACATGCATTTAGTCGAGTCGAGCTTCATGTTGATTCAGAGGTCGTGGTGGGTACCTTTAATAAGAGATTAAAAGGGAGTGCAAAAGATTATCGTCTTATTCAAGACATTGTTCGCCTATTTGAGATAAAGTGAGAAATACTTATGTGGCATACTTTTTGTGAAGCAAATCAATGCACTGATGGGTTAGCTAATCTAGGATATGAATGCAGTTTGATTGTGATGATTTATAAGCGGTGTCTGACTCATTTTAGATATTTATTGCTAGTTGATGTAATTGGAGTTCCAACTCCATGCCACGTTTAGTTTACATGTTGCTTTGTTTTGGGCTTTAAGCCCTCTATTTATCTAAAAAAGTGCATTTTCTTAAGTATTTTTCGTATAATTTTTAATTTAATGATTTTTTTAAAGTTTGTTTTAACCATAAAAAATATATTATAAATTAAAAATTGAACATACAAAATAAACACTTAAATTTTTTTTATAAAATAAATGATTAAAATTGTAATTTTGATTAAAAATTATGAAACAAAAAATTTGAAGTTATTTTATAATCTCAAAACTCACCAATCCAACAACTTTTCTCTAAAACCCCATTTCAATTTATTTTATCTTATTGTAAGATAAAACCCGTTACCTCTTCTTCTCATCAGCAACGTCTTGTCGTCGTTAGTCGCAGAGAAGGGAAGCACAAAACCTTTTTCCATCACACAACCTACCCGCCTTTCCTGTCTTTTCTACTATATGTGCAATTTCTACATCTTCAAATGCTTTCATTTCTTCTAATTAGAATAATGTTTAAGTATGATGATTAATTTATTCGCATTTAGATGCATATTTTGATGAAATTGACAAGTTACTTTTGATATTGTTCAAGTACGGTGCCTTTAATTATGACAAATATCAAATATTGTTCTATATTAACGTGATTACTTTATGCATGGTTATATTATTTTAGGATATATGAGTAGAAATCAAATGCTATTTGAGTCATTATTGAGTTATACAATTGGGATGTATCATTATTAAGTTAAATTAGTTAATTGTTGTATTTACATTTGAGAGAGTATTTACTATGAACTCTGTTATTGGTATTTGAACAAGTTCTCGCCCATATAAAATTTTATGTATGTTTCTTGCTATGTCTATACTACACGTAGAGATCTTTTATTTTAGGAGTAACTCTTGTCACACTTACTTCACTTCACAGCTCATTGTAGACATTAAATTTCATCGATCCAACTATTGAACTAATAATTCTTATTGAGTGCATCAAATCTATAAAGTTTCATAAAATTTAAATATATATGGCACTTTATCAAGTAAATTCAATTCAACATATAATATATTTTAAAAAATACAAGTAAAATATTGACTATAAGATCTTATAGCTACAAATATTAAATTTCTATAATTTTTTATATGCATGATCGTTGAGATAATATAAAAATATTTAACGGTTGAATTGATGAAATTTAATGTCTACAATAAGTTATGAAGTGTGACAAGAGTTACTCTTGGAGTCAACAAAACCCAACTCCTATAGTCTGTCAATCTTCTGACTCAAATGAAACCTAACAATTGGAAAATGGGTTTGGTCAACATACAATTTATGTTGACATATACAAGTAAGGTTGTCAAACTCTAGATCCTACCTAAGATCTTTGGGATATAGAAAAAGCGTAGATCGTGGGATCGTAACAGGGATCTTAAGATCCCACAAATTAGACAAAATTAAGAAAAATAACCTTAACATAAAAAATTTCATTAAATCAATAAAAAGTTACAAGCTGAAACACAAAAGGCTATTACCATTGTCTCAAATAAAAAAACAAAACCTATCACCATCATCTAACAACATCTAAAACTTTAATTTAACAATTCATTCAAGGCGTTGTGATCAAAACCAACATCTTCCATACAATCTTCAGCTCCTTCTACGTCAAATTCATCATCAAGGTTGTGAATCTCCAAATCATCTTGAGGGGCAGCATCTTCAACTCCATTCCTTCCTTCATTTTTATGGCCAAATTCTAAATCCTCATTTTCTATTGTGAAATCTAAAATGTCATTCTCAGTTGAACCTTCATTATTATCTACAATCCATTCATCATCAGATTCAAGATCATCAATGTTATGTTCTACCATATTTCTAGTTTGCTTCTTCTTAGTTAATTTTGAATTTGCCATCACAAACACAACATCATTCATTATCTTTTGTTTCAAACGGTTTCTCCTCTTTGTGTGGACCTAATAGATATAAACTCCATTAGTATTTAGCAATTTGTAGATAATTTTGAAAGTGAAATTTTAAAGTAATTTTTACCATCTCAAAAGCGCTCCAATTTCGTTCACATCCAGATGAATTGCAAGTTAAGCTTAACACACGAATTGCAAAAGATTGAAGTTCTGGATGCTCATCCCCATATGATTCCCACTATTGTGATGGAGTTTTGGTTTTAAGTGCAGCCTTTGCTATCGAACTACCAAAAAACTTTGCTTGTGTCTTGAAATCTTCCAGTTGAGCATCAATCTTGCAAATTTCTTCAACATCTCCCACCATCTTTTGTAAGCAGTTATATAACCCACGTTTGACTTCATAATTAGCTTTAAATCCAGGGTTGTAATGTAGTTGAGGGTTAAGGTAGTAGCCTGCCGCATGCAAAGGCCGATGGACTTGTTTATCGTACCTCTCATCAATAATATCCCATAGAGGCTTGAAACTAAATAATGAAAAAAACAACTAAATTACTTTTAGCCTTGAAATAGAATGCTAAATTTACAAAAACATTGTCCATTGCAAAACAGAAAACATTATGCAGAATTTGAAGGCAGAATGCAGAATTTGCAGAAACATAATTTGTAGAAATAATAGTACCTTCCTTGAACACCATCGAAGGCAGCTTGGATTCTCTCCTTAGTTTGGTCCATTGCCTCATAAATAAACCTCATTGCTGGTTTATCATCTGAGTCCACTAAACGAAACACTTTGATTAGTGGATAAGTACCTTATAAGCAAATTGCAATTTTTTTCCAAAACTCTTTATCCATAATCGCTTCTTCAACATACTGCCTTTCACCAGTTTTTGCAAACTTGCTTGATGTCCATTCATTAGATGTGAACATTCTTATCAATGCTTTTCTGTTCTCCATGAGATAATCCAAAGTTAGATAAGATGTTGCGAATCGAGTAGCGACTGGTCTCACCAAATCTTTTCCTTTGGTGAAATGTTGTAATAAATAAATTAGATAAGCCTTTGAATATATATATATATATATATATATACATATATATTGGGTAATTTTCTTACCCTTTGAAATTGTTTCATGATGAACTGTTATCATTTTCTCAAAATTCTCTAACATGAGATCAATACAATGTGTTGCACACGGTGTCTAGTAGAGCCTCTTCCTTTTTAACATTAACATTGCACCAACAACTTTGTAATTTGCTGCATTGTCGGTCACAATTAGCACGACATTTTCTTCCCCAACTTCTTCTATTATTTGATCAATCATCTGATATATTTTATCGGCAATTTTTATTATATGAGAAACATTTATTGACTTTAAAAAATAGTTTCTTTAGGGCTGCTAACTAAGAAATTCAAAATTGTCCTCCGTCTTTTGTCCATCCACCCATCACTCATAATAGTCCAACCTGTCTTCTTCCAAGTAAGTTTGTGTTCTTCAATGACCTTAGTTGTCTCCTCCACCTTTTGCTTCAAGTACTTTGTTCTGATTTGATGATAAGAATGTGGCTTAAAACCAAGGCCATATCTTGAAACCATCTCCAACATCCTTTTAAGTTCATCATTCTTTGCCACATTAAAGGCTATGGCATTATTGTAGAAGAACGAAGCTATTTCTAGACACGCTTCTTCTTTCAAATTCTTCTTAAAAATGTTGTTGATGGTGGCTTGAGTATTTACTACATTTCTCTTGAAAAGTTTTGCAGGGGTAGCATTTTCATCCTCCTCTAATGACCTTTTTCCTTTTACTTTTTCATTATCTGTATCATTCTCTTCTAATTTCTTCAATGATTTATCTTTCAAGGATTTTACAAGTTCAAACATGTGTTTCTTCACATCATCAGGTACAACATCACATGCAATAGCGTTGAGCAGTGTACCAGCCAAATGGTGTTTCAGTCTGTACACTCCTCCAATAAATGTTTTTCCACAATAATTGCATTTTATTTTTCTGGTTCCTCCATCAACAGATACACCATGTTTCCATGCTATATCAGTTCTGCCTCCTAATGCATTTTTCTGCACTCTGGGAGGTGCAGAACCAGAACTGCAGACAACAGGAACATATGTAGACATGATTGAAATCGTGAGGTAGCAAGAGCAATTGCAGATTGCAGCGAAGAGGATTGAGGAGAATTTCATATATGAAATTGAGAAGAGTTGTAGAGATGAGAATAATTTATAAAAGAAATAGAAGGAAGGAATCTGAAATTGAATCATTTAATTTAAGTATTAAAAATTCCAAAATTGAATCATTTAATTTAAGTATTAAAAATTCCAAAATTGAAAACAATTAATTGAAAAAAAACCAAGTCCCAAGTTGCTGCCATCAAAATCAAATTTTAATATAATTTAAAATTATTATATGTATGTAGGTTTTAAATCACAATAGTAATTATTATTATTAGTTAATTATTCAAAACCAAAAAAGAAAACAAGCTATTCCATAGAGTAAGCAAAACGACGTGAATAGAAAAAAGGAGTAAGCAAAACGATTAGCAAAAAAAAATAGAAAACAGCATGCGGGTCGAAACGGGTTGAAACGGCGCTAAGCGGGTCGGATCTTCGCGAAACGGCGCTAAGTCTTCGCGAAACCGCTCTTCCTCTGCGCGACACGGCGCACCGCTCCCACGCTCTTCCTCTGCGCGCTCAAAGATCTGGGTTCTCCAACGATTTTGCCTTCGCTCTAACACTATTCAAGCTAAAAAACGCGTAAGATATTACGATGTTACTTCACGATTTTGTATAATACAAGTACTGTACAATTCACTTTTGTCTAAGTCGATACTTCCCAACGAATACTACATGAATAAACTATTTTTTTCTTTCTAGATTTGCTTATTGCTATTCTCATCTTGTATGGTGTTTAGACAAAAGCTTTACTGTAAGAGTTATCATCGTTTCATAATACATGAAGTAATGGAGTCCATAATCTGAAAACTTTGTGTTGTTTTCTAAAGTGGTGTTGCCTTGAGTCATTCAAACAAAAAGTGTAAAATCAGTTATTTGATGTGGTGAATGTTACAAAATGGTTCCACTTCCACAGGTGTTTACAGTAGAAAGGAATGAAATCCCATGTCAAGTCCTGATTTGTGATCCTTGAAATTTTTAATTTAATGATCCAAAAGTCAAGAAATTAAAGAGATTTCAGATTAATTTGGTTTGGAATTTCTTTTTTCATCCAACTGGAAGATTCATTGCACATTACTATGATTAGATAGATACACAAAGGAACAAAACGAAATAGGAGAGAAGTCTTGTTTTGGGTTCTGAAAATTGAGCTATACAATTCCACATGCTCACGTGCGCACACACATACAGATTACTGTTGAGAATTTAGTCTTTCTTTCATATTTTATTTGTTTTATGAGATATTGTGAATGTTATTTATTTCTAATAGTATCAGTTTCAGGTCCAGCTATTTTATGTGTTGTAAACTAAAAAATGGAGGCACTAAAAGCATGTTATGGGGATGGATCTTCTGATTCAGATTCTGAATCTTCCCCTTCAGTTCCAACCTTAGCTTACTCAGAAGAACCTGCTCCCTTGCCACCACCTCCTATTGCACTTCTTCATCCTCCAAACTTTCTTGGTATGGTTTTAAGCTAATTTTTGTACTCGTTACAAGAAGGACAAAAGAGAATTAAAATACATTCCTTCTGGATAGGTTTAGGCTTTCAATTAGAAAACAATAATATTCTCATATTGCGCTAACCTAATGGTTTTCAGAATTCATTAACTCATATTTCTTATATTTTAAGTTCTTTACATTGGCAATCAAATTAATAATCAGTTCTTATTTATATGTGGTATTTGCATACGATAAGTGCCTCTTGATGATGAATATTCATTGATTTGATGGTGAAGGGCCTCCAGATATGCAGATAGGTCAGACAACTAAAGTTAGGAGCTTCCCTCATGTTGATGGTAATTATGCCTTACATGTATACATACCAAGTAAGTTAAACTTAATTATGATATGCAAAGAACATTGTCTTAGTTTTTTAACACACTTTTCTGTTTTTAATACAGTGGTTATAGTATTTTAAAGATTTTATTTAATTTATCATGCATTATTTGTTTGTGCATTGCATATGATAATGCCATGCATTTAAGCTTTACCGCGCAATTGGAAGACCTGTATGTCTCCATGTAGATGACAAAGGAAACTAACCATCACGTTTGTCATAAATATATGGGTCTGACTATTTTTGTGTGTCTTGCTTTATACTCTACTTGATTTTCCCGTTTCTCCTTTTTATCACCCCTTGATTCTTTCTTGATGACATGAATGTTTAATTTTCATTTATAAGCAGGCTCAGGTGATCTCAAGTTGGCCTGCGATTGTTCTTTGACATAATAGGTTTCTGTTAGGACTGTCATTGTATGTTTAGATCAACATTTGTTACAGGCAAATGTGGGTTTTGAATCACAAACTTGATTTTAATCATTTTTTGACTTGTTTGGATATTCTCAAGTAGAATTAATTACTTATGCCTTTAGACCTTGGTGTTACTAGAATTCATTAAAAGTTATGTGTTAGGTTGAAAAGTCACTAAGGTTTACATCAAAATTTCTTTTAGAGTAAAAGCATCCAAACACAAATTACTTAAATTCAAACTAAATTTTAACCAAATCAATTTACATAGTTAAGTTCACTCAAAATCATGTTTGAAAAACATTCACCCAAAACATTGGCAGGATTGAGGAAGTTAGAGTTAGTTTGTTAGGGTTAGTTGAGACTGAGGTTGTTAGAGATGGAAAGTGCATCAAATTCCTAGTTATACTATGGAAGTTAGGGTATTGTTCCCAAGTTTTTTTTTTCAAGCACCACTTCTCAAAGTCAATGACATTTGATTGTCACTTGGATTTAGGAAAACAACAAACAAAATGTGCTCAAGAGGTCGAAAATGTCCAAGTCTTATAAGGACTACTTTGCCAATATTTCTAGTCCATGTGGGATGTTAAGACACCCCATTCACGCTCAGGATGAGAATGGACAAATGCAGGGATGGCCCAATAACAACATCCCTCATGCCTAGGAATGAACATCTAGAGCATGAACGGATACCGGTGGCCCAATAACAGATCACTTATAGGCTATGATCTATGTTGTCAAAAGTGGCCGATAGCACCGCTATCTCGGCAGAGCGGCTCAGACATGGAGGGTGTCCACCCACACATGCGAAGCTGAAGGGAGTAGTGGCCGTTGCGGTTGCATTTGCAGAGGGATATTGTGGAAAAGATGTCATTTGTCGTGGTGCTATACAGGTGCAACAAAATAAGATGAGGTGAAAGCCCAAATTACCCTTAAAATTAGATTCATTACAGGGCTATTTTGGGTTTTCCTACCAAAAAAACCCTAAATCCCCAATCATGAACCCTTTCTCTTTTCTTCTACTGCTGCAAAGGTTTTGCTCTCTGCTTCTCTGGCTTTTTTCGCACGACTAACCATCGTCCCAGGTCCCACGCTGTCCTCTGTTACGCCGTTCACAGCCCCTGCCGTCCTTGGCCACTTCATTTGCAGTACCAACCGTTAAGGCCACTCATGTTGGATCAATGACTGCAATTTCTCAAATTGTGCAACACACATTAGTTGCTCATCTTACTGAACATACTTCAAGGTATCTTTTTTCACTAGGGTTATTGCAGCATTCATGAGCTGGTCAGGATGGTTTATGCTTGGAGAAGCTGGTGTGTATCCTAAATATTGTATACTGCAAGCTATGGACGCATTTGAATTTGCTTTGCAGTTTGCTATTTCTGTGCTAGTTGTTGCTTGCCATGTGCTTTGATACACCAACGACAATCATGGTTGCTTCAGGCGTTGGCACTTCTTAAGGTGTGCTCATTAAGGTTGGAGATGCAATGGCCAAGCTAGAAAAGGTAAAATTTGTTGTCTTTGATAAGACTTGGTCATTGACAATTGGGAAACCGTTGGTCAATAGCACACTGCTGTTATCTATATTTTCTAGGAGTTATACATGGCAATTTTTGTGGATTCGAATAGTGAGTGCTCGATAGCAAAGGCTGTTGTGGCACATTTAAGAGGCCGCACCAGATTCGGGTCCCTCAATGAACAAGTCTTAGATGAGAAGAACTTTGAGGTTCACATGGGAGCTAGGGTAAGTGGGAAAGCTGAATGATGGTTATAAGTGGGGTGCAACCCTCACACCGTGAGCTAGCTTTTGGGATTAAATTAGGCCCAAGCTCCAAATTTAAAGAAATTAAAGCAATGATCAGGTTCTTTCTAAGTTCTGAATTGATTATTGAAGTCGATATTCAAATGTGGTTGGGGTTTTATTTCTTTCAATTATTTCTTTGTGCAATCCAAATCTATCTCACTCCAATATTCTCTTGCTTAGTCCAATGTACAATATCTTAATGCAACACCCCTCTCTCTCAGTCCAATAAATGTAAACCCTGCCTGAATTGGAACAAGAATTAATGTCCAAGAATTAGTAAGATTCACATATCTGCTAATGTCAATCTCTCGATCATTAACAGATATGGTTATCAACTTCATAAATCAAATTCCAAGTTGAATAAATGAATCTAAGCTCAATTCGTTTGTTGATCCAATGGAACAAGCGTTGCGTGAGACTTCATATTAATCACGTAATATGCTAGCCTAATGTCTATCTCTAGGTCATTAACACACGGTGATTCACTCTAAGGTCCGCAAGAGATTCCCAATTGCATAAATGATGGGTTGACCCATTGTTGATCTAATCGTGGAAGAAAGAGAAACTTGAGTTAAGAACAAATTGAAAAAAGTTTAGATTGAGATTCATCCCTAATGAAGAGTTTAACTACTCTTGGAGGAAGAAAGAGAAACAAGATTTGAAGTTGCGATCAAAGTGAGATTGGTGTAAATTCAAGTCTTGACTAACAAGACATCCAAATTTGTGTTTTGATCTCATTTCTCTACAAAAACATCTTTGTCTTTTCAAAAGCTATTTGTAGCTGTAAAACTTAACTGGCAGCATCACAATGCTCTGAATGTGCCATTTTCACGCTCAAGGCCCCAAAAATAGCTTAGATGAACCAACCAACATTGCATAGCTTCTGTGTCGACGTGTCAATGCTGGCTGTCCTAAGACATTTTCCTGCTAGCGTGGCAGCAGTTGAATTTGTAAGCATTGACACTCTACACTTAAGCAATCCCCCTTTCTTCTCATCCCATCTTTCATAAACATGCAATGGACCTGATACATTTGCAACATACGCTGATCAAGATTGTCTTAGCTTTACAGAACATGTGGGTCATGATAAATTCTCACTTATGCAGTAGGGTATGGACAAACATTCACACTAGTGGAATAGGGATAATGAGGAAAGAAGCTGAGAAAGAGAAATATTGATGAATGCAGAGTCAAGGAGTTAAATTTTCTTCAAATTGCTAACTTCCTTAGTTCCTTCTTAACATCTAATTTTCTCTTCTGTTCATTTTTATATACACTCTCCATATTTTCTTCGTCTCATTATTTCCATCCATATCACACTTTATATTACCTTTGTCAAAGTACTTCAAATCAAGAGCAAAGGAGTTGAGTTCCTTACTAGTTGGTGCTGTCAACACTTGTATATGGAGCTAACTCGGTTGGATGGTCTGATCACGTACAGGATCTAGAAATACAAATGATATTCTTAGAATTTAATGATACACCTTTTTAAGATTTACATGTAATAAATTCGTTGATGTTTAATCGGATATTCTTGAAGTTAATTGATTCGAAATGTTTTGCTCCTTCAAACATCTAGGTCAAGTTTAGCCACTGCTTGCAAGATATTTAACGTTTGATGTCATACAAGTACTTCCACGTTTCTTTATATTACTTGAGTAGACATGACAGTGCTATAAAATTTGTTCAAAAGTATTCATGCTTTAAGGTGCAGTGACTTTGGGCTCAGACTGCAATTGTTTTGTTTCAGTTAATATTTCATCTCCGTCGAAAAAAGAACTAGCGCCTTTCTTGAAGAAAATCTCGCATCGGGACCCAAGTCTTTATGCTGTTGATGTTGATGTCCCACTTAACATCCTCTGCAAAAATGATGAGAAGCTTGAACAAGTTGCATTAGGAAGAGAGTTTCACATAAGTTTGGGAAGAACTGTTCCAATACGAGTCCATCAGATTGACTCAGTGGTCTCAATGCTAAGACAGAAGCTTCAAACTCAACATCAGTCAGTTTTTAATCTTGTATTGTTCAGTTATGAAAAATGGACCATAATATTTTTTTTTTCAACCAATTTACCTGATTGTTGCCTTTAACTTGTCATTTTGAAGAAGTTATTGGATCGACTTTCACAAATGGGAGATTTTTGTTAATGATGATCGCACACGCACCTTTCTCTCAGTAGAAGTTGTTCAAGGAGGGCTTGTAGAGGTATGATTCATAGCCCTTCCTTTTCCAATTTTTATGCTTCTATATTTTTTTTGTGTTAATATTATATGAAATGTTTGTAAACATATATGTTCTAAACTTCACATTTATTTCTTCTCTCGATTCCAACCAGTATCTCCTTGTTTCAACTAGTTGAGTTAGTTCTCTCTTTTCCATTCAATTTATTTCAGATACGTAAGCAAATTGAAGCAGTCAATGCAATTTACAAGCTTCATAATCTTCCTGAATTTTACGAGGTCAGTTTTATTGAATAATAATACCAGAGTCTCAAACGTTCTTGAAAAGTCTGCAGTCTGCAGAGTGTAGACCAAAAACGTTTCACAAGTATTACTTTTTTTATAAGCAAAAGTACTGCTTTTATCATCACCACTATCGTATTTATTTTTGCATTGTGGATTAGTGTTTAAAAGTCACTCAAAAGTCAAAACTCTAAAAAAGATCGACGATGGCACTCTTCAGAATGGTCTTCTTGGTCGCTGAAGACAATGATTAGATCAAAACCAGTTTGATAAAAATAAAAGAAAAACGAATGCGTCTCTCAAAACTTAATTCATCGAACGTATATTAATTAGATCACCGTTTCAGCTGTAAAAATGGAAAGAGATGTTAATGTATACTTCCGAGGGGTGTCGTCGATTGTCGTTAGAGTTTCGAGTAATTTTGAATCACAGTTTACAATTTGCTTTTGTTTTTTATTAGTACTTAAAACTTGAAGTACTCTGTACAGGATCCACGTCCTCACATATCCTTAGCATGGGCACTGGGCGACACCTCCCATTCCCTGAAGAAAGTTGTGGATGAGGAATTGAAGAATTGTGTGGTTGGGAAATCCTTGAAGAAGTGTATTTTTACCTGTAAATTCAAAGGTATCGAGTGTAAGATAGGTAACAAAACATACACAATATGTAAAATTTCAGATAGACAATAACGTGTATGGGTTATATAGTAACGGATCTTCCGAAATATTTCTGGCTGCATCCAAATCTATTTTATAAAATTGTGGTTTTTACTTTGCTTGGTGCTAGTCTGATGATAAATAAATTATTTTGTGCACCCTTAACTTGTACATCAATTTTAGTTTTTATTTGAAGCAGAATTATTATTAATAACATGAATACTAATGATCATTTTACAACTATCTCAGTTGGAATTTGTACTCGGTTATATATTACAAAGTCAAACTTTTACTACTCATTTGACACCTCTTAGACTTGACATGCACACAAATCACAATAATGATTGCAATCTCAGACTTGGTACTCTAGTCATTACTTATCATTTGTAACACCATATTCTTGTTAAAAATAGATCAAATAAACATGGAGACATAAACAACTTATTTCATAAAATTATCAAGAATATTTTTTTTTCTGTAAAAATCTTTCTGATATTTTTTTTAATACCAATACCTTGAGATCATGATAAATATAAGAATATGTCTTATTAGTCGGGGGAAGTGAAAAAGTCAGAGATTTGATAGTAACTATATTTTGAGTATTAACATCACCTTGACCAAATAGAATTTTTGAGTTCATCTCGCCACACTCTTAACAAGCATAGCAAGCCAAAGATAAATATGAAAACTATAAAATATCAAGCCAAAGATTTGACAAGTTGCACCTTATCCCTAATAGATAAAGAAACAAGTTACAAATTAAGAGATATTTCATCTGTCTTACGATAAATGTCGTTTAAAATTTTTGTATACATATTAAGAAATACAATAATTAAGAGAAAAAAAAAAGTTATTTTACTAAACTATCCATCTTAATTATTAGTGAAATTTTTATTATTATCAATGCAAAATATAACAATGCTTTGGAAGTTATGTATATAGTAATTATTAAAAAATAGTATAAAAAAAATAATTAAAGTTACATTAAAAATTATAAATAACATTTATTTTGAAACTAATTTTTATTTTTGTTAAATGACACTCAACAAAATAAATGGGTTTTAGGTATCACTATATAAAGAGTTTGATGTAATCATTTACTCAACTTTTCCCATTTTGCAACATTTTACTTTTGATCAATATAATTACAATACACTTATAGATTTAAAAAAAAGTTAAGTAAACGATTACATCAAACCTTTTATATAGGCTAACCTATTAGTAATAAACTAAGTCCTAATCTATAAGTGTCTATATCTTTAACAACCTTTATTAGTAGAAAGTTTATTTTCTATTATGAGTAATATTTTGCAGGTGATGTTTTCTTGACTTGCCCTTAAAATAGGTATCACGAGCTAGCTTTTTCAAGATCAATGTTGAAATAATCGTTGCATTAATACCTTCTTTTACCTAACTTTCGGCTCAATAGATAAATTGATCATTTAAATTATAAGTGTCATTTAAATTAATTCTTAAACTTTATAAATTGATAAATATATTATTAAAATTGTAAAATAGTAATCAAAACAATCTTTATTTAAACTGTGACAAGTTCTACGGTACAATAAAAAACAAATGTGTATTGGTACTATGAATTTTTTGACCAATAATTTCTTTAACTTGTCCACGCATACATTAGTATAGTATATGTTAAAATTGACTAAATTAAGAGTTTTGGTACATAGATGACATGTCATTCAACTATTGATGATTTAATTTTGATAGTACTAAAACATGTTAATTTTTCACTACCGTAGAAGTCCCCTTAAACTTTTATCGTATAAGATTATAATGTGACATGTTAATTGAATACGAGTCTTCTACATTGATCTCATATCAATGTCATCACAACAGAGACTAATCTAATTTGTCCATAATTAGTCAATGCACGATTACAATTGCTCACAAATTTATTTTTGAGATAAATAAATTTTATCGACAAATTTGTCATCAGGAAGATGACATTGACGTGAGATCAACGTGGATAAACTACATATTCAATTATAATGTCACATCAAAATATCTAACGATAAAAATTTACACATAGACTATTTTGATTGATATTTTATAATGTCAAAAATATATTTGTCAAATCACAAAATTCAGGGAGTGATTTGACTCACGCTTACAATTTAAGGACTAATTTGCATATTCACGCATCGACTTTCACTTTATTCATTAAAATTGCCACATCATTTTCTTTTATATCAATTAAGTTTATAGCCAATGTAAAAATGGTGTCACTAAATCTATTATTTGAACTGAGTGTAATTTATATTACTAATATATTAAAATTAAATAATATACTAAAATATCCGCTTTTAAAACTAATTTTCACATTTTTTTAGTTGAAATAGAGACATATATTTATGCTACTTCAGAGAAAATAGAGATATTTAGGTACTATTGTTTTATACAATTACATGAACTTTATTTATAAAAAACAAAATAAATTTATGTTGTATTGGATGTATGTAAAATGCTAGAATGAAAATTTCATTTCCATTTTCTAGCACTGAACTTTCGAAGTGGGTTTTCTAAAAACAGAAAAAAAAAAAACTGATGTAACATAGATTTTATAATGCTCTAAGCAATTGGATGAAAATGAAACAACAATACAAAATCACAAAAACAGCTAGTGAAAAAGAAAGACCCCAAATTCTTTGTATTCATGTGTGTGGGTCAAGCGTGCGAAACATGCCAAGTTGGCTGGGACTTGAGGACACGCCATTGTATATATCCAAAAACGTCTTTAATATATTTAATAATATCATAATACTAATTTAACTTTATCCTTTTATATATATATATAGAGGCTTTACAGTTTTTCTTTAAAAGCATAATCTAAAAAAAAATATCTGAAAACAGTTTTTAATGAGAAATTATTTTCACTAGTTTCTAACAAAGTGATGTTTTTTTTTTACGGGAGAGAGAAAGGGATGGAGGAAATTTTGGGACAAAAATACACTTATATAAAATACTCTTTATAATTTTATAAGTTGAGTTTAAAATTTCTTTATTTTCTTTAAGGTCACATAACATTTAATTAATTTAAATTTGAACGTCTTTTATGGTAATTTTGTAATAAAAAGTTGTATCCAAACAAACTAAAAATGATTTTTATTCAGTACCAGAGTCACTGAATATCAGAGCTTGATATGGAGAGTTTGTATTTTGGAGAGGTGATGAAGTATGATTTCTCCGTTAGCTTCTCGTGTAAGGAGAAGGTGTACATGTACACACTCCGACAATCAAGTAGAATTTGTCAGAATATGAGATAAATTTAGATAAGAATTTGTGTGTACCTTTATGACCTAGGGTATCCTGTTTATATAGAGATCTCTTATAGGATTTATGGAATCTTTTTGTGATAATCATTAGAGCCAGTAGATGACTGTTGAAGCTTCCCTCATGATGTTGGACAAGTGTCCTTTTGCTATGTGATAGGTGGCTGCCATCTAGTGGCTACGATTGTGGTAGGGTTTCCATTCAATGGTAGTGATTGAAAGTCCAACTGATTTAGGGTAAACCATCACATTGAATTCTATTTGGTTGAGCGTTTTTTCTTAAATTTGAGAAGGTTTTGTTGTGTAGTGTACTGGGTTCAGGTCGACTCGGTATTGGGCTTGACCTAAGTGGATGCGAGTTTGGCCCAGAACAATTTCCCCCCAAGTCGGTTATATGATGAAATCAAGGATCGTCTGGAATAGGAATTTCTAAATTGTGGACGAAATGGTGCTTATCTCGAGATGGAACTTCAGATTGGGTTGTGATTTCGGAAAGTCTTAGATCCAAAGTTGTTCGCTACTATTGTGGGGTCCGGACTAGGAAAGGTTGCTTCAATAATTACCGTGTTAGAAGGTTTCTTTCGAGGCGTCTTTTCAATCATTTCCTGATGACACATGTCAAACCTAAGTAATCATCATCATCACCCAAGGTGCTTATTGGACTTATAGGGTTTCTTAGTCTAGACTTTTTAAGGTCGTTGGATGTGCGCGTTGGGATTCATGTCCAGTATGTGGATTCAAATTATAAATAGAGGGAAACACTTCGTGAATTCTTTCTTCGCATTTCAAAACATTGAACTTCCTTATAAACTCTTGAGCGATCTTGAAACCTCTATACAAACTTTTAGGCTATCTTTGGTGTGGAATACTTCAACCTTCTCTGTTTTCAAGGGAATTTACTAGCGAGTCTCTCTTCTTTCTTCGTTTTGATTTCAATGGTGTTTCTCGTTGATATGATTTAGTATGTTGTGCCTTTGTCTCGCAATATCTTGATTCTGGCCACCGTTCGCGGCGAGTTCGTGGTGGTTTTGGTGTTTTTGTTTCTTTTTCTCCACCATGGATGGTGGTTTTAGATAAGGGTTTATTTTTCTGTTTTTTGCGCTTAGTTTAACTTAAACCTTCGTTCGTCAACTTTCATTCCTTCTTCATCAAAGTGGATGAAAAAGTGTAACTGTTATCTTGACTCGCTCTCATCCATTTTGGTCGAACAGGATTTGAAATGGCTGATGATAGGGCATTGACTTCAGACTATAAGTATTCCCCTTGGACTTTCGGGACATGAATTGGGTGACTGATGAACTTCTTGGAGCCGTTTCCCTTTTTTGGAAGACGAGAACGATTCGTCATATGTTTTTAGGAAAGTGGGTCCGAAGGAAGATTGGACGACTAGGAGAAAGAATCTGTAGTGATCCCGGTAACTGCACAATTACTATGTACGAGTCTATTTTCTGGCATATGGGACTCCGCCTCCCTTTTAGAAAGTTTGAGATAGCCCTTCTAGATCATCTCCAACTCGCCCCTTCCCAACTCCATCTGAACTGTCGGGCTTATATTATGACCTTTCAAATTACATGTAGGTTCCTGAAACTAGTCCTTTATGCTCCTTTCTTCTTTAATATCTTCGGACTACTATGGCATAAATAATTTCTTAAATTGAAACAAGGACACATTTCTTTCAAGAAAAAGAAAAAAATGTTTTACTGCTTTCATGGAATTGTTGAAGGGGTTCAAAAGATGATACTACTTTGTTGTGGTGAGGTCAAAGGAGGCCTATAGGAATTTCTGCATTATCAACCCAGTTTATGATCAGAATGATGATGTCATCCTTAGTGAGGATGGTGAACTAAGGACGACTTGTCAAGATCGCTTCCTAAAGTTTTGGACTAAAGCTCATTTGAACTATAGGCGAGATGAACTGACGTATATGGTGGAAGAGCTTAGCCCTGCCGATCTATACAATGCTAATTGTTTGCAGTAGTTCGTGGGTGCTTTTGAAAAAGAAGTTAAGGCCGATAAAAAGGGGAACCCAGTATTGGATGCCTAAGGAAATCTTCAATACATTTCTTATTGTATATATACTAGAGAGCTTTTGGCTTGCTGTAATCAAGAAGACGCTAATTACCTCTTAGGTGGTTATAATTAGTGTTGTACTGTTGTATTTGTTATATTTATATTCCCTTGGTTCTAACTTTCTTCCTTCTTATTTGCAGCGAATATGGCCTCATTGTCCTTCATGAAAAAATATAAATCGAAGGGTGCCAGAACATCTTCTTCGGTTCCTCCTCAAGTTCCTTTTAACCCTACTCATCAGAGGGAAAAAACCATGGATATTCATACATCGGCAAAACTCCGAACTTCTCCTTAACAAACTACTCCGAAATCAACTAGCAAAAGTTTGACCTTTATAGATCTAGATGACTCTTTGAGAAGGAAAAAGATGAAAACAAGGCTTGTTTAGACCCGTCTGGTTTCTATTCCCCATTATGAAAATGGTGCGACGATGGCCGAGGAATCCCTAACAACCTTAAAGGTAAATTTGCCCATGCTACGAAGCTCTATTACGAAGGCAACTCCAAATTGTTGAAGGATTCTGAAGATTTAGAATCCTTACGTAAAAAGAAAGAATGTCTTTCTTCTCAATTGGCGGGTGCTAAATGGAGTCTTCAGTTCTTATTGAAGCGAAGAAATTCTTAGAAGAAAAGATAGTTCATTTGGAGAGGAGTATTGAGGAGTCCAAATCCAAATTTTCAGAGTTGTTTGGTATGGTTGAAGCCTTAGAGCAGAAGAAGAGGGATCCAAAATATGATAAGACTGCTATGGTTAACAATCTGTACGTTGTAATTAAGGATTCATTTGAAAACCCCCTTGCTCAAATCCAACCGTTAAATCCCAAAGTGGCTTTCATTATGGCTGGGTTGGATTACACAAAGGTGGCGAGATTGTCGAGATCTTGGGATATGAAGAGAACGTTGATGGCGGGTCGGTTAATGATGTCATACAATAGGATTTTTCTTTCTGATATAATTGTTGATTTTGGCTGTTTGTAATCTGCTCCTTTTTGAGTTCAAATTTTATGTTGGTTTTATCAGTTGTAATGCTTCAAACTTATTGGCGCTAAACTTGTCTTTTCCTCGAATATTTGATGATTGCATCTTTATCTTATTGCATATTTTTTCGTGATTGAGCAATCTTCTCTTGTTTATCTAGACAATTGTTCGTGTTCGGTAGTTCTTTCTAGTTTTATTTTATGCTCGTTTGTATGATATGTTATTTTGGTTCACTCGAGGAAGGCTTCCCCAACTAAGGAGTGTTTCCTATCATCCCTCTATTTGACAATTTGATTGTTAGATAGAGGTGGACCTTTATTTGTTAGATCCCTTTCTATTTTAGTGGCTACCCGAAAAGGAGGGTCTCTAGACCATTTTGCAAGATAATTTGTCGTGGTCGCCCTTGATTGTTTCACCGTATTGACGGTTTTGAACTGTTCTTTTGATGGTATTTGCATTTAAACACATGGTAATAGAAAAGGAATTTTCATTGAATAGGTGTTGTAAGTTTAATACATCTTACAAACTACTTGAATTATACATTTCAACTATAGTATTTCGTTATTTTCGCCGCATTCCACATTCTCGGAATAGTCTTTCCTTCCAAGGTTTCTAAGGTGAATGCTCCAGTTCCTGTCTTTGAAAATATTTGGTATGGCCCCTCACAGTTTAATGCCAATTTTCCCTGTCCTCCATTCTTTAGGATGACATCCGCTCTCTGAAGTACTAAATCTCCTACTTCGAGTATGCGAGGCTTCACTTTTGGTTGTATTTAACTGCCATCCTATGTTTGATGATGACCACTTAAGTGTTGCAGTGCTCCTGTCTTCGTCCAACATGCTGAGTTCTTCTCTTAGCACTTCTTCATTTTCAATCCTATTTAAAGGATGAGAGATCCTCCAACTTCAACAGAGATCACAACTTTGGACCCGTAAATAAGGCGAAAAATGGTTTCACCAGTGGTGGGGTGTGACGTAGTTCGGTAGGCCCAAAGAACATGTGGTATTTCTTCGGCCTAGTTTCGTTTGTCCTCATCTAACCTTCTTTTCAAACCCCGTAGAATCACCCTGTTAGCTGCTTCGGCTTGTTCGTTGGTTTGTGGGTGCTCCACGAAAATGAAATGTTGAGATTGGTCATCAGGGCTTGGAATAATTTATCTGTGAATTGTGTTTCGTTGTCGGTGAAGACTACTTCAGATATACCGGGCCCTGTCAAAATGCTTTTCTTAAAGAAATGGAGTATGTTACCAGTGATGAACTTAGCCAAAGGTTCAACTTCTATCCATTTCGTAAAGTAGTCGATCACCACGACCAGGTACTTTAATTGCCTAGGTGCTAATGGGAACGATCCAAGGATGTTCATTCCCCACCAAGAAAACAGATAAGGTGCACTCAACATGTGGAGTTTTGTTGGAGAGGCCAAATGGGTGTGACATGTTTATAACATCTTTCACATTTTTGCACAAATTCCTATGTGCCCTTCTTCATCGTCGGCCAAAAGTATCCGATTCTCAAAAATTTCTTTGCCAAAGCTTTTCCTACGAGATGTTGGTAAGAGATTCCTTCATGGACCTCTCTTAGTACGTAAGTTTCTTCCCCATCGTCTAGACATTTCAGAAGTGATGCATATAATTCTTGCTTATATAACTACTTTTCTATTATGGTGAACGTGGATGCCTTTCTTTAGATTTGAGAACTTAGTTTCTATTCACTTGAGAGGATCCCACTTAAGATGTACTCCGTTACTAGTCATCCAACTGGTGGTAGGTTTTTCGACTACAAGTATGGTGGTGATGGCTTCAACACTTGGCGAGTTTAAAGTCTCTTGAATTACCGTGTTGTTCCCTTAGAGGATTTGCTAATTTAGATAGGACATCAACCTTCATATTTTCTTCACTTGGAATGTGGTCTATCTCTATTATGTCAAACATATTCATTTTAGATTTGACTAAATCCAAGTATTGTTGTAGTGTTTGGTCTTTGGCTTGGTAGTCCCCTTTTATTTGGGATGCTACTAAGCGAGAGTCTGTTTTTAGTTTGATGTGTCGAACGCCCATCTCTTCGGCTATACTGAGCGCTGTCAGGCAGACTTCATATTCCCCTTGATTGTTGGACCTGTGGAACGAGAGTTTTAGAGACATCTCTACCACTATTCCAACGCTATTTTCCAATAATAGACCTGCTCCACTTCTCTTCGAATTTGAAGATTCATCAACGAACACTATCCATTCTTCAATCCTTCCCTCGTCCAGCATTGTCATTTTAGCTATGAAGTCGGCTAACGTTTGGGCTTTGAGTGCCTTTCTTGATTTGAAACAAGATAGTTGTATTAACCAAATTCAGATAGTTGTATTAACCATTTGGTCATCCTCCCAACTAGGTCAGGCTGAAACAAGATCTGCTTAATGGATAAATCCATTCACACTATAATCAGATGGGCGAGGAAATACTGTCTTAGCCTCCGGGCTGCCATCATCAATGCTAGTGCCACTTTCTCGCTTTTTTGATAACGGATCTCTGGTCCTTGTAGTGCCTTACATACAAAGTATGTTGGTTGTTGCTCTTTATCGGTTTCTCTAATTAATACAACACTTATGGTTTCAGCACTAACGACTAGATAAATGAATAAAGTTTCCCTAGGGTTTAGACGAACCAATACGCGAGGTTGCAATAGCACAATTCCTAACTTCTCTAGGATGGTTTCGCACTCCATTGTCCACTCGAATTCGAACTCTTTTTTTAGGAGCTTGTAAAAAGGTAATGCGTGCTGGGCGGATCTTGCGATGAAGCGGAACAACACTTCCAACATACAATTAAGCTTTTGCATGTCTTTATTTGATACCAAACTGGTCATTTTAGTTATTTCTTGACATTTGTCGGGGTTTGCTTCGACCCCTATTTTAGTGAGGTAGAAACCTAAGAACTTCCCTGCTTTGACACCGAACCTATATTTTTTAGGATTTAGTCTTATCTTATACTTCCTAACTTTAGCAAAGACTTCTCTCAAATGGGTTACGTGGTCGAACTCTTCCTTGGATTTAATGATCATGTCGTCTATATAAGCTAGAAGGGCATAACAATGTAGCAATAGTTATCGAAGTTTGTCATGAATGTTGTTTTTTCTTTGTTTGGTGGATACATTGGAATTTGATTGTATCCCGAATATGCACCCATGAACGTTAGAAGTTTGAAATTAGAAGAATTATGGCTTAATTGCAGTTTCGGTCCTTCTATTATTACCAATCCACGAAATTGGTCCCCCTATTTTAAAAGTCGATAGTTTTGGTCTCTCTTTCTCTCTCTCATATTTTTGAACTAAAAAACGACAATTTGTCATATTTTTAATGACGTGACATACAATTCTATAGTATAGAACCATCTAGATGCATTAATTATTTATATGTCATTAATTAAATTAAAAATATGAAAAATTTCCGAAGTTGAAATCTAAATTTTTACGATGTTTTATTTCAATTTCATAGGTATTAATCATTCTATCATATGTCACATTATTTAAAACATCTCACGTCATCATTTTTTAGTTAAAAAATCAGAGGGAGGGACCAAAACTGTCGATTTTTAAAATAGGGGGACCAATTTCGTGAATCAGTAAAAATAGGGGGATTAAAATTGCAATTAAGCCAAGAATTACCTACTAACTTGTCTATATTTGGGAGGGGGTAAACACCCTTAGGGCATGATTTGTTGAGATCAGTATAATCAATGCATATGCGCCACTTATTATTGCTCTTTTTGACAAATACAAGATTGAAGAGTCAAGTTATATATTTGGTCCTAGTTACAAAATTAACATTTACTAAGTCATCTACTACTTTTTGTGTGGCTTCGGTCTTCTCTAGTGACTGTTTGCGAAGGCGCCAACTCTTCCAGACTCTACTCTTATCTCTATCCCTTTGAAGAATCCATCAGACTTTGGTCGCATCTGTACCTTTTTGACAGAATCAGCACCTTCGAACATCGTCTCGTCGTCCATCTGGGCATCAATGTCCGTCATCAGTATACCGATGACCGAAACACTTCCTTCTGGTATCACAATCTTGGACCTTATCTTAGCATCAATCTTAGCATTTTTCAGTGAAGCTAGGAAACTTTGTTTAGATGCTTCGAGATTAGCTTATATGGTTCCCACTTCTTCATTTGTGATGTGATATCTTAGTTTCAAGTGGACGATGGATCTTCCTAAAATGAAATCGTAGATGAATTAGCAGTCTATGACTAAAAACTTGGTTTTTATGGTTTTGCAGCTCTACCATTTCCGAAGGTGACCATCAGATCCACGTATCCCCAAGGATGGGTGGTAGATCAGTTGAACCCTTGCAAATCCGCTTTGGAGTGGAGGAGCAAGTTCCTTTCAGTTAAACTGACTATTGTGAACAAACTTGAATACATTATATTGCATGAACTTCCCTAGTTCACAAGGACCCTATGTACGCCATGATTTGCCATTAGAACCCGAATAAGGAGAGGAATCTGATAGTTCACGACCCCGTTAAGTCAATCCTCGTCATAAAATGATATCGATGGACATATTTTTTCCTAGGTTCAAGATGAAATCATCTCATTGAGCTTTCTTTTGACAGAATTACAACTGTCATGCTCGACATTAGGGTATCCCTTGGATATGACGTCTACACTAGTAAATAGTAGCCATTGGCTGTGCGATTGTTCTATCATTCCGACTATGAATGAGATTTCTTCGCAGTTGGAATATTTTTTTGCTAATAGCCATGACTTCAGATAGGTTTTTCCATTGGCTATAAGCGTTGCTCATGATGGCCATCGTAATAAGTGGTTCTTTGTCTTCGTCTCCCTCACCAACAGCTTTACCATTTCCTTTTTTGTTTAGAGCTGCATTGGGTTTGTTAGACGACCTTGGTGATCTCGTCCTAGCTATCTGTCTTCAGCCATATCCCTTGCCTTCATTGGTATATTTCGTTAATTTCCCTGATAACATCTTTGAGTTGGACGCATTCTTTAGTGGTCTGTTTGTGTCCTTTGTGAAATCTACAACATTTTCTCTTGTCTGCCCAGGGCCTCTCCCTAATTGACAACATGAATTCGATGTTTCCATATTTGAATTCAACATTGAACCACTCTTTCAAGATGCACTCCCTTGTGTAGGTAAGCGAAGTGTAACTCTTTTATTGGGGAATGGGACCCCATTTTTCTTCTTTTGATCTCTCTTTTTCCGGTCGTCCCTCTCTTTCCCTTTCTTGTCTATTTTCATGTTCATTGGAGTCGAATATGGTTTCGTTGACTTTCAAATTTTTTCATATTGTATGTAGTCTTTTGCCCTCTCCAATAGGTTGTTGAAACTTCGGGATACCTTAAGCATGATGCTCTTTGCGAAGTTACTCCCTCGGTTCAGTTCTTCCCTTAGGTGGTAAGTTTTGATTCGGTCATTCGCATCTGACATGGAAGACTTCCTTCGTGAACCTTTTGATGTAGGCTCGTAAAGGTTCTTCTTTCTTTTGTCGAATAGCTCCCAAAGTTTCGACCAACTTCAATTGTTTCCAGGATGCAGCAAAGTGAGCCGTAAACTTTTTACATAACTCTGCCTATGAGTGTATAGATCTTGGTTTCAGACCTTGAACCAATCCATTGTTGACTTTTAGAGAGTGAGGACAAATAACTTGCATTTCACTGGTCCCCTAGCGCTACAGAATTCGAGGAGAGTGTCAATCCCTTGGATGTGGTTGTCTGGGTCCCTTGTCCCATCGTAGCAATCCATCGGTGGTGGCTTCTCTAACTACTTGGGAATTAGGCAGTCGTTGATCTTGTTGGATAAGACATTTTGGTATCGCCCTTCATCGTCAAAGATGAATATGTCTAAGGAGCTCTCCTGAAAGCTACGCCGACGTTGAGAGAAGTGACTTCGGTGTAGTGATCGACTTCTCATCCTCCTTCGGGGGTGGTTGGCATTTCAGCTCCTACTGCGGTGTCGGGCTGAAGATCCTTCTTCTGGTGGTCTTTGGTCATACATTATCACAGATGGAGAATGACGAGACTAGCAGTTGACGCTGTATTTCCATGAGGTGTTTCACTTTCAGATGCTTTTGGGGTGGAGATCGAGGTGTTTCACCTACAACCGTGGTAGAGTTTCCATCCAATGGTTGTGATTGGAAGTCCAACTGATCTAAGATAGACCATCATATTGGATTTTATTTGGTTGAGCGTTTTGCTTTTTATTCGAGAAGGTTCTGCTGTGCAATGTATTGGGTTCAGGTCGATCTAATATTGAGCCTGACCTAAGTGGATGTGAATCCGACCTAAAACAATTTTGATAAAGTGATTTTTGATAACGACTGACAAACATTAAACAACTTATGTTTTTTTTTTGGTAAAAATATCTAAATAAATAATCTTTAATAATTATTAGGTGTCAAAATCACTTTTTCTAATCCTTAACAATTGAACCCATAAACCACTTCTAAAAATAAATATCTTTAACAATTTTTATATGATATGTTATTATGTTAATAAATAAATTAGAAACTTTAATGAAAAGTGCTAAAAGTGAAAATAAATTTAGAACAAAATTAAAAATATATATGTGAAAAATTTATGGCATTTTACGTTAAATATAAGAGAAATTGAATCAGTTAATATATATTTAGATGAAAATTGAATTTTTGTTGTTTAAATTTTGTTTTATATTTAAAATGGAAGTAATATAAAAGGTGGTTGGCATCGACATGACCACGAGTATACGTAACTCTAGCCTCTAGTTATTTATTTGCAACCACGCATATATTTAGGGGCTGCAAAAATTCCAGAGCTTAAAAAATGAAATAAAAATCCTCTTCCTCATTGGTAAACAAATACTCATTTTTATTTTTTTATAGTAATGAAGTATTAAGTTACATTTGTCATTCCACACTCGACGAGTCATAACCATAATCAAAGAGACAATTCCCATTTCCAATGGCTAATGTGGCAACACAACCATGTCTTTCATGGACGCGTGGTTCAATTCCCATTTCCAAACGCAATAAACGATGTCGTTTAAACGGTTTCACGCGCTTGAAAGTTGTAGCTGCTGCTGTGGTGGAAGCGACGCCTGATTCAAGCAGCGTAGTTTCTTTAAGAAACGGAACCAACCGAGTCCTGACACTTCCACTGAATCGCGCTGATGATATCCAAGCCGAGTCGAGAGCTATGGCTCGTGCCATCGATGCCACTCTCTATAGTCCTCAACTTTTGGCCTCCAAATATGGCTCCATGCCCATCAAGGTTTTCACTTTTACCGTTTTTTTAACAACCTTTTGTTACCTATTTCATTCCGTTGGTAGGATACTTAAATAACCTGAAAAAAAATAATTATATAAAAAGTGATAAAATTTATTAGTTTTTAGTATACTTAAATCAAATTAAAACGAAAATTTAAAGTGAACCAAAGATTATAAAACAAGTATCTTAATTTTTAAAATTAGGTCTATTTGTTTACAAGTTGATACTTTTTGGGTAGAAGTTTGATTAATAAATATTTATTTATCTTTTAGTATAAAAAATTATAAATTTAGGCATTTTATTTCCTTATTTTATGATTTTTGATACTTTTTCTAGTCTATTATGCTTCTGGTCTAAAACTGGATTTCATTAATTTTAATAAAATATTATATTTGCTCTCTATTTTTTATTATTTTTTTACTAAAATTTATAAGATCCACCCCTGGACCATTTTTGAAAAGTCCATATTAGATCGACCCCTTTTTCTATTATGTTAGATATATGAGGAAAATTCTTCTGTTATGTTTTGTTATATAAGAAAATACTCATTCTCTTTTCAATAGTTACTCTCTTATCCCACACTTTATATTTCTACTGATTCCGGTATCGATAAGTAGATTGGTTTTTTTTTGGAATGATTTATTTGACTTTTGTTTTTTTGTTATGGTTAGTTGGTTCAGAGGACCTTTGAGATTGTGAGTGCTTTGGGTTCATTTGGGTTGAAGCTATTTTTGGAGCAGAAAAATGGGACACTTGATAAGAATAAAAGGGCTCGTGCTGCTGAATTGAAGTGCATATTCACACAGCTGGGACCCACTTTTGTTAAGTTGGGTCAAGGATTGTCCACTAGGCCTGACTTATGTCCACCTGAATATTTAGAGGAACTCTCTGAGCTTCAGGTTTTGTCTTCTCTTCCATTTTTAATCATTTATTGTTCCATTTACATGGTGATGTCTGCAATTACCATATTTTTAAATTGCGGGGCTGCATGGGCCATATTGGCCAACATTTCACTGCAATGTAAAGGTTCATAGCGTAACTGCATTTGCAATTGCAATTTAAATCCATGGTTCCGTGTGTTGCTCAGAACATAATATCACTTGGTTTTCTGTTTTAGTGCACTTTGAAAAGGTGGTATGTTTTTGTTTCATAGGACAATTATATAGTATCCATTTTAGGAGGACTATAGAATGGTCCAAACAAGTTTTGGTCTAGAATTATCAACTTTTAATAATTGATATATTATAAAATAATAATCTTTTACTATTTTATAATATATTAATGTTGATGACAAATTGGTCCTATTATAGACCAAAACTTATTTGAACTATGCTATACATATCTTCCATTTATTATGTTTTGTGAACCTGCCAGACCCTATCTTGAAGGCTGTGTTTGGAGAAACAACTTAAATAAATATTTACTTGAGTAGAGCTTATTTAAATGCAGCCTGAAGTAACTGTTATAACTGAATTAACTATAGTTCAGTTTTAGGTTAGTTAGTTTTTATAGTTGTTACTTTCTGTTATCATAAGCAGATTGAATATGCTATTTACTTGTCTTTGTATCGTTTTCAATTTGAATGGTGAAACTCATTAAGTTATCCAAAAATTATTTTCCCCAATTTCAGCAATATCAATCACAATTGTTCAATGCAGAAGATAAGCCTAAATAAGATGAAAATAAGTCCATCATAATGGGTCAAAAGTTTAGAACTGTGATTTGTTTAGTGGCTGATGTCAATGCACTTCCTAGCTGCTTCATCTTAGATGAGATGAAGCAGCTATAGCATTAACAAGAATATACACATATGAATCATCTGTGTATAATATATGGATTCTTATCACACTTGAACATAGTTAACACAATGCGATGAGTTTATTCACTTTTGTAGTTTAGGATGATATTATAGCCCTTATTTATATTTTCTACTTTATAGATTTTTCATGAAAGAATTGAATATTTTGACAGGATGGTTTGCCTACATTTCCTGATGAGGAGGCCTTTGCATGCATTGAAAGGGAATTAGGATTATCCCTTGACTCCATTTTTTCTTCTATAACACCATCACCTATGGCTGCAGCTAGTTTAGGTCAAGTTTATAAAGCTCGGTTGAAGTATTCGGGTAAACTCGTGGCTGTCAAGGTGCAACGTCCTAGCATTGAGGAAGCTATAGGATTGGACTTCTACCTAATAAGAGGTCTCGGTTTTTTCATAAATAAATATGTGGACATAATCACCACTGATGTTGTTGCTCTTATCGATGAATTCGCACGTAGAGTTTTTCAAGAACTCAACTATGTGCAGGTTAGTTATTCACTCAATACCATACTCTGTAGTTTTTTCCCCTTTGGGTAATTGTTTTTGTTCAAGAAAAAATAATAAAACGCCCAACAATCCTTTGCCTAATGACTAATATCCATATTTATAGTAGCTTTCTTGATTTGTAATTAAAATCATGGTTATCAGTATCTTACGATAACTGCATGTTGTATCTTGATTCGATACAAAATTGAACCCAATCCATATGAATCTCTAGCGTGTATCTATTTTGGATATAAATCTCGATTCACTATTATGAATTCCGATTCGTTTTAATGACTCACTACCTAAACTTAGTTTAACGGCCACTTTTGTTTTGTCAACTTTGTATAGCCAGCCACTTTTGTTTTTTCATTTGATTTATGACTTGAATGTTGAATTACTTTGAGGTTCATTTATGATATATCTATCACCTTTTAATTTTGTAGTCACTTGTTTTTACTTAAAAATGTTATATTTTTACCGATAATATATCTTACTATTCATAATAAGATTCGATTCACGATTCGAAAAATAAGTCTTCCGATTCTTGATTTGATAACCATGATTAAAATCTCCCCCTTGGGATGATATGTTTGGTATAAGTTGTCAATGAAAGTACAGCTTTGTAAATTGTATAAGATTCTTTTTTAGGATTGAATGTAAATTTTGACAGGTTCCTGCAGGAGGGACAAAATGCAAGAAGGTTCAAAAAACTGTACGCTGACAGGGAAGATATTTGTGTTCCTGATGTTTTCTGGGATTATACAAGTGCTAAAGTATTAACAATGGATTGGGTTGAAGGAGTCAAACTAAATGATCAAGAAGCTATTGAGAAACAAGGATTGAAAGTGTTGGATCTTGTGAACACAGGCATACAATGCAGCCTCCGACAACTACTCGAATATGGATATTTCCATGCTGATCCTCATCCTGGGAACCTTTTAGCAACACCTGATGGAAAGCTTGCTTTTCTTGATTTTGGTATGATGAGTGAGACACCTGAAGAAGCAAGATCTGCTATAATTGGTCATGTTGTTCACTTGGTTAACAGGGATTACGAAGCTATGGCTCGTGATTACTATGCTCTTGATTTCCTTTCACCTGATGTTGATGTTTCTCCAATTGTGCCGGCGCTTAGAAACTTTTTTGATGATGCACTTAATTATACTGTCAGTGAACTTAACTTCAAGACACTAGTTGATGGTCTGGGGAACGTTTTGTATCAATTTCCGTTTAATGGTGAGATTATACCGTACATTTTATATTTTTCTTCACATTTACATCTAGTACGTTTAAAAAAATGTGATTGTTCGATCGTTTGAGCCTGAAATGTGTACTTTTATAAGGAAAACAAGTAATTTTAATGTTTGGAATCTTCTATGCGCAGTAAGTATTGATATTACAGAATGAAATGTTATCAAGCTAACTATTTATCTAATAATTGACATGCTAATTATTTGTTTCATAATTTTCATTTTCAGTTGTTGAGGAGTGATGTGATTGCATAGTTCTATAAATATTTTGTACTTATTAATTGTTGTTACTTCATGCTATTTGATTTGATGTAGAGTCTGATGGCTTAAATTTCTTTGTTGTCCTCTTCTGTTTGCAGTTCCAGCTTACTATGCTCTGATATTGAGGTCTCTCACTGTTTTAGAAGGTTTAGCACTTTATGCTGATCCAAATTTTAAGGTGCTTGCGGCTTCATACCCATATTTTGCAAAGCGACTCTTAACAGATCCAAATCCGTATCTAAGAGATGCTCTTATTGAGTTGCTTTTCAAGGATGGGAAGTTCAGGTATGCGTTTCACTAGAATCTGAAAACCCTATTAGGATAAAAAACTTAACTAAACACTTATGGGCTATGGCATAAACGCTTATCATATAAGTGCTTATGTATAACTTATTTCAATAACAAAGGATAAAATAAAGTCAAACTATTTTTATATAAGCTATAAGTTGTTTTCATAAGCTATCATGAAAAGCTTATGGAAATAAGCTGAAAAGCAGCGTATGAATCATAAAAGCTCTTCCAAACAATCTCATAAGTACTTATGCCGGTATAAAAATGCCCTAAATCCATACTCTATATATAAGTTGAAATTAGTGATACAAAATAGTTTTGAGAAAGAGTACTTGAATATTCATTAATCTGTTCTAGTGCAGGTGGAGTAGACTTGAAGACTTGTTAGTCCAAGGCAGTATGGACAGAGATTTCACGGCTAAAGAGGCACTACAACCTGTCCTGAAAGTATTATTGAGTCCAGATGGTGAAGAGCTCAGGACTCTTGTTACCAAAGAAGCTGTTCGCGTATCTGAAGCTTTAACTTTCGGCACGATTTCTGATACATACAAGTCAGCTCCTGATTTTATGAGGACTCTTGTTTTCAATGGCAATGCAAATGGTCCCCTTATGATGCCAGAATCTGAAATGCAAAGCATGATAGAACTTAGGGATCAAGTATTCAGGATATCAGGACTTCTGCGATCTTCTAATGATTTTGATCCAGCTCTTTTGCTACCTATACTGCAGGTATGATCCATAATTTAATGTTGTTTTAGTATTTGTCATTCATACACCAATACTGCACTTATTTTGAACTGTCTGTATTCCCTTAAACATAGTTAATGCCAAGGTTTTTAAAAACGGTATGTGATAGAGAAAATGGCCGGGACAAAAGGGTATAGGTAGCAGCCATTACTGTTATTCCCTGTTTTAACAAAGTGAAAAATAATCATGAAAAACGTGTGCCACACCCGCAACAAAAAGCCGTTTATCAAAAACAAAAATGAGAATTCCATTTTTTTCATCTCAGATGAATAATGAACACGTTTCTAGAATAAATCTAAACATTACCTTACCTCCTTCTCTAGTTTTGACATTCTCTCATCACTCACCCAACATTACATGTTATATGATGATAGTATTAACAATTTTAATATGGTTTGTGCAAAGTTGTGATTAGTTCACACTGCGACGACCACAAAAATCCATAACGCGACTATGATCGCAACCACGAACGCTATTGAAAATCTTTGTAAATACCATAAATAAGATGGTCTTGAAACAAAGGAATGGATAGTTTGACTACAGGATAAGAGAGAAACTTTGAAATTCAAACTTATGAAATCATTTGTTTGAAGTATTTAGTTTAATTTTTTTCTTGTATTTTGTATTTTGACCCTTATTTCAAACATTTTTCTTCTAATTTCAAACTTGTCCTCATTTGAAATATTATAATAAATGGATGTTTGCATGTGATGTGATAACAGGTCCTTCAGCAACCTGAGGTACGCAGACTTGGGGGAGGTGTTGTGGGTGGAATAACTCAACGCCTCGCAGCACGCTTTCTGCAGCAAGTACTTCGAGTTCCAGCAACAGCTTCTGCGTAGATCTTGTTTTACTCTCAAAAAAATAACAGGTGTCTTGCTAAGGTATGCATATTATTTATAATTTAGTTGTTTTGAATATAATCTGATTGTTGATCTAATAAAAAAGTGTTATTGTTGACTTAGTTCACTTTTCACAATACCTAAAAAATATGACATATAAGTGAGCATGCAGGAAAAATAAGGAAGGTTGATTTTATGTTATTTTGCTGGATTTTTGTTGTAATGCAACTATGCAAGATATGTCTGCTAGGGATCTGCTTACAAGTGTTAGAAAAAAATTCAGGGTTCTTAGTGCTATAAAAGTTCAGAAACACCTGAGTGGAGTATTCAAAAAGAACTTCAGGAGAATGGTTATAGTATAAATCTTTGGGTTTTGATAAGTCTTAATAGGTTGAAGTTGATGAAACGTACTCTAGATGTTGTAATTTGATGCAATCTTTGAAATAAAAGATGTTAGGAAAGTACTAGTAAAAATCTTCTTATGTGATATGTAGATTTTGAGAAATGGTTTTCAACCATAAGTAAAAAAGACCGCCTATAAAGCACGAACACTGACATGACAACACCGATAACAATTTAAGAAAATTAATTAATTGAATGTAATCAATGTATTGACCTCGTCTTGGTGTCGAACACTAAAACACGCCTTCGATCAGATATGTCCGTGTTACAAAGATGACTACAAGGCTATATATACTAGGTTGTACAAGATGGAGCATATAGTGAGATATCACGCCTTCCATGAATTATTGTACACAATATGTTTGTAATTGAAATTGAGCTCTTAAACTAAAAAAACTTTGTGATTAAGTTTTGCCAAAAGAATTTATTTACCAAATCAAAAAAATAAAATTATATTATTCTTGGACCTGTCTACAGTCATTGAATAATTGTAAATTATCCGTGAACTGTGCAATGTTTGTTTAGATCTTTTTACTATTTTTCTTGTCATAATTTGCTTACGTAATTTAGTTCATTATGTCACACTGTTATTCTTTCCTTCATACTGCTAATATATATTTGTGTTCTTTTTTCAGGTGGTTATGAACAGGGAAGAGAGGAGTTACATTACGAACACAGGAGGAGAAAAAAATTAAGAAGTTGATTCTCAAAATTGTTTGATTACTTAGTTCTTTTTGAATGGTGCAAAAGACTGTATATATTACTTGTCATTTATTGTAATATCATGATCAGCATCAACAGATCTAATAATATATTGTAATATAAAATGTAAAGGCCTTTCTCCTGCACATTCTTCTGTTTCTTCTTTCTTCTTATTATGCATTCTGTTTATGTTATCTGGGTTATAATGTAAATAATTAACACAAATTTAATGTTTTAATAATTGAAAATGATGAATCTACGAACAAAATAGTAAAATGCATGTAATTGTGACAATTAAAATAATTGGAATATCCATATTTCTGGATCTATAAGGTTGACGAATAAGGTATGAATTAAATCTAATTGACCGAAGTTTTGATATCGATTTGAACAAACACAAACAAAACTGGAAATCAAACAAACCGAACCAATATGAAACAATATTAATAGCTTAAATTATATACATATTGTTAATGAATCATTTTGATATTATCCTCTATTTAAGTGCTAAGCATCTGTTTGGAAAAACGGTCACTATCGTGTGTTTAAAGTGTTCAAACATGGATATTATTGGTTAAAAATAGGAAAAAAAAAAAATTCTCTTGTGGTCCTTAATTTCATATAACGATTTAATTTACTATTATTTATTTCTTTCAAATTTGATCATTTACTTAGTTTCAAGTAATAATTTGATTTTGTATGTTTTAAAATGTTAACAATGTTATAAAAACTGAAAAGAAAGAAGAAGATCTTCTCTTTGTGATTTGAGAATCAAATCTTAAAATGTGAGTTTTTTTATTTAGGGATTTAATGTTGTTGTTGAGGATAAAAATATGAGTTTATTTGAAAGTTTGAGTTATGAATTTGATAAATATATGAATTTCTTTGAAGATAATGATGAATTTTTCGGGTTCATGTAAAAAAAAATGACATTGTTAACATTTTAAAATTTAAAAGATTAAACCGTTACGTGAAATTAAGCAAATGATTAAATTAAAAAATAAAAATAAAAGATTAAATCGTTACCTAAAATTAAATTAATGAACCACTAGAGAATTTTTCCTTAAAAATATGATTGGTTCATTAATTGTGTAAGCCAATTTTAGTTAGAATCGGTTATAGCTTGAAGCAATTTAATTTGGACTAGCTTTTAGTTTTGGTTTTCACTTTTAGGTTGCAAAATTAAGAAAATAAACTTTCTCAATGAATGTATTCAAATATACTTAGTGAATGTTTAATTTTGTGGTGGAATTCAAAAAATTATGGTGAACTACTGAGATTTTGCAGAAGTTACATTATGTAGCTTTTGGATAATTACAATGACTCATCGTAATTTTGTCAATCCCACCACGAAACTAAACATGCACTAAGTTATTTCACTTTCATATAACTTTTAATCAAAATTAAGTTGACACAATTAAAGTTTATGCCAATAGACATCATATATCGACATTTGAAATCATTAGAAATTCTAACAACAATTGACGAAACTTTCCAGAAATAATAATTTAGGATCCTCGTCTTTATGAATATAACAGTGATTTGATTAATGTTGATTTATAAGAGACCGATGTCTATAATCATTAAAGTTTTAAATATTTTTCAAATATAGTCTACAGTAGACTATGATTCATATTATAATTTATATGTGAAATATAAATTCTATGAAAAAAAACATTAAATACAAGTATGCAGAATTATCATACACGGCTATGTTAAAGGAGTTATTAGAAAAATAATATGCAAACTCAATTATTGTTGAACGCACAAGCTATTTTCACTGGCTTCACATTTGAAAAATATAAATAACCAAACACGAAGATTTTGTGGCAAAATTGAGTTTCGCCCTCTGAACTCACGTTTAATGGTTTCTAACGTGAAACCAAACGCTTGCATCTGAAAAGCTGCCTTTGAGGCCAAGTCCTTTCCACCATAGATTATGATCAAAATAAACATTATGTTTCCATGATACAAATCAAAGATGCATCTATTTCTAGTTATATTAATTAACTCTATCATCACGTTTGTGTAATATGCACATTTCCATTCGAGCATGGCACTGTAAAATGTGTGCAAAAGTTAAACTATGTCCTCGTAACTCTTGTTTTTGTCATGTCAAATGGTATAGCTTATGTTTCCATGACTAACCGCGTAACGTTTGTTTGTTTCACATGGTTTGATGCCACGTGTCATGTTTGCCGGAATTTACGGTGGGGACACTCTATATGCTCCTTAATGGAGAGACACTCAAGCTGTGGCCCATTAATCTTTTGTCTCCTCTTTGGACTTTTGTTGGTACAAGTTGTGTAAAAGTCACACTTCAAGTTTTAACAATCTCGAATGTTTGTTTATTTTAAAAGATTTGCAAGATGTAATAGTAACAATACACTATTTAATATATAGTGTATATTTATCAAAATTCACATGCACGTGTTTATATTTACGTGGGATTTATATGATTTGGTGTGACAATGTGATTTTTGATCAATAAAAATGTATTTTAAATAGTTTGTTGTTAACTTTATTTTTTAGTATTTTAATGTGTTTAATCATGAACATCAATTTGAATAAAATTAATTTATATTTTGATATTTTATTCTAAAAGAAAGTTTGATGTGTCTAGTCACAGGAAAAAAGAAAAAGAAAATATACTAAACACTTATTTGATACTTTGAGAGAGAAATAATAATTTGGAAGTGAAAAACATAATATTAATTTGAGAGTACAATTAAAAAGAACAATTAAAATTTGTTGTTGTGATTAAGAATTAAGGGAGAAAACGACTAACTATTATCAACTTACGATTCCCTTTTACTTTAAATGATTACGTCGAGGAATGAACTCTGCCCCTCATTTATGAGTTTGTTAGGTACTCTAAAAAGTGTTAAGTATATTGTTGGTGTTTAAACTATTGAACTACAAATGTATAAAGTAAAGTAAATTGATGAAAAGAAAGATAATACATAAAAAACTTGTTTGAATGTGTGGTTCTTGAAATATTACAAGTACCGGTATTTATAGGGCAAAACTAATCATACTAGCCATAAATCGTGGCCTACAAACATGTAACGTTACTTGATTATGCGACTCGTCTTTCCTATTTCTTCGGCATGTCTTGTTGGTAATATTTGTATGTGTTTTTTTCCTGGAATCGTGTCTCCATATTGATCGTTAGTGGCGCTAAAAACGTGAAAGATGAGTGCAACTCTCAAATTATCAGATTAGACTGAGCTTTGACTCAGTCGTAAGCCTCCGCGGCCTTTGTGGACTCTTTAAACCTTAGAAAGATTCAACTTGTTCATACTCGGTTGTTTATTTCATGTCTAATCCTCTCTTGGCTGAGGGGAATTCGACTACCTCAAAATTTGGTTGTTTGTCGTCCTCAACTAATAAATGATTTATTTTTTGATGTCATCTAAATTGCATTGAAAATTAAAAGTGATCATTTTTTGATTTTTTTTTTGCAAATGTGTTTATTGTGGGCCGGAGAAGGAAGTAGTATTACGGGAAGTATTGAACATAATACATATGACCTTTTTATAACTTTCATCCTTTGCATCTCATTTTTTTCTTCCATTCTTACGAATTCATATTGGATTAACATTAGAGTTAAATTGAATTTTTGTCAACCTTTAGGTTTTACAATTTTTGACGAGAAAGACAAACTTGTATTATTTAGGTTACAAATAATGTTATTGGATTTGATAATGTTTTTTTTACAAAAAAAAAATGATATTCATTGATTTAAATTGTAGAATACATCAATCTAATATAAATTCAAATTTATTAAAAAAATAAGGATCTGCGAACAAACTTAAAACATTCAAGTTAGTAGCGTAAAACGACAACATGCCTACAAATATGATAAAATTCAAGTGTTTGGAATACCTATGCCTTCGGATCCTACGGTTGACGACGCCAAAGTCATTGATTAAAATCTGTAATGGATCAAAGCTACTTTTTCAATCTAAACCAAAACGAACATCGCACCAAGATGGAAAAACCAAAAAGCACCGCATCGAGATGGGAAAACTAAAGCGCCGTACTCAAACGATGAAATCACAAAAAAAGTACAAAAGAAAAACTTAATTTGTGTAGAAGTCACTTATTTAGATAAAATAAAGAAGAAAAAAAAAACGATTTGGAGGGATGATTTTAGATCAAAAAATAGTCTTAAATCACCTCTCTCTAACGGGAGAAAAAGAAAAGAAACTACAGATTTTGTTTGGAGAGGCAGCTAGGTTTCACTCCCTCAGCATTAGTCACACAAGCTTATATTGATAAAGTTTCCCAAAATTACGGGGAATGAATACGGAGCATTGTGATTATTTTTTTAACTATGAATGTTAATAATTATTACTGTTAATATTATTTTCTAAAAATATTATTAATATTGTTAGTATTATTAAATAATAGGTTTTTGACTTATGCTATTTGGCCCTTTATTTTATGCTTTACCATATATTCTCTATGTAATCTTTGTATTAATTATTCTATTTGATCATTCTTATTGAAACCCTAGCTTTCTTCTCCTATTCTTTCTTTCCATATGAGTTTCTATTGTTAATATGGTATGAAAGAATACGATTCAATTTTGGGTTCTACTGTAAAGGTTTCCACAATTTTTGAATCAGACGTTCTGATGGATAAATCAACTTGGTTCGGTTTGTGATCGATTTTTGCTAGTTGTATTTGTGATGGGTTGCGTTTGTGTTTGTTTTCGGTGTTTTTTTTTGTAGATCGGAAGTTATGTTTGAAGTAGCAATATTAATCGCGAGAAAGGGGAATTTGAATTGTGATCCCTTTTTAAAGTTAATCTCGAAAACATTATGGAAGTGTTAGTTTAAATAAAACATTTCAATTTATAAACAAGTGAAATTGATTACTGAGTGTAAGATAAATATAGAGAAGGGATAAAAAGATCACACAAGGATATATCCTAATTCACCCAAAGTGAGCTATGTCCAATCCTCAAAATTTGTGAGATTTTCCACTAATGTGCTCAACACCAGAACGTTATGCCTTGCACTATCTTTCTTGATCACACTTTGATCAATTACAACATTCACCTTTTAGCCTTGAAAGGAATTTCTATAGTCACCTTTCAGTTCAAAAGGATTTTTACAAGTACCTTTCAAACAAGAATTAATTTTTACGACACACTCAATCTAGCTTAAAAGATAGATTTGAGTTACAAAATGATGTGTATGATAAAAGTGTTTGAGATCTAAAAAATTTCTCAACTCTTGTTTGAGATTGATTAACAACAAGAACTCATTAAGATGATCCACAAATATAGTGAGAAAACTATAGTTTTGCTTGAGAAAAGAGCTTTACAACTTAAGCTTAAGTCATCAAGTGTAGATTGATTGTGTAACAGCCCGATTTTTTTTTTTTGTAAACAAATTCAAATTCATAATAAAGAGATAGATACCTTTGGATAAAATATTTAAGTCGTATCACAACGACAAAAGTCAACAATAATTACAAACAGCGGAAACGGTTTTGAAATGAAAATCCAAAATATTTAAAACAGAAAAATACACTGGGGCTATGAGACCTATCCAATGTAGCTCATACCCCTGGGGTATTCTCGACAGACACCTGTACAAAAGCACTGCCCCAAGAATTTTAACTTCCCCACGTCACATGAAAAAGTGGTACAAGGACCCATCAAAATAAAAGTCAGGCTGACAATATATGGTATAGGTACAGTCTTCCAGAATGAAATAAATACAACCACAACAGATAGACATCTAGCCCCTATACAGCCATCTAATCTGATCATGCTACAACAAAAAAAAAACTATAACCCAAGTGATCTCCACGCGCCCCGCAGAAATCCTTCTGACACAGCAGTGGTCAAGTAAGTGTAACTCCGTTCCCATCTCCAGAGTACTAACTGGTAGGACGATCCTGATTCTCATCTGAGGGCAAAGCCCAGGTTTCCACAATAATTGTAAAGGTCACCAACCAAAATTAACAAATATCACATAGCATTTAAATTTTAAATGCACAAAATAACCTTTCAACTTAGCATACATCTAGAAAGGATTTTCATATGCCAAACATGCATAATCAAAGTTGCAAAATGAAGTTTTGGACAAAACTGCACTGTCGTATTCGAATACAACATCCTTGTATTCGAATACAGTGCTATTTCACTAGTCAGTAGTAAAATTGAATATCTGTATTCGACTACACACTGCTTGTAGCCGAATACAACTGATAAAATTTGCAGATTTCAGTTTCGAAAACGTTTCGCAATCATTCAACACTTACCACACAAAATCAATCAATTACACTCATCAATTACAGCATCATCACAAACAACAACCGAGTATGTATATACAACCATCACAGTATATCAAACATGACTCGCGTGCCAAGCACCCTAATGTAATGCGTATATGCCAATGCACATGATTTCGAAATTCCAAACCAAAACCCTCCTCGAAGGGCGTAAATCATAATTGTACAGCCTCTCACAGACCAGTACTAATTATCAAGGTGCAATCTCTCACGGATCAGCATAATTTACTATCGTACAACCTCTCACAGACCAGTACTAATTTTCTATGCGTGCAATCGCTCACAGATCAGCACGACTTACAAGAGTGCAATCTCTCTGTTGGTTCTACTATTAATCTTCCGTTGACAGGTTATTTCTTTTTTTATAACTCTGATTGTTTTTCATGGCTATTGATAAGGATGATTCCCTTAAATCTATTACTGTCCAACTGAAAGAACAAAACTATTTTTATTTGATCTATGTAATGAAAAAAATTGAAAGGGAAGCGAATATGGATTTAGTTTGATGGAACATCTAAAAGACCTACAAATAAGAAAGATAAAACAACATATAAGAAAGTTTTGGAAATATGAGATGTTAATAATTAGAAAAATTCTTACTTTGATCAATAATTTTGTTTCTCAATCGATTGATATACAATTTACAAAATATAATACTGTAAAAGATGCTTGGGAACATTTGAAATATTTGCGTATTTAATATAATCTTGAGAAACATTATCCTTGGAGGTTGACATTCGTGCTTTGATGCAGAATAATATGTCCATTCAAGAATTTTATTATGCCATGACTAATTTATGGTATCACTATACACTTATAAAATTAGTTGAATTGAAATTCTTCAAAGCGTACATTAAGTACAAAGAAGGGCAACACTTGGTTCGGTTTCTAATGGCTTTCTGAGATAATTTTGAGGGGCATTATGAGACTATTTTACATCACACTCCTCTTTCCAATGTTGGTTTTGTTGTTAATGAGCGATTAGCAAAATATATTGCACTAAAGTATCAATCTCAATTGCATCCAGAAAAAGAAATTCTCTTATCTTATCCATTTGTTTTTATTGCCCCTTCTAACAAAGGAAAACCTTAAGGGGGTTGGTGTAGGTATTGATGAATGTTATTTTTTGTAAGGAAAAAGGACATTGAAAAACACAACGCCAAAAATTGTTGAAGTCAGGAAGGACTTTTAAAGCTCCATCATCCATTGTTTTTATTGTTGTCCCTTCTACTGTTGCTCAACCATATTGGTTATGGTAATGGTGTTGTATACTCTTCTAAAAGTTTCTTGCCACTCAACCACAAGTCATGTATGCCTTTCCTCTATTAAAGGTTTGATCCCCTCTAGTTCCCCAAGTATATCTTCTTCGATATGGATCCTTGATCTTGGTGCATTACACCGTAAGTCTTTTGTATCTTCATATCCTACACTATCCATGTCGACCATGACTGTTGATAGCACTCACATACCATTAGAAAACGTTGGGTCTATATCCACGTATATCCACAACTAACTTGTATGTTTCTGATGTTTATTATGATTCAAACCTCACTTTGAGGTTTGCTTCTGTTAGTCAATTGAGTGATTCAGGTTACTCAACAATGTTTTCTTTCACTTCTTGTCATGCGCAGGATCCACATTCTTCAAGATTGATTGGGACAAATCATAGATCGGGGAAGAATATGTTTTGGATGAGCTAAAAGTTCTAGATATTGCAACCTCAATTTCTATTTTAACTACTAAATCATCATCTTTTTGTTTGAATTCGTCTTCTACTAGTTTTTATTTATGTCTCTCACACCTTAGTCATATTTCGGCGTCTAGATTAAAGTATTTGGATTCTACTGGAGCTTTAGGAAAGTTGCAAATTGTTGATATTTCAGATTGTTGTGGTTATAAATTTGCTTAATTTTCAACTTTACCTATTAATAAAAGGGTTTCTATTTGTAAAACACCTTTTGTTTTAATTTATTCAGATGTGTGTGGTCGATTGTCCGTTCTTGCCAAAGGCGGAACTTGATATTATATCTTGTTTATTGATGATTATACTCATTATTGTTTGGTTTATCTTACGAAAAATTGTTCCTAATTTTTGGTATCTATCATATGTTTTATGTTATGATTAAATCTCAACATAATGTTGCTATAAAGTGTTTCCACTGTAATCCAAAAGATGAATATACTTCTAATAAATTATCTGATTTCCTTGCTTACAATGGTACTATTCACCAGACTTCGTCTACTAATAGTAATAAGCAAAATGGCGTTGCTAAAAGAAAGCATTGTCGTATTATTGAAACTGCTTGTTCTTTTTTGTTATGTTCTTCAGTTCCAAGTGAGTTTTGGGGTGAAACATTTTATAACTATTGTCGATGCTATTAATATAATATCGTCATATATCACCTCATGTTTTAATCTCTTTGAAAATTTGTATGATTGAGCTTCTAATTACTTGTATTTAAGGTATTTGTCTTGTTTTTTGTTCACAAGTAGAGCATAGTAAATTGTTTCCTCAGTCTGCTATTGGTATTTTGGTTAAATATGGTTTTAATCACTACAATTGTAGTGTTTTTTCGGTTTTAGCACCTATAAGTTGTTTTTGTTTGGATTCAGTCCTTGCAAATGAAAAAACCGTTGCTTTTAGTGTTCAGTGTTAGTTTATTGGACCATGTGACACATGAGATTCGTAATTACTTATTTACAAAATCAAATTTAAGCAAATTTATTAATAATCAAATTCGTAATTCATATCAAATTCATCATAATTTTAGAGAATATCAATAAATATATATATATATATATATATATATATATATATATATATGGAACACGTCTAATGAGAAATAGTTTGTTATGCGAGAGTGAAAATTATCAACCATTGGATTAAAATTTTCGATTCAAATTAAAATCAATTTTAAGTTAGTCACTTGATTTTTTTTGCTCAGAAGCATCTTTTCAAGTCTCTTCATTGTGTCTCACTAACACTGTTCATTTCCATTGTCTCTCACTACAAGTTTTCCCTGTCCATCGCTAAGAGACTGCATAAAGAGTCTCTCGCTCACCTTTCTTTCTTTTTCTCCCTAATAAAAAGAATGTTTAGCTTCTGCTTGACAAAATTATCTTTGTTGATATGTTATAATGGGATTGCAGAACAAACAATAGTAAAAAAAAGATTTGCACAAAAAAAAGAGAAAAATGTAACAATGTGCTTAAATCAAATACTAGTACACGTTACATAAAAAAAAAATGAAAATTGTTGTCAAGAAGCTTCGTCACCAAATACACAACAGAATTGAAGAAACGAAAATAAATCGATGTAGTTCAACACAAAGAGTGAGAGAGAAATAGAAAATAAATAGCACACATATATAGGAGAAAATACATAACATAGATTGAGAAAGAATAAGTGATTGAAATAGAGACATAGTAAATAGAGAGATCTGATCGGAGGGAGAGATAGAGAGAGAGGATTTGGTTGTTAGAGATGAAAGAATCACAAAGTTAACAATTGTATATAAGATATATAATGATATTCAATGAGGACTTTATTGAATGATTACAATATAGAGTTGCACTTGTAATACTTATATACTAAACGTAGTAACTGAAAACTAACAAACTAACTGCCTCTAACTACTAGCTTTGAATTCAATGGTTGATAATGTGTCCATTTACTCTCACATAAGACACCCATTTATCACTAAATATGTCACGCACACATATATATTTTTGGTATGAAAATAAGAAAATAAAATTATCCTAAAATTCATAATAATATACCCATATTCATAATTGGTTCCTATGTTTAAATTCCTTGTCATCCAAAATGTTTAAAATCCAACTTAGTATCATCTTAATTGGTCTAAAATTAATTACTAGTTCAATGGATTACGAGTAAGAGTCTTAGGGATTCCTAAACCTTAATGTGATGCAATATTGTTGACTTCAATTACTTTGTTGGGAAACAAATGATGATTTTAGAAGTCAATTAAAATGTTTTATGTATAAAGTGATATATTGACTCTTGATCTTGTTTTGGTTCTACTACATATCCACTATTATTATAACTAGATACTAACCCGCGCGTTGCGTGGTAGAATTTAATATATTACTGAATATAAAATAACAATAATATGTAATTTAAAGGTAATGTTAATTTTGTTTTACAGTAGAATATACTCAAATGTTTATGTACTTAAAGGTAAATATAGTTTTGAATAATTATATATAAGTTAGGTTTGCTTTAGTAAAAGAAAAAGTAAAACATTGTTGACTAATACAACTCATGCAAAATATATTTAAATGTGGAATTGATTTATTGAAGCTTTTTGATTTCATTGAAGTGGTTCTTCTAATAATATATTTGTTAAATAGTTATGTATTTATTTATTGTTAAAGTTATACATTTAACTATAATATTTCTTCATTTTATATAATATATATTAGTTTTGAAACATTAGATTTATAAATTTATGTACTTTTTCACGTTTTCAAATTTATGTACTTTTTCGTGTGCCTTGAAATTTTCAAATAATTATTTGACAGAGTCAAGAAACTTCAAGAGTGGTTGAAAAAAATTATAGGCAAGCAAAGTTTGTGAATGTTTAAGACATAGAAAGTTTCGAGTGAATAATTAAATAGTTATAAGTTATTTATTTCCAAATATTTAATATTATTCATTTTTTTATTTCAATTATGATTTGTGTTTTTTTAATTATAAAAAGAAAAAATGTTATGGGAGACACATTCAACATAGGGAAAAAAAAAACTTATTTCCTATGCAATAATATTGATATATGAACTTGAACATCTATTATAATAATTAAATAGAACCCCAAAATTCTTCATTGTGATGATTTGAAGATATTGGATAGTTTGTATTTTTTTTGTATGAGTTATTGAAATGAAAGTTTTGATGAGTAATTAGAGCTTTTTTAAGTGTAATTGACGAGTCATTGAGTGATAAATTAAAGCTGAAATTATTTAATATATGAAATAATTCTATTTGGGTAAGTTAAAAAGGTTTGCATTATATATGGAATAGAAGATGAATTTGGAATGTGCCACATCAGAATTTTGGTGAGTTGGCAAATATTGGAGGATGTGGCATAGATGAAGAATTTTGAAGTTCTGTTTTAATTATTATAATAGATAATAGATAGATATTTTTCGTTCTAGGTCTCATGTATGAAGTTGGATTGGTGAGTTAAGAAATGCTGAAAGAATATTAAGAATGAAGACCCGAGTTTAAACCAGAAAAACTAACATAACTACTAATTTCTAATATTTGCCTAAAATAAAAAATAACTAATAGTATTCATAGTTTTTGAAGGTAGAAAAGGATAAAATCATCGTTATAATTTGTGAGTGTATCGAAATTACAAATACTTCTTCAAACGTATCTTTTGTTAGTAATTTTATTTTATAAACTAAATTAATAAAAAAGATACATTTAAAAACTAAATTAACTAATTCAAAACATATTTAAAGGCCAAATTAAAGGATTAATAAAATAAATATTTATAGAAGTTTTTGTAATTTCAAAATATTCAAATTATGCATTATGCATTTAGGACTGAGTGTTTAAATTGAAGGCAAGGGCAAGAAACAAAGCGAACTAGCCATTCAAATATAAAAAAAAAGGTCCTGAAGACAAAAAACAATATGAAAGAAAAGTTCCTCGGTTGAACCAATTTGGGAGGCAATGCTATTCTTGATATTGTTCATGTTTCAACTTTACAATATCTAACTACTCCTATTTTCACAAATTAATATAAAAGTATTAGATCCCTACACCTAGTCTAATACTGTTTTTAACGAAGTAAAATCTATATTATACAAAACAGGTGATTAATTACTATGAGTGTCAAAGAGATTTGGACATCTTTAACAGTGATTTAAAGTTCCATTTTTCATTATAAAAAAATTTAGTTGAAAGAAGAGAACCTAATTTATATACTTAACACATTCAGATATAAATTAGTGATACTCTCAACATGGATATTAAATATATCCAGATTAATTGAGGGTTCAATAAAGACAAGATAAAATAAAATGAAATCGGATTGTTTTTAAGACGAGTCGTCAACTAGTAATTCTTGAAAAAGATTTAGAAAAAATAATTAAATTTAAAATAATTCATAGCAAGCCACCTCCGATTATCATTTGTCAATTTATTCAAAAGTAGTAACTCATAACATTGTCATACAAAATACAAACTATTTAATCAAAAAAAGTAACCTACTGTCTACTAGACCCAAAGATCTTTCACCACCTAATAGTTTTATTTTTTAATCAAGAATAATATCAAAACAATACCGTACCATCGTATAATAATAATAAAATAATAATAATAATAAGTTAAGAAAAGGTTGATAAAGGATGCACGGAAGAGAATTTTTTTTTTTTTCAAACCCCTTAGTTAAGTGAGTTGAATGGAATCAATAATATGGTAAAATTTTTTTATATATATTCATTGTCTTTAATGTATTTTGGTATCGGACGAATAACTTAGACGATGACCCAGACCGGACCGGTCTTTTTTTTCTTTGTCACTATCCTAACTTTTTTTTTTTGTTCTTGTTTTTTATAGACCGAATCAAACTCAATCTGTTGTTTATGATTAGATCGGATTCGTAAGACGAACCGAGTCTTGTTCACTCCTAATATATATAACATATGAATCATGTTAAAGAAATCAAAATTAAACATTTTATATTAAAAAAAATTAAGCTTATAAAAATTTAAAAACATAACTTTGAAAATATTTTTATTATAAAATTACTATATTTGGGACACTGGTTAATAACATATTTATTTAACAAAATCTATGTTATGAATTTTAGTCTCTCTCGCCATTATATATATATATATTTTGAAGAAAGACTTTTTTTCTCTCTCTTTCCCAGTTTTGGACCCAGTAAATTGATATATCAGAATAAGGAAGAGACAAGAGAGGAGGCACCACATCTTTGATTTTCTCTTACCACTTCTTTCTTACCCTACAACTCCATGTTCTGCAACATAAACCTCTTAACTCCTCAAGTTATAGCATTTAATGCACATTTATTTCATTTGTTACTACAAATACTTCTTCATTTGTAACCTTTTAATAACCCACAACACATTTGTTCTCAACACTCTGTCTCTGAGAAGAATGTCAGTGATCCTATACCTTCTTTTCTTTCTTTGCATTTCCTTCCATTCATATTGCACCAGCACTCAACATAAGATGCTGGAGATTAAACCCCATTTCTCTATTAAGGTTTGCTCAGCTAATACATCATATTTTATGTTTAATACTCCCTCATATATTATTTATAAGTAAAAATGGGTCAATAGAAATTTATGTAAATTTAAATATATTAATTTTTGTTGATTTATTTTTATTTATAAATAAGACTAGAAGAAGTATGAAATTTAATTATATAAAATTAAATATTTTAAATTACAATTGCAATATCTGTCACGATCCGTTAACAATATGTAAGGATAATGTTCCACGTATAATTAATTTGTTCCCTATTAATAACAAATTTTTCCTCCTCTAATAAATTAATCACTAACATTTGTTTATAAAATAATTATAATCTCAATTATAGTCGGTGACCCGCAGAGACATAAAAAATTTGATGTCGTTGCTAAAATGATTGTTGACACTTTTATTTATTTTTTTTAAATTAACCATGATTTTATGTGATTAAAATTTGTATGTTATGTAATGTAATATGTGACTCATAAGCTTTTTATTTTTGTGCAGAGTGATAAGATGAATGGTTTTGAATCCTTTTCGACTAATTTTCCAGTGATGAATGAAGGTAGCAAGATGAAGACTTGGTTGGTTAATACTCAAAAGTCAAGGAAAGAAAGATGTGGTTACCAAAAGGTACTAAAAAAAGCTATGATAAAAGATTCAAGAGCTTTATTAAAAACTAAAACTCTTGGTTCAGTTTCTTTGCTTGTGCCTCAGAAGAAACATAATGAGAAAAATCCTGCGTTTAACTTGGACTATTCACCGCCCAAGACACATCCTCCTTCTCATAACTAAGTAACATATTTGTTGAAGATGTGTGTGAAGACAGGACCTATGTTAGAATATATATGATTATTATTATAGCAACATATATTTGACTCCATAACTTATCCTACTTTTAAGGGCTATATATATATATGTGTTCCTTGAAATAATATATATATTATATATCATATATCATTAATTGTTCTTCATATTATCATAAGAAGAATCATAATTGCAACTATATATGTGCCCAATATGGAGATTGAGTTTTTGTTAATGAAAAGTTTCTGGTGATTCTAAAAGTATTACAAAAATATATGTTTATTGTATTTAAATTATGTCTGATTTTACGTTCAAATGCAATTTTCGTCATTACCAGTAAATTTATATTTTAGTCATCTTTTTAAAATCCCATATATTTGAAAACAAAAAGTACAAATAACTTAAAACAACTATAAGCACACATCAATTACTGTTATTTTTGAATTTCGAAAAAGTTTGAAAAAAACAATTTATGCCACCGAAAATATTACTGGGTTGAGTCGTGGATTAGGTCGTTCTCTTTTAAGACGTTTCAAGTCACTGCCCAAATGGTGCAAGACAGACTATAAACCATGAAGTCCCCAAGATAAAAACAGCTCAGATCACTGTATCGGAGTTCTACTGCACCGTAGAAAACCGTTCTAGAATTACACCCTCAATATGGCAATCTAACGACTACCACTCGTAATATGGCACTAAGGCCACTCAAGAAAAAGAAGAAGAAGTAAGAACGAGGGGAGAAGAGAGAAAAGCCTCAAAAGCGGAGTGCTTTTGGTGTGCTTTTCCAACTGAGGAGAGCCCTCTATTTATAGAGGAATTCTGCAACTAGATCAGAGAAAATGGCGCGATCCATCAGCTCTGATACGTGCGCTCCAGTTGACCACGAAACCTGCGCTCCAATCCTTGACCTCAGAAAATGTGCGCTCTGAAACTGCTGCCCACCCAAAATGTGCGCATTTGACTACCTAAACATGCGCTAGGGTTTTGACTTTGAATATTGACCGGGCAACAGCAGTTACGTGGCACCAAGGGTTAGGGTTTTGACCGGGTAGAACGGGAAGACTGGATCAGATCATCAAGTAGACTCGGTGGAGAGCAGTCACGTAATTAACGCAACAATCAGAGATAAAATGCAAGCATTCAATTTTAAAATTAATTAAATAATTTATTAATTTTCATTTACTAAAAAATAATAATACACCACAAGACCAAGGCCCAGGCCCGAGCCCGAGCTCGGTCGAGCCGGCCGGACATACAGCGGCGCGCGCGCGCATGTGGTGGTCAACTTTGCATGCGTTCTTCCTCCTTCACAAAATTGGGGTACCCCTTGGGGCACACCACAAGGTACATACCTCCACCTTATATACCTTACTAGTGTGTGATATCCCTCATATGTGGAACTTCTCATTTTTTCAATTCACAACCACACTAGCTTATTAATGTCCCCATTATTTTCAACAATCTTCCATTAATTTCATCATCATTTCCAACAATCCCCCACTTGAATTTAAAAAAAGAAGGTTTCAGAAATAGCGTCAAACGCTTCTATAAGATTGGGCATAAACAAAGTTGTCTCTTGACTTGAACCTTTGCATAGCAAGTAAGATTCAGATTCAACAAGAGTGACTCGTAGTCTTGAACTCTATCTCTGACATCAAACCCACACACAACCTTTTCATTGGGTGTATTCTCAAAAGCCCGTGCATTTAAGGTCATGCATGTGTATCCCAGTATAGTGAACGTTCTAGGAATTCTGCCTCGAAATTCCATAAGAAGCGGCCCCCACTTCCACATTCACATAGGTGAGTCTATCAAGAGTACTCCTATATCTAGGTACTCCACTCCATATAGAGTATAGATCTCATTAAGAGTTTCTATTATCTCATCCTTATATCGCTTCAGAAATCATGCTTCTCTCATTTATAAGATAGCATGTTCATCTCATATCACTATGACTTGTTATTACCCATTGAACCTAATTCTTGGGATCTCCACTCTTTTAGGCCGGGTTACCATCATAAGTGACTGATTGATCTATAGGCATTAGTCCCATTCTTTTGGATGTATTTAGGACTTTCTCTCTAGCTAATCCTTTCGTCAAAGGATCTGCTAAATTTTCATCAGTGCGTACATGATCCACTATAACAGCTCCTTTAGAAAGTAATTCTCTAACTGTGTTGTGCTTACGACGTATTTGTCGTCTCTTACCGTTGTAATAACGGTTCTCAATTTTTGCAATAGCTGCGGTACTATCGCAGTGGATCAACACAGCTGGTAAAGGTTTTTTTCCCATAAAGGGACCTTAGCTAGCAAGCATCTCAACCAGCTTGCTTCTTCACTAACAGTAGCTAGTGCTATCATTTCAGACTCCATAGTGGACTGAGCCAGTATCGTCTGTTTCTTCGATTTCCAAGATACCGCACCACCGGCTATACTGAAAATATAGCCACTGGTTGCTTTGGAATCATCTGATAAGGTGTTCCAATCAGCATCACTGTATCCTTCAAGGACAGCTAGAAATCTTTGATAATGTAATCCGAGACTCATGGTCCTTTTAAGGTATCTCATGACTCTTTCGATAGCGTGCCAATGCTCCATACTAGGTCTACTAGTAAACCTGCACAACAATCCCACGACATAGGCAATGTCGGGTCTAGTACAATCAGTGGCATACCTGAGGCTGCCAATGATGCTCGCATATTAGTTTGTCTAACACCTTCACCAGTGTTCTTGAAAAGTTTCACACTTGGATCATATGGTATGCATGCAGGTTTACAGTCAAAGTAATTATATTTCTTTAGGATCTTTTCAACATAGTGAGATTGATCCAAAGAAATTCCATTTTGTGACCTAGTAATCTTTATTCCAAGGATTACACTCGCTTCTCCGAGGTCTTTCATATCAAAATTGTTACTCAACAGTGATTTCACATTATTGACGACATGAATGTTTGAACCAAATATGAGTAATTCGTCTACATAGAGACATATGATAGTGCAAATGCCATTTTCAAATTTGTAATAAATACATTTGTTACTTTCATTCACTTTAAACTCATTCAACAAAATCAAGTTGTCAAATTTTTCATGCCATTGCTTAGGAGCTTGTTTAAGACCATACAGAGACTTATCTAACTTACAGACCTTGTCTTCTTGCCCATGTATTACAAAACCTTCAGGTTGTTCCATATAGATTTCTTCTTCCAAGTCACCATTTAAAAAAGTTATTTTTACATCCATCTGGTGTATCACCAGTTTATGAATAGCCACAAGTGATATGAGCACCCTGATGGATGTTATTCTAGTGACAGGTGAAAAAGTGTCGATGAAATCTATATTTTCTCTTTGTCTAAAACCTTTGACTACAAGGCGTGCCTTGTACTTATCAACAGATCCATCGGGTTTTAGTTTCTTTTTCAAAATCCATTTACAACCTATAGGTTTGCAACCAGGAGGCAAGTCCACTAAATGTCAGGTCTTGTTAGACTCTAGAGAATCAATTTCATTGTTTATAGCTTCTTGCCATAAATCTGCATCCAAAGATGACAAAGCTTTCTTGAGATTTGCAGGATCCTCTTCTAAATTATAAGTCATATATTCAAGTCCATAATCTTTAGCAACTCTCACTCTCTTACTCCTTCGAGTTTCTGTTTCGTCTTGTTTGTTACTTTCAGTGCTTCTTATCACAGGAGCTTGACTAGGTTCGCTGCCCCCACTATTTCTCGATTTGAAAGGGAATTTATTTTCATAGAAGTCAACATCATTTGATTCTATGATCACTTTCGCATTTAGGTCGTAAAACTTATACGCTTTACTGTTTACTGCATACCCAATGAATACACATTCATAGGCTTTACTAGCGAGTTTAATTCGCTTGGGATCGGGGATTCTGACATAAGCCAGACAGCCCCAAGTTCGAAGATAAGACAAGTTGGGCTGCCTTTTCTTCATTATCTCATAAGTAGATGTTTTGTTCTCAGATTTAGGAACTCTATTCAAAACATAGCAAACAGTCAAAATAATTTCCCCCCACTAGTGAGAGGCAGCACCAGAATTAAGCATTATAGCAACAACAAGTTCAGTAAGAGTTCTATTCTTTCTTTCAGCTTTACCATTCATTTCAGGTGAATATGGTGCAGTAGTTTCATGTATAATTCCTTGGGTTTTATAAAACTCATTAAATAAACTAGAATCATACTCTGTTCCTCTATCACTACGAAATCTCTTAATCTTCTTACTAAATTGATTTTCAATTTCAGTTACAAAGATCTTAAACATGTCAAGCGCTTCACTTTTATTTTTCATAAGATATACAAAAGTATAGTCGGAACAATCGTCAATAAAAGTAATAAAATAACGTTTTCCATTTCTGGTTAACGTCCCATCAAGTTCGCATATATCAGAGTTTATTAAGTCTAAAGGTTCAGATTCTCTAACTACTGATTTATGTGAACTCTTAGTTATTTTAGCTTGACTGTAAAAATCACATTTTTCAAAATCTTTTAAGGATAAATTTGGAATTAAGCATAAGTTACTTAAGTTCGAAATCACACGTTTGTTCATATGGCAGAGTCTAGCAGGCCAAATATTAAAATCACACAACATGTAAGCAGAAGGAAACATTTTATTGATTTCAACATTCAATTTAAACATACCATCAGTGGCGTACCCTTTCCCAACAAAAATACTATTTTTAGAAATGGTGTACAAATCTGCCCTATAGTTTGAGTAAACCCTGCCTTATTGAGAAGAAACCCAAAAACTAGATTCTTCCTTATTTCTGGAGTGTGCATGACATCCTTCGGAATTAAGGTCTTTCCAGAGGTGACTGTTAGTTCCACATCTCCAATACCAGCAACATTAGTGGTGTGGGAATCTCCCAACAGCATTTTCTTATCTTCAGCAGCAATGTATGTTATAAACATAGCACGATCATAACAGACATGCCGAGAGGCGCCAGTGTCTATCCACCATCCATCTGATCCACCAACAAGGTTGATCTCAGTTATCATAGCAACGAATTGTTCTTTTGTCAAGTTAGCCTGATTAACAGGGTCTGGCTTGTTCTTACACTTGTGTGTCATATGACCCTATTTCCCACAGTGAAAACAGAGAAAGGGGAGAGGGCCATTTCTAGGAGGTGGTTGCTGCCTTGCAATTGGGGCCTTTGGAGGGTTCCCATTCTTGTTGCTGTTCTTCGAAGAGCGATTCTGAATCTTTAGTTGTTTGCTGTTTGGCTTCAGAACTGCTCCGATGAATTTCTTTTTCTTGTTATTTGCCACAAGAAGAACTTCATCTTTCTGGTCTTGCTTACGGGATTCTTCCTCAATTCTAAGGCGAGTTATCAGACTTTCTAGAGAGAATTCTTTTGTTTTATGCCTGAGAGAATTTTTAAAATCTTTCCAAGCAGGAGGCAGTTTGTCAATAATAACAGCAATTTGAAACTGTTCATCGAGGGACATACCTCTAGTGGTGATTTCGTGAGCAATTTTCTGGATTTCATGAGACTGAGCTTCCACAGATCTGTCATCTGATATTTGAGGTAGCGGCTAACAGCATACTTTTTGGCTCCAGCTTCCTCAGTATCATATTTCTTCTTCAGAGCATCCCAAACCTGTCTAGCAGTATTGCTGTCGGAACTGTAGTAATCATACAGATCATCAGCAAGTCCATTTAGAATATAATTCTTACATAAGTAATCATTATGTTCCCATTGGGTTAATTCAACAGCTTTCTTATCCTTTTCTGTTTGTTCAGCATTTTCTGGAACAACAGGAATGTCATCCTTCAAAACGTTGGCAAGCTTTTTCGTGGTTAGAAAAAATAACATCTTTTGTTGCCATCGTTTGAAGTGACTTCCTTCAAACCGAAACAATTTGTTGTAGTCAGAAGTAGAAGAACATGTCCTAGTAATTTCTTCGGTAGACATGGCAGTTCGAAACGTCTTAAAATTGTTATTTTTGAATTTCAAAAAAGTTTGAAAAAACAATTTATGCCACCGAAAATATTACTGGGTTGCGTCGCGGACTAGGTGCTCTCTTTAAGACGTTTCGAGACACTGCCCAAATGGTGCAAGGCAGACTATAAACCACGAAGTCCCCAGGATAAAACAGCCCAAATAACTGTATCAAAGTTCTACTGCACCGTAGAAAACCGTTCTAGAATTACACCCTCAATATGACAGTCTAACGACTACCACTCGTAATATGGCACTAAGGCCACTCAAGAAAAATAAGATGAAGTATGAAGGGGGGAGAAGAGAGAGGAATTCTGCAACTGAATCAGAGAAAATGGCGCGATCCATCAACTCTGATACATGCGCTCCAGTTGACCACGAAACATGCGCTCCAATCCTTGAAATTAATTAAATAATTTAAATTTAATTAAATAATTTATTAATTTTCATTTACTAGAAAATAATAATACACCACAAGACCAAGGCCCGAGCCCGGCTGAGCCGGCCAGACGGACGGCGGCGCGCATGTGTGGTAGTCAACTTTGCATGCGTTCTTCCTCCTTTACAAAATTGGGGTACCCCTTGGGGCACACCCCAAGGTACATACCTCCACCTTATATACCCTACTAGTGTGTGATATCCCTCCTATGTGGGACTTCTCATTTTTTCAATTCACAACCACACTAGTTCATTAATGTCACCATTATTTCTAACAATCTTCCATTAATTTCATCATCATTTCCAACAATTACCGATTAACTTATCCAAAATTTCATTAATTAAATATTTCTTAGTTAATCAAAAATCACGGTATACACTTCCGAACAAATTTGATATTATATTTGTACAATTATCCTGTTTTACAAAGACATTGATGTCATTGTAGCTTGAAAAATTGTGATACATATGTGAATCCTAAATACATACAATACAATAGTAAATTATTTGCATATGTAATTTTCATCTACTCTACAATTCCAAGACCGTCTATACTAATATGGATCCAAATTCTCCACAACTATGTTATCATGTATTTATTTACGGTAATCAATTTCGACTATTGATTTAATTTAGACAATTAAGAGATCGAACATTTGAAAGTTGTAACTATGCCACACATTTAGAGCAGGAAATATGTTTCCATACTACAAATATAATACCTTTACAAAATCAACATTGTTGCACTATATAGATAATAACGATTTGCAATTCTTTATAATTTCTTGATCTTTCCATCATGGACGACGTTGTTCTTCCACTGTAGAACTTACAAGAACTTTCTTGTTAAGATCATTTTTAGGGGCAAGGCTACGAAGGCCTTCAAAGTGAAAAAAGTTTTGTACCCTTCGAGCAAGAAGGACACCACATATGGTCCCTAATGAAAATGTAAAAAATGTCTTCAACATTCTTTTAATTGCTCCTAATTAATTTCAAACTTTGAACTTGAAAACACAAATGAAAGGGGAAAGAAAATAATAGATTTCAAAGAGAGACTTATGGATTGGTCAAGCCTTAAATAATGCAACAAGTTTAAAAGAAGAGGTTACGTCCTTTCTTTAAGCCCAACCACATGCAATCTAAAGGTTCTTAATTTAAGATTGAATTGTTGGTATTCGGTTGAGAGTCTCGAGACACTTCACTTCTATTATGTTTTTTTTTTTCTTTCTAATATTAACACTCAATCAGAATACAAGATAAATTTTAAAATAATATTTTACTTCGTAAAATAAAAAAACTTACAATTTTTTTTACTATAAAATATTTATAAAAAAATTATTGAGAAATTATTTTTCCTTGACGATAGTCCATACATAGCATCTTAGAAAAACTCAATTACATTATTCCTTTAATTATAAATTGATGTCAGTTGATTCAAAAAATAAATTGATATCAGTGAATTTTAATTTCAAAAGAAAAAAATTATTTCAATTTCTTTTCTAATTCTAAATATAAAATAGTCAAACATTTTAACAATAGAATTACTCAATTTACAACTCTGTAATATTTTAGTATTGTTAAACTATTTAATAAATTTTTTGACATGAATGTATTTTTAGTCCTCTATTTTATTTAAAATGAAGTTTTAGTCCCCTCAATTCAAAAATCAAATATTTGGTCTTCTATTAACTAATTTTTGGAATTGTTTTTATCCTTCATCGTTTTTTAGAATGTGACATTCTCATTAAAGATAATATTTGTGACATTCTAAAATGAAGTTTTAGTCGCCTCAATTCTTAAAAGTAAAATGATGTCTAAAATTTCAACCTAGCAAAATATTAAAAATGGAGTAGCAATCAAAGGTGGGGTGCTAATAGTTACACCATTAGCTTCCCTGACTTGTAGTATGACCTATTTGGGCCTTATCACAGCTTCTACTCGAGGAATGTACCAGGCACCCCACCTCCTATACCTCCCACCCCCCATTTGAAAGGAAAAGACTAAATTGCCCTTTTTTACCAACTATAAAATAACAAAAAAATTTACCATTCCACACCCCCCAATCGAAAGTTACCAAAAATTTCATAATTTTCGAATATTTGATAGTTTCGAAATAAAAAAAGTAAGATTTATTGAATAGTTCGAAACTTTGGTTAAAATGAAAGTTTCGAAATTATATTTTCCAGTTATTTTCGGAACTTTGGTTAAACATGAAATCTTCGAAATGAAACATTGGTTGAACTTAAAATATTCGGAACTTTGGTTAAACACTAAACCTTCGAAATGTATATATCCAGATTTTTTCAAGATTCTCAAAACTTTGGTTGAACTTGAAAGTTTCGAAATGCATTTATTCGAAACTTTCAAATGTTCGAAATGTATATATCCAGATTTTTCAAGATCTTCGAAACTTTGGTTGAACTTGAAAGTTTCGAAATGCATTTATTCGAAACTTCCAAATGTTCGAAATGTAAACTTTCGAAAGTTTCATTAATTCGAAGCTGAATGTTTCGAAACTTTCATTTCCAGGGAAAGTTCCGAAATGTATTTTGTTTTTTTTAATATTATTTTTTTTTAGGGTTTAATTTTTTTTTAACATTATTAATATTATTATTAATTAAATTTTTTAATCTTTTTGAAATTAGGTATGAGTAGAGTTGAGGTTCCAGCTTCAACAACAATTATCGATTCTACAGCAAAATTCACCACTGATCAGGTATTATTATTGATAATCCACCACTGATCAAATTTTGATTATAGATATATATTTGATGTTATATTTAAAACATATGTTGTAGGTATTTCCCTCTCGAGAAGCTATATTTGAATGGGCAAAAAACGTTGGAAGGCAAAATGGAATCTTAATTGTTATCATTCGATCAGACAAAGCAACCGGAAAGAGGGGAAGAAAAGACAAATTAATTTTGGGATGCGAAAGAGGCGGAAGATATAAATCTAAATCAAAAACAACAGTAACTTGTTCTCACAAGGAAAACTGTCCGTTTAAGCTCAGATGTATACCGTTGAGTATTGGTGAAGGATGGAAAATTAGTGTTCGTTGTGGAACGCATAATCATGATTTAGCGGATGCTTTAACCGGTCATTCATATTTGGGGCGTTTAAATGAAGAAGAGAGAAAATTTGTCAATGACATGACAAAGTATAAGCTTGCACCAAGATTCATTTTGAATGCTTTGAAAGAGAGAAATAAAGCTAATCTCTCAATTCCCAGTCAAATATACAAAGCAAGGAGTAGTTATCGAGCTTCGTTGAGAGGCTCGTACACAAAAATGCAGCATCTGTTGAAGTTAATAGAACAAGAAAATTATGTGCATTGGACAAGAAGACGGGAGAATTCAGATATTTTGAGAGATATATTTTGGACGCATCCTGATTGCATAAAGATGTTAAACACGTTTCATTTTGTTTTGATATGTGATAGCACATACAAAACAAATAGATATCGGTTACCGTTACTTGAAATTGTCAGTATCACATCTACTAGTTTGTCATTTTCTGTTGGGTTTGCATACTTGGAACAAGAGCGACAAGATAACTTTATCTGGGCATTTGAAAAGGTAAGACAGTTGTTCGTATCTGAGACTTTAATTTCTAAAGTTATTGTGACTGATAGAGATCTTGCCATGATGAATGCTATTAGAGTTGTGTTTCCTACTTCAATTCATTTGCTATGTCGTTTTCATATTGATAAAAATGTTGGGGCAAGATGCAAACAATATGTGAAAAAAGATAGACAAGACGAAGTAATGGATTTATGGAACAAAATTGTATATTCGACTAGTGTAGAGGAGTATGATCATCACTTGCAACACTTTGAGCTAGTGTGTGCCGACATTATACTTTTTGTTGATTATGTGAAAGATTCTTGGTTGACACCTTACAAAGAAAGATTTGTCACGGCTTGGACCAATAGAGTGATGCATCTGGGGAACACAACATCTAACAGGTATTTTTAAACTATGATTTGTATTGTTTTAGAAAATATGATTTACTAATTTATGTGATTTGTTTTAATTTGTGTTATTTAATTTTTTTGTAGAGTTGAGTCTGCTCATTGGAGATTGAAAAACATGTTGCAAACTAGTTTTGGTGATTTATGTAAAAGTTGGGAGGCTGTGAATATGATGTTGAAGAACCAAATATGTATCATTAAATCGTCATTTCACAAAACCATCATAGATGTTGAGCACGGGTATAATTCACCATTTTTTCAAAGTCTACATCACTGTGTATCAAGGAAAGTCATGAAAGAAATTGACAAACAGTTACAGAGAGTGAAGATTGTAGGTACTGACAAAACAAAGTGTGGTTGCTCAATCAGAACAACTCATGGATTACCATGTGCTTGTGAGTTGGCAAAGTTGCAGATATCTAGTAATGTTATCCCGATAGATAGCATTCATGTATTTTGGAGAAGTTTAAGCATTGAGCATGAATTGAAGGCTGAAGAATCTTTATCAGATTATGACTTTTCAGAAGAGTTGGAAGCAATGAAAGCGTATATGAAGAAACAAGATATTGTTGGTCAAAGGATATTTAGGGCAAAGGTGCGTGAAGTTGTATTTCCACATACAACATCAATACTTGTACCACCTGAGAAGGTGAGAACCAAGGGAGCTAGTAAAAGGAAAAAAGATTTTGATACTCCTCGTGATCCTTCATATTGGGAGTATGTTGATGCATCTCAACGTTCTGCAAATCAATCAGCACAGTGTTCTGCTAGTCAACCATCTCAACGTTCTGCAAATCAATCAGCACAGTGTTCTGCTAGTCAACCATCTCAACGTTCTGCAAATCAATCAGCACAGTGTTCTGCTAGGCAAACATCTCATATCATACATTTTCCTAGTTTTATACATCAGTATATTGAGGAGATAATAGATGTTGTGCCTGATGGAAATTGTGGGTTTCGCGCAATCGCGGCATTGTTAGGTCATACTAAAGAATCTTGGCCTTTAATTCGAACACAATTGGATAAAGAGATCCATCTACATCAAGACCTTTATGCCAATGTGTTCGATGACAGTATTGAATCAGTGCGGAACTCATTGAAAATTTCAAGATTGGGTGCTCAAGAAAAAGATAAGTGGATGACTATACCAGACTTGGGTTACGTGATAGCAACACTATATAATGTCATATTAGTTTCGTTGTCTCGTAATCTGAATATGACATTCTTTCCGCTAAACAAATCACCATTCAAAGACTCAAAGCTTATCAAATTAATAGCAATTGGATTCGTAAATGAAAATCATTGGGTACAGTTAAAATTTATGATTTGTAGTATTGTTTAATAATTTAATGTTTAATATTTTGTTCTTCAAATAAATTAATGTTTAATATTTTATTGTCCAGATCAAATTGAAGTCTGATTGTCCTTTACCACCTACCTCACAAAAATGGAGAGACTTTTGTAGTGAGTGTGCAAAGACATGGGAAATAGCGTATACAGGACGTATGAAACATTGGGAACACATTGATCCATCATTTACCAAATCATCTTGTATTTCATTAACTGAAGATTAGAAATTATGTTTAATTGTCCATCATTTATCATTTATCCATCATTTAATGTTTTATCATTTACGTTTTAACTCAAAATAAAAATTCATAAATAACAGTGACACGACAATCTTACATAACACAATAACATAATCTTACATAACACAATAACTAATCGTCGTACAAGCGGTATAATTCAGTTAATAGTTCATGAACCTCACTAAATGGCTCTACCAAATCTAAGGCCCTACGTGCAATCTCAAGTGTTCTACGATGTCTACGATCTCTACCACCATCTACAGAAGATGATGGACCAGCATGTGCAGCAGCTGATGATGGACCAGCATGTGCAGCAGCAGTAGGTGGACTCGAAGGTGCAGCTGTAGGTGGAGGGAAGATCAGAGGATGTGATACAGATATGTACCATGCATAGTAGTTTGTAGTGACCTCTCCAGGAAAATTCGCAAGAGGATATAGTCGCTGAAAGGCAAATACAGATGATCTCATAGTAGTCTGCCACTCCCAATCTATACTCTCCGGCACTCGAGGAACGTCCCGCGGTATGCACTGAATACGACCAAATTGTCGAAGACATCGCTCTGGCAGATACGGGACTGAGACTCCACCACATCGAAGGTATCCAGAGAACATCGAAAGTTTCACAAACGGATGATTAACTCGATCATCATCATATGGTGTAAACAATAAATCATCGAGTGTCAAAGCATCGAGTCCACCTACATGCTCGAGGAAGATGTGCAGGAACCTTTCCTCTATCGCCCCGCTTACAGATGCTAGGGAAATGCTCGTAAATCCAGCACTGCACAATAAATAAATAAATAAATAAATAAATAAATAAATAAATAAATAAATAAATAAATAAATAAATAAATAAATAAATAAATAAATAAATAAATAAATAAATAAATAAATAAATAAATAAATAAATAAGTAAATAAATAAATAAATAAATAAATAAATAATTAAAGAAATAAATATATATACCTATAGTAAGGTCACGTAACCACCCAACTGTCGAGTGTCGTGGACAGCTCCATCTCCGAGATTGTCATACAGGAAAATCAATGCAGCACTAGCCCACGAATAGTCTCGACAACTATCTAAGTTAATAAATAAACTAACATATTTCGCCTCCACGCGTGTATGTGTTTTATCAGCGAAAATAGTGCAGCCAACTAAATGCAATAGGTATGTTCTAGCCGCACACTCAAACTGGTTAGTCTGAATGAGACGAATGTATAAATCACGCAACCATTGCAATCTATACTGGGCACATTTATTATAATTAATCTCTGCTAATGCTTCCTCCCATGATGCACCTAAATACTCATGGGCAGCTCTGGCAGCATTATTAGTATTCATATTAATAGGTGCATCAAAAAATTTACCCCGAGGCGATATGAAGAAGAGTAGCCACATCGTCCAATGTGATTGTCATATCTCCAAATGGCATGTGAAATGAGCTAGTCTCTCTATGCCACCTTTCAACAAAGGCAGATATGAGACCAGCATCAGCCATAGTGAGATAAGCTGAAGATAGGTGTAGCAGTCCAGATTCCCGAACCCAATGCAATACAGGATCTGGCATAAGAACTTCAGAAAACTTCTTCAGCTTCAACCCATGTGTAATAACCTTCAACGATCCACGATCCTGCGAGTAATTAAAGAACATAACAATAAATATTTGTTCTTATTTAAATAAATAATTAATTAAATATAATGAATATATATACTAATTAATCAAATATAATGAATATATATACTAATGAATATATATATTACTTAAATATAATGATTATAATTAATTAAATAAATACCTCTCCTTCCCATATCCTCCGAGCCACGTGGTGTTCATACTGTGTCAACACAGATGTCACCACCAGTCCTCCAGGGAATCCGACCTGCTCAGACTCAACATCATCAGCATCAATAGCATCATTCCCTCTGAGTTGCTGATCCTGCTCAGGCTCAGCATCATCAGCATCATCAACATCATCACGTGCATGCTCAGTAGACTGATCCTCAACCTGCTCCATCTGTGCAAGCTCAAGTACATCCTCGTCCATATGCGTAGGCTCAACAACTTCAGTGACATCATCCTGTCGTCGACGACGCTGCCTAATTGGACGGTTTGCTTCATTTCGTCGTCTGTTTGAAGCTGTTGGTGGAATTCTGTCTGCGACATCACCACCATCACCTCCCACGCTTCGAGCAATGTTGCGGATGATCTGCCCAAATGCACCCCTCATTCTAGGCACTACAATATATTAATATATAAATATTAAAAAAATGGAAAAAAAACTTAAAAAAATAACATTATTTCGAAAATTTCAAAGTAATATCAAAATTTTGAGGCTCCATTTCCGAAGTTTCGTTGAAGTCGAAACTTTTGAAACCTTGTTCGAAACTATTGATCAACATCAAAATTCCGAAGCAAAATATGAAACTTCCGAAGCCATATATGAAACTTTCGAAGCAATATATGAAACTTTCGAAGCAAAAGTCTCGAAACTTTCCATCTATGTGAAACTTTCGAAACTTTATTTTTTGGGATTCATATATTTTCGTATTTCGAAACTTTCATATTGAATGAAAGTTTCGAAAATTCCATTTCGAAAGTTTGGAAAAGTTCGAGAATATTGCTTCGAAACTTTGTGTTTCTATGAAACTTTCGAAGGGTTTGGATTTGGCCTTACTTTTGTATTTCGAAACTTTGAACTTCTTGTGAAATTTTCGAAACTATTGCTAAAACTAGTTCGGAAAAATGAAATGTTCGAAGGAAATGAGTGAAAAAAAAGTAACGTAAATTTTTGAGAAGCTTTTATACATTTATCCAGGGGCATTATTGACTTTTCCTTTTAAATGGGGGGGTGGGAGGTACAGGAGTGGGGGTGCCTGGTACATTCCTCCTTCTACTCCTTGGGTCACAAATCTTGTTCAGGGTAATACATTGGGCCATCCGCTTTTTTGGGTTTTTAATCTTACAATTGCAAGCCCAATTTGAATCATAAAACGAAAAGTCGAAACGAGTAAGAAAATTTCAATTTATGATTTTTTTCGAAATGTGTTTTATATTTTGAAAAGAGCAGTGTTATTTCTAACGAGAAAGTTGATTCACGAATTGCAAGAACATGTCCATATTGTGTGCTGTGCCTCCCATTATGAGTTTTAACTATTTATAAATTATAGATATAAAATTTGAATAAAATTGCTCCAAAACAAAATATGCTAACAAATTATAATGGGTAATATTTGAGCATTTGAAAGAAGGGTGTTGTCGCAGTCTAACATTTCGAGTGTTACTCGAATTCAATGGAGTCGTCACGGAAGTTTAAAAATAGGGAAAATATTAGGAAACCCTTAAAAAAAATGGTCTTTGAAACCAAATTTTGAGTTCGGGAGTCGATTATAGGGAAGGTTGATCTTTTATTTTCATCGTTTTCTAATAAAACTGTTTTAAAATAACACACAATGCAACTCCCCCTTCTTGTGTTTCTCGTTCTACATTGCTCTACCTCAATGCGTTTGAATCCTACTATGAAAGAGGTTATCAGAAAGGAGGTTGAACAAAGCTACTAAAAAAGACCATTTTATGCTACCCATCATGGATCAAGTGTTGGAAATATTAATCGGGCAAGCCTTTTACTGTTTCTCTATTCTTTTTCGGCTCAAACCCAATTTTTATCAATGTAGTTAGTGAACATCACTTCAATGGGCCCTCTACAACATGGCCTACAAGGCCTTCATTGCTGGATCAAAGCCGATTGGAGAAAATTAGTTTTTGTACCCCCTCAATTTAGGTTGTACCCCCACAATTTGTTAAAAACTCAAAAATACCCTTTTATTTTCATTCAGTAAATGGTAAAAAAAAAATTTACTCTAAAATCTCACCCCTCAACCAAATTTCCGGTACATAATTATTTTCTCCAAAAAATCCGGTACATAATTTATAACTACCGGAAATTTCAAAACTACGAAATTTCCGGTTAACAAATTGTACTACCGCAAATTTCCCCGACAAATTTCCTATACGTTATTTATACTACCGGAAATTTTAAAATTTTAAAATTTCCGGTAGTTACTTTTTCTTGATCGAAAATTTCAAAAATCTGGTTTGCATTTTTTTTTAAATTTAATTTAATGTATTTTTCTTGTACGCACCTTCCTATTTTTCTATTAAATGTATTTTGATTTTTTAAAAATTTATTATTATTTTGTAAATTAAATTAACAATATTTTATTTTTGCTATTATTATTTATTAGATCGGAATAAAAATAGGAGGGAGTTGTTAACAAAATAAAATTGTGTTGCTATTTTATCGCCAAACTATTAGGAATACGTTATTTGTTTTGGCATAGTCAACCGTTCTTTGATGTATTTTATTTGATTTTATTATTATTATTATAATTATTAATTTTTATTTATTATGTTTATCTGCAAAACAGGAGATAGTTGTTAAAATAATTAAAATTTATCTACAAAATAGGAGAGACTTGTTAAAATAATATAACACGTTAGTTGTTTAGGCACATTTAGTCAACGCATCTTGTTTCTTCAATTTAATTTAATGCATTTTTATTTTATTTTATTAATATAATTTTCTTTTTATTATTATTAATATTAATAATATTATTAAAATTTATAATATAATTTAATCATTTTAATTATAATCATTTTTAATTATAATTATAATTATAATTTATAATTTATTAATGTATTTTTATTTTTTAAATAATTTAATAAATTTTAATACCGGAAATTTGAAATTTCTGGTAGTTACGAGTCAATACCGGAAATTTCAAAATGAAATTTCCAGAAGTTGTACCCAGAAATTTGAAATTTCCGAAAGTTGTACCCGGAAATTTGAAATTTCCGGTATTGAAAACAAACTACCGGATTTTTCAAATTTCCGGATACAACTCCCGAAAATTTCAAAAATGAAATTTCCGGTATGCATTTTGTGTACCGGATTTTTCGATGAATTTGAAATTTCCGTTAAAAAATTTTCGGAAATTTCAAAATGAGGGGGTATGAGGAATGTGTTTGGGTTTTACTGAAATTTGAGGGTTATTTTAGTACTTTCATTAAAAAAAATTTAAATAAGGGGGTACAAAACAAATTGTGGGGGTACAAAAACTAATTTTCCCGATTGGAAGTGCTGGACTTTTCAAAAATTAGTAATTAGTGGCCAACTTGCCAATTATTTCAAGGTGAATGCTTATCTATTTTCCTGATTTTGTTTTTCCACCCTCAAATATACTGAAATTTAAAATTTGGTATTGTATTTTACACTCCCGAAAGCTAGAATTTGGTAAAAAAAACGAAAAATTGGAGGGTTGAATGACTACTCCCCTTATTTCAATTTCATCAAATTTTATGTAATGAGATCCTTGTGGAAAAAAAAAATTCTTATTTTTTTTCTCCACCTTAAGGACAAGGTGAGTTTGCAAGAATGGAGGTATGTAATGGGTTATATTTGAGCATGTGAAGGAAGGGAGTTATCTAGATTTAGATTATTGATTTGGGTATTTCTTATATTAGATCACACAACGCTATTAATTGTTGGATTCTGAATTTACAATTTCTACTTTGAGAAAAATGTGTTTCTGCAAGATTGTTAGGACCAAATTTCATTACGCCTTAATCTCAAACTGCAAGATTATTAATCTCACCACTATTAACCCAATTTATGTCATCCTAAATTTAAAAAATATACTAATTTTTACACGAAATATTTGTAAGAAACACCAAAATGATAAATGGCAACATGTAACACTCTCTATATATGGTCATCCATTTGTTAATTGATTAAACTTCATATATTTATTTATTATTCTATTTTTTGTGTAACCCATTGATACTTAATAACAATGCTCTAAACTTAAAAATAAAAACCAAAATTAATAATTATACAAGTATTCTTTCGTTAGTATAAAGAAAACAAAATATTCACTCATTTATCATTGACCCTTGGAGAAGGGGTCACTTGGCCATAAAAAAACTGTGACTAATGGAGCCTTGGCCAACACGTAAAAAATAAATATTAAATAATCCATCCTTCTTTATTAATATTTAGATATAATAACATACTCAAACCCAAATTTCCTTCAGATAAGATTTGTCAATTTGGTGAATAAAAATCTACAACCAAGAAAATGAAATCACCCCTTAAAATAGGCGTTGTATTTGGCTTAGCCGCTTAGGAACGATGTTTGGAATCCTAATGAGTCGAGGTGGACGTTTCCAGTGCCACAAAGCAGCCATGCTAGGACATCATCCAAGCCGCCGTTGTCACAAAAAAGCTCCCACAAAAGAAGTTGTTGAAGGTGGTGATGCAGCACAGGAAGAGTCCACTCTTCTAACTAATAATAATAAGCCTTAGCTCGTTATTTTAGATTTCATTTTGATATTTTATATTTTAAAAGTTTAAAAATATTAGATTGTGTTGATCTCTTCTATTAAGTTTTAACTTAACACTTTGTGATGCAATAAGCAGTAATATAATGTGGCCTGAAAATTAATATTTTAATTTTATTTTATATTTGTTATTTTACATTTGTTTTAGATTTTAAAAGTTTCAAGTTGATCTATTAGTTGATATAACATTAGAATTTGTTGATCCCTTGTGTTAGGATTCTAAAATTCCATATTATGGGGCATCATTGTCATCAATAAATGTAACTACTTCTCTAATAATAATAGATAAAATGCTATATATTTTTTTTTTTTATAGTCTTACATGTATTCTTAAACTAGTTTAAGTTAAAATATTAACTACTACATTATATTTATGTGGAATATCTCATAAATTTTCACGACGATAAGTCAAAACTTAAATGAATTAATTTAATTTAACGTTTTTAACATAAGAGACTAACTTAAAACTATAGAAGATCAAATAGATTTAAAATAGATATAATCAACCAAACATAGAGTTAAGTCTAATAATAATTAGTACAGTTAATTAATGATCATGTGAATGTCTTTGTGTACTATATATATCATTTTACATTTTTTTTTATGATAGGGTTTTTACATCCGATTTCAGTATTTGGCAATGTTATTGTTCTTCGGGGTTGATTAGCTATCAGTGTTGTTTGTAATTTATTTTATATAAATTTCACATGATTAATGAGATAGATGGACTATATTTATTCTAAATATTAAGGGTCAGTTTGGTTGGAATGAATTGAAGGAAATGAGAGGAGAGGAAAGAACATTTTTTAAATGATGTTTGTTTGGAAAGCTTTGGAGTTGAGAAATCAATTCATTTATAAATAATTTAATTGGCCTACTTGTTAGGGATTATAAACAAATATTTGGATTTTTAATAATTATGAATGAAGGTATTTTACTTTTATCTACTTTTTGATTGAGATATTTTAATTATTAATTATTGAATAAAATTGATAAAGATGTAATATTTTAAACACTCAATATTTAAAAGATATTTTGTATTTCTTCCTCTTTTATTAAAATATTATATATATTTTTAAAAAAATCTAATAAAAATAATTATTTCGTATACAGCATAAAAGTTATTTTTAAAGAAATCGGAAAAAAAAAGCTTAAACACAAAGATAATTAAAACTTCAAAAACGTTTTTTTTTAAATCTTAAAATATGAGCCAAAAATCTATTATCTCTCTTGGATCTAAATATAAATTTAATTCAGAGTTAAATAAGTTTTTAATCTCTATAAAATTTCAAAGTCTTGTTTTTAATCCTTATAAAAAAATTCATCATCTTTTGTCTCTAAAAAATTTCTCAATTTTGTTTTTGGTCCCTTTTTTCAAGCCAACTCATGTTTATTATTCAAATTCTTGAATGTTCTTTTTCATGTATGTTTAGAAAATTATAAGATTTCCCTCACAAAAATTTACAATTTTTAAAAAGAGATTAATTAAATATGATTTTTAAGTGTCAAAAGTTTTAAAAAATTTATTTAAATGATCATGTAATAAAAAATTCTAAATTTTTATGAAATATTCTTAGAACGTTCTACACATGCATGAAAAAAAATATTTTAAAAATTTGAATGATAAACTTGAGTTGACTTGAAAATAAGAGCCAAAAATAAAACTGGGAAATTTTTTAGGACTAAATATGAAAAAAAAAATTATACGGACTAAAAATATATTTAACCCTTTAGTTAAAATCCTTTTCTTTTTTTCTCTCTTGTTTTAAATCAAACATATATTTATTCCTCTTCTCTTCCCTCTCATCCCCTTTAATAAAATATCTCCCTTTTCCTCCACCCCTTAAACAAAATAGACTCTTTGGGAAAATCAAATCAACATTTTAATATATGAAATAGTAAGATTTGGTCTTCAATTTAGTATTTCAAAAATAGAAAAATAACAATATATTCTCTTAAATTGAGAAACATCATTCAATATAGTACTTTTAAATTTAGCACCACAATTTTAAAAGTTCTTATGTTTTTTTAATTTCAAATTAATGCACAAAAGACTAATTAATATGTAGATATCTATTGAAAAGAAGTATTTGAATTGAAGCACTAAATTAATTAATTGATGTTCTTTAATTTAAGTGATTACTTTTTATTTTATAAATTTGAGTGACTAAATTATTTGACTCTTACCATTTTAAGGAGGGAAATGTTGATTTACTCACCAACTTTAAAATAAAATATTACGGCAAACATAGAACCACTAAATTTATTAAGGAATGAATAAATTAGGAGTAATCTACCTCTCACCCACTCACATTTACCTTTCACTCTTCCAAAGCACATGAAAAAAGTATTTTATCCTCTTTTTTTCTTTCTAATACTTGATAGTCAAACTTTTTGAAATATTTAAAAGAATTTCGAAACTTTGGATAAATATGAAACTTCCGAAATGTAATTTTTCAACAATTTTTTTTTTGTTGAAATTTTAGATGAATGTGAAACTTCTGAAATACAACTTTTCAAAAATTTAAAAAAAGTTCGACACATTGGATGAATGTAAAACTTTTGAAATGCAATTTTTTCAAAAATATAAAAAAAATTCAAAACTTTGGATGAATGTGAAACTTTCGAAATGCAATTTTTTTAAAATTTAAAACAAAAATCGAAACATTAGATGAATGTACAACTTCTGAAATGAAATTTTTCCAAAAATTTTAAAAAATTCGAAACGTTGGATGAATGTGAAACTTCTGAATTTTTTTAAAAGTTTTAAACAAATTGAAACTTTGGATGAAAATGAAACTTCCAAAATACAATTTTTTCAGAATTTTTTTTAAATTATCGAAATATTAATAATATAGAAAAATTTGACTATCAAATAATAGAGAATAAAATAATATTTTTAAGTGTTTTAGGGTGAGAGGTAAAGATGAAGGGGTAGGAGCTAGATTTCTTTAAAATTACGAAATAAGGCTGTGTTTTCAGTCTGGTAAGCCGAGCCCAATTAAGCGCAGCCCAAAATAAAATATGAAGGCTCTCAAGTCAGTAGATCCAATCCATTGGAAGCTTGTTTCAAAAAATTTATTCTGAGCTGTTTGATGCAGCTCCTGCTTTCCCTCTCATTTATTACTATCAAAACCTATCAAGATAGCGAGAAAATTTGATTTTATACCCACAAAGTTATACCCTTACCCCATGTTTTAATGGAAATCCTATTATACCCTTGCTTCTTTTAAATAAATAAAAAAAAGCTAAAAATCATACTATTTTTTTTAAAAAAAAAAATTGGGGACCGATAAACTTCTAATAAATTCTCTGGTACAATGAATTTAATTATCAGGGAATACATTTTTTAAAGGTGTATACCGTAAAACTTAATTTTAGTGTTTAAATACACTTTTGTGTTCTAAAAAACTTAATTTAAGTTAATTCAAGTTTTCTAGAACACTTTCGTGTTCTAAAAAATTCAAAGTTTCTTTGAACACATTTGTGTTTTGGAAACCATAATTTTGGTTTTTCAAAACACAGTTTGAATTTTCTAAAATAATTTTATATTCTAGAAAACATAATTTAAGTTTTTCGAAACACAAAGTTTGAATTTTCTTATATACTTTTATATTTTGATAAACTTAAATAAGTTTTCTGAAACAAATTTTTTCAAGAAACCTTAAAATTTGAGTTTTTCAAATCCCAAGTTGAATTTGGTGGTGTAGAGAAAAAAATAGTTTTTTTTAAGAAATGAAAATGGTAAAATAGTTAGTTTAAGTAAAATATGAGATAAGAGTATAATTTATTGGTATGCGGTAAAATTTTCAAAGAGCAAAAACACTAAAATGGTACATAATTCAAGAGACCCTCGACCCACTAGAAAGGTTTCCAAAATATTTTGCTTAACATTTGTGTGTGTAATTGGGTTTCTTCCCTTCATCTATTTGTAAGGTGTTTTGGGCTTGGATATTTGGCCCTTGCTCGGTTTGTTATTGTTGTTGGATTAAGAATTAGTCGATGAATCGACTAATTGCTCATAACTATGATTCCTTTTTCTTCAAAAGATTACGTTAAGGAAGGAACTTTGCCCCTCAACTATGGGTTTCTTAACTACTACAAAGAGTGCTAAGTACAGTGTGTTTGTGTTTAAGCTATTGAACTAAGGAATGCATAAAGTAAATTGAACTTATAAAAGATACATATGCGTAAAAATCTTGTTTGATTGATTGAATGTGTCTAAAAATATTACAAGTACTGGTATTTAAAGGAAAAACTAATCATATTGGCCATAAGTTGTGGCATACAGAAATGTAGCCTTGCTCAACTAATTATGCGGGTAATGCATGATAACTTCCGCTTATGGGAATTTGTGCTTCCCCATAATCGGCTTGTCTTTCCTATCTTCTCAGCATGTCTTGTTGGCAATATATGTGTGTGCCTTTGCTTGGAATCTTGCCTCAATGCTGATCATTAGTGGTGCTAAATGTTAGAACCAAGTTGGTTTGAAGAACTATGATCCTTACTTATATTGATGATCACAAAATCATTTTGAGGAAACAATTTTAAACACTAACATTCTGATTAAGTGTGTAGTTTGTAGATCAAGTGGATTTTGTATGATCTTATATTGCATCCTCTGATGATTGAACTAAGATAAAGGAACACCAAGACTCCGCTTCTAATTCCTTATTTTAAGTCTAGCGAACGCGCTCTGAAAACACGCCTCTAATAGTTTTGGCAAATACAAGCAATGCTCTGATTGAAAACCTTGACAAGCAAGTAATTGTCTACCTATGATAATCGCATCAAGCATCTAATCATCTGACTCTAGTTAATATTGTATGCTCTAACTAGAGTCAACTCTATGATGAAAGTCAATGCTCTGTTTGTGCATCCTCTAATAAACACTCTGAATTCGTTATTTGTCAAAAGGTCTATGAGACATGATTTGATCATCGTATCCTCTACTCCTTCTAATACATTTTAACAAGTTTTTAATGATGAATCAATCTTAGAAGATTTGATACGAAACTTCATGATACATTATGATTTCTTGTAATCAAGAAAACGGCCAGAAACTTGAAAGATCTCTATAGAAGAACGTGAAGTCCTTACTTAGAAAATAAGAGAAACAATGCACTGCAATAAACATAATACAATCGTCTTTACACTCTTGAGAACTTGTTTGACCTATTATGAGAGCTTGTTTTTTTAGAAAACCTAAACCTATTCTTTTGTAACCTAGCCCAATAATGGATACCTTCCTCAACAACTTGATTGTACTATGCTAGAAGTTTGAGAAGACTCAAACACAGACAGTTTGACTAGTAGGTATTCGGTGGAAGTGTGATTTAGTGGTTAATTAGTGGATTAAATCCTTTCAGGTTGAAGGGATTGGACGTAGCTACCGTGTTGGTGGTGAACCAAGATAAATTGGTTGTGTTGTTTTGTTTTTCTGTTTATCTGCTCTATTTTCATTACTTTAGTTTAGTCTTTTTATAAACGGTTTTAAAATAAAACACAATTCAAACCCCCCTCATTTCTTGTGTTTCTCGTTCTATACTAAAAATATAGAATATGAGCATAATTGTCAAATTACCAAGTTCCAATGAGCCTTGACCCATTCATATGCCTTTGCAACATTTGTGGACCTCTATAGAGTTGAGAAAGATTCGACTAACTCACATTTGGTTGTTCTTTGCATACCTAAACTTTGTCTATTTTTAAAAAAGAGTCTTTTGAGGTTTAAATATAATTTTTATTTGATTTTATTTATAGAATATACAACCTTAAGTAAATTAAGTCTCACAATAAATGTTGATTTTAGGCTTCACGATATACATTGGACCGGCCTTGCAAGCTAAACAAGAGGCTCGTAGAGTGGCTTAGCAGGACGATGGTACTCACACCATTATGAAAACAAAAAAAATGCTCAATAGGGAAACTGCTAATGCCATCAAATTAGAGGTCTAGTGGTGCACAACCATTAACAATGAGCTCAACAACGAACATCGACGATTTCTGTGACACCTTTTTTCCAAAGGCAAATTATTTGATAGTTGTGTGGAAATTAGGTACTCTATTGAAAAACTATGTTTATTATGAGTTGAAAATAAACAAATAAATAAATAAATATTAAATATTAATTCATCAGCCATAACACATCAACGAATCATTATCTCAACTGGAAATCTGACAATCTAAATAACAACTAGTCAGAAGTTACTCAAGACTCATCTCAAAACTTTGACAAAGGATGACATGAGATCTGACGTCCTAGCACTTGTGAATCACTCTTTGAAATGGACCTCAGGCTAAGACACGATGTAACAACCTGAATTTCATATACTCGAGCATGTATCGTGTTAAAATTGATTAGGTTGTAATTAGGATTTAGTATGTACTGATTAGGGTTTAAAGAAAGGACTTTTCTTAAAGGTTGAGACAAGAAAATTGGAGGACAAGTAACCAAAATGTTTCTTAGCTGATATGATTCACTAAGAGAATTAAAATTTGATAAGTGAGACTATCTTTACCTATTTAAATTTGCAAAGAGAAATTATTTTCTCTAAGCGAAAGGTATAGGCCAACACATATCATCAGCCTTAGGTTACAAGTTAAAGGTATAGGTCAACACAACACATTTACAAAGTAAAATTATTTTCTCTAAGCGAAAGCATATCAATAGACTAGAGGGAAAGGTTTGGAAGCCTGTGGACATACAATTTTGCTAAGCGAATTTAACTTCAGAAACGAAAATAGGCAGCTAACAAACTATAAATATGGGAGAAATCTCTCCCAATTCTCGTTCGTTTTGTGCTTCTCTCTCCCTGCATCAGAAATACTCCATCTCTTTCTCTCTCTCTCTCTCTCTCTCTCTCTCTCTATATATATATATATATATATATATATATATATATATATATATATATAAATTTATGAAGTTTTAAATTTTGTTTCGCCATTTCAGTTCCATCCGAATCACAAACTAGGCGTATTGTTGCGTTGTCTCATTATCTGAAGCACTAGGGTTTCTTTCCAAGATCTTAGGAGCTAAGTTTTAATTATTTTCTTTACTTCCTAAGATTTATTAAGGTGTTGGGGTAATGCCTAAATAAACTCATTTCATTTCCAAAATTATTTAATACTGAATTAGAGAGTTCTAACAATAAATTAGGGTTTTTACGTTGTTACCAGGTTTATGTTAGGGTTTCGTTGGAATGCATTAGTAAGTCATGTTTATCCTTTTTACTCACTACCATAGGCACTTACTATATCGTAGGGATATCCATAAATTAATTTAATTTAATTTAAATACATATTTTGACTCCTAGTGAATTATTCGTAATCATGGCATCAAAAGGATTATCGTCAAAGAAACCCTTCGATAACTTTGGTGTGGGGAAGTATCTATTTAGGCTACATGGATATTATTTTCAATACTTCTATTGCTTCTTTGATTCTCAATAAAGAAGGGAGAAATATTTCATTCATGTTAGGACGATTAATGTAAAATAGTTATATATATATATATATATATATGTGTGTGTGTGTGTGTGTGTGAGTTAATATTCATTAGTAACTCTAAAAGGTTTCTAAATGAGGATATGTCAGTTTAATGACATTTATCAATAGGTTGATCTATTCTGAAATTATTGGGTGATGTTTATTTCCCTATTTGTGTGTTGTTTGCCATATATGTTCGAATTTACTATGTGATACTCGAATATTTGTGTTAGAGATTAGGTAAATGTTGATTAACCTGAAAAACGTATTGAAGGATATTTTCATTAGATTAGTATGGCACTCGACCTAAGTGACTAGATTAAGATCTGAGTTGTGAGGAAATTTTATGTATATTAGAATTTTTAAGTGACATATTAACTTGCATTGTGATCGTGTGAATTTTGTTATCATGTGTATGGGTGCACAAGATTGATTATTGACTTGTAATCTCAACATGGATTTGTTTATACATTATAGTGCACTAGCGAGATGAACACTTGATTAAATTAGTGCTAATCGACTTTTGAAACTTATGCTTCACATGAAGTCAAGTGGCGTTTGATCCGTAACCTTGAAGAAAGTTGGCGGAAATATATAGAAAGGCTTGTGTCAGCATATAACCGAGGATACAATTAGATAGATAGTTAGGATTTAATCCAAAAGATGTTTGATGATGGTGTGATTTATTTGATCACCTGAGTTTGACATATATGTTTCTCTTTTACACCCCAATCCCCACTTTTCATACAAATGGTTGGCCACAACGACAAAGATAATGGACATTAGGACTTCAAGGCTAAATGCATTGCGGTTGTCTTCACTAAATGTGTTACTTATGTATATAGGTGTCATGGCATGGCATATGCCTGATGGGAGAGTGGCGTCCAAATATCATAAGAGTTACCCTTTCATGGTATTTAGGACATTCACAACAATTACCATCAGCCATATGTCTTGGAGAATTTTGTTGTAAGGTGAGAAGGCAGCAAAAAACGTACCTTTTTGAACGTTTATACTGAGGGTGTGGCACTGTTGAGGAAAAAAAACCTTTTTGATATAAGTTTTAATGACAACAAACCTTATGAAATAAATGATTAAGTTTTATGAAAGGTGATCTACTAATGATTGCACTTGAGTTTTATTTAAGGAACATGAATTGCATAAGTGAACAAGCAAGAAGCCATTCACATCATCAAAGTGCATAAGTATCTACTCTATAATGAAAGAATCCCAAAAGGAATGTATCATATATCAATCATTTAAGAGAATGATTATTACATCTTTAAGATAACATTTTCATGAAGAAAGTGATCAAATACATTCATACAACAATCAATGATCACACCATGTTATAAATCAGAAGCAAGATCAAATCTGAGAAACCAAGATTGTTTTGGTTATTGAACAGAAAAACGAAGATCATTCTGGTTTTCACATCATTAATCCAAGAACATTCTGGTTTACAAAGAACAAAGCCTTCTTTATTTCAAGATCAATCTGGGCTACGAAAATACATTAATCTACATTACAAATCACCAGTATTCATTACAAAAGAACATCAAGTTCAAACAAGCAAGATCAATCTCTAGATTGATAAAGTAACAAATACAGCCATGATAAGACACTACAGTCTGTGCACGAAATAGGAAAAAGCATATAACAGCTATCAGTTACTCTCAGTTCAAGCACTTACTCAAAACAGAACAAAGATCATTTTGGTTTTCACTACATTCAATAATGATCAATCCAAGAACATTCTGGTTTGCAAAAGAACAAAGTTATCATTAAATCAAGATCGTTTTTGGCTGTCAATCTCCATCACAAATTACCAGCCTTCATAATGAAAGCAATAGAATTATATACACAAGATTGTTTTGGAAGATTCGTTCAAAGAGGATCAACAAAGGCAAAGCAAAACATCAAGAACAAAAAGCAAGATCAATCTCCAGATTTATGATTAAAAAGTATAGCAAGAACAGAAATACCAACACTGCATCTCTGCAAAAGCAACACACGTACAGAGCAGAAAAGCATGACACACAACAGCTGTCAAAATCCAACACTCAGCTATCAAAATCCACAGTCTAAACCACAATTTAAAGAGTATCAAGACTACTCAAAGAAGTGGTCAAGCCCAGAACTCGAGCTGAATGCCCAATGGAGGAAAACAGCCTCAAGATTGATCTCCAAATTGATGAGTTGTGAGCAAGGACGCAAGTACATTATACTTACATTATTCTGCAGAAAGTAATACATAAATCTGATTTGAAACAGTACTCACTGACATTTCACAACTCATTCACTCACTCATTCATGTTTTCCGTCAGACCCAAAAGCAAGAACGTTTTTCGTTTGTCAAGAACATTCTGGACAGCAATATAAACACGTGTTTAATTGCTTTAAAATATATCTAATACTTGGGAAGTGTGTTTAACGACTATATTTAGTTTAAACTGAATATTCAAAGTCTTTTATCATCTATAAATTGAAGATCAATTGGAAGATGAAGGCAAGAGTTCAATTTACAAATCTACCAATACTTGTTCAAATAAGAACAAGTCCAAAACTCTTCAAGCAAACTCGAGCTCTCTTCACTATATTTGTGGAGCATTATTTACTGAGCTTGTCTTTCTTTTATCTCAAACAAGTGTCCCAAACACTTTTATCGTACACATAATTTGTAACTCAAGTCTATCTTTTATGTTAGATTGAGTGTGTTTGTAAAAATTCTTTCAAGGCTGAAAGGTGATTGTAAAAATCCTTTCTAGGTTTAAAGGTGAAGATTGTAATTGATCAAGGTGTGATCAAGAAAAAAGGTGTGAAGGAGAACATTCTTGGTTCTGAAGCACATAGTGAAAATCTCACGGTTGTTAGGACTGGGCTAGCTCGAGTTGGGTGAACCAGTATCCTTTTTGTGTGTGATCTTTCTATCCCTTATCTTTAGTTATTTGCACACAAAAATCACACTTCATTATAAACTAATTTGTTTTATTTACTTTAACATATCCAGAACATTCTGGACATTCTATTGCAACCAAGATTGATCTTGAGTTAATTAAAATTAAGCACATGAATCAAAATTTTAAAAGGGTCACAATCCAAACCCCCCCTTTCTTGTGGTTGACATTGCTACTTCAATTGGCATCAGAGCTCTACCTCTAAAGTTGAGCACCTAACAAGTGTTAGAGGAAAAGATTCAGGAAAAAAAAAGTAATGTCAGAAGCCAACATGCGCTTAATGGTAAACTTAGAAAATAATGAGATAACCATATCTGAACTTTGTCCTTTATGTGAACAAATGGAAAAAGAGTTTGATAATATTTTATGTGATTCAAACTTTCTTTCTCAAAAGTGTGGTTTATTAAAAGAACAACTATGTAAAGAAAAACAAGAAAAAGAGAAAGCCCAATTATGAATGACGAACTAAGTAAGGTCATCCAAAGCCTGCAGCAATCTCATTTAGGTAATGAGTATTATTTTCTTGCCTCTCTAGGAATTGAGTATTGTAAGGCATCATATCATTGTACGATCTTGTAAAGTCAAATCTTGATCTTAGATTTTCCATTACAATTGGGATACTTACCATTTTTATTTACTTCTGACAACTCTTATCATATGATACTTAACTCAATTAGCTCACATCATATTCAGATATAGACATTACCTCCTATGAATACATATATGTTCTGTTTTAGTTACCTCTGATGAATGCAGATATGTTCTGGTTCGTTTGCCTTTGATAACTTCAATATGCACCTGATATTCTAGCTTTGATGAATGCAACCAACATCTGTTTGTTTGCCTCTTATAAGTGCAACAAGCAAGTGATTGCCTCTAAAAATCACATCAAGCATCTGACCATCTGACTCTTATTTATTTTATACACTCTAATGAAAGTCAACGCTCCAATAAAGACAAAGTATTTGTGCATCCTCTAATGAACATCCTGAATCTACTACTTGTCTGAAACTCTTTAAGACATGATCTAAACATAGTATCATCTGCTTCGCTGCCCTCATACCAAGATACGCATAATCATTCACGAAGATATATATATGGATACATATTAAAGACTGGGATATCTTAAATGGTGATTGAAGATTTCCAACGAACAATTCTTCTCTCTATTTAAGAAGAATTCACTAATTCCATTACAAGCATGAGAGAGAAAATGAAAAAAGCTATATGTTAAGAAGAAAATCAGAAAAAGCCAAAAACACATCAAAAAAAAAAAAAGAAATATATTTTCAACAAGAGAGTTAATATAATTGGTGTAAATAAGTCAAAGTGTTCTCACACACTTGTATTGATATAGGACTTGATCTGTTACATCCTCTCAATGAGAGTTAAAATCCTAGAAACAAACTTTGTGTCAAATTAGATACAAACTACAACTGATGTAAATCAGCTCGATAGTGGCAACAATCCTCTCACCCCTAAGAGGTACTTGAAAAGGTACAACGACTCTTATGAACCTCAACGGCAAGATGCCAAAAAGTTCAAGAAGGTTCTGATGATAATCTGGAGAGGCTATAGAACAATACTCAAAGCCTGAAGAAGCAGAGTAAAGAATACTTGTATGCTTTTTATGGAAATAGGGGATTAAATCCTCGATTGTACTGAGGCAAAATCTCTTTGTAAGGGGAGGACTAGATGTAGCAACAATTTGTTATAAACTAGTATAAAAACATTTGTGTCTCCTTTAGCTTGCCCTAAAGTTTCTCTGTAAAAGGACGTGCAACCCTCATCGATCTATACAACGACAATACTACAATAAGCATTATACAACCGTCTTTGTACTCTAGCTCTTAATACTATTATTTGTTATCTAAGTAATCATAAATATTTTCTAAGAGTACAACTTTGAAAACACACATTTGTGAGAGTTATTCAGAAAACCTTTAAACATATTGTGTTTGTAGCTTATCCCAGTAGTGGCTGCATCCTTCAATAGCTTGACTATACTTAACTAGAAGGTTGAGAAGACTTGAACACAGTCAGGTTGACTAGTAGGTGTTCAGTGGAAATGTGATTTACTTGGTGAATAAGTGGATTAAATCCTTTAGTTTGAAGGGACTGGACGTAGCTACCGTGTTGGTGGTAAACCAAGATAAATTGGCTTGTGTTGTTCTTTGTTTATTGTTTCATTTGCTATGTTTTCATCACCCTATCTTTAATCTTATTAAAAATGATTATAATATAAAACACAATTCAACCCCCTATTTCTTGTGACTCTCGTTCTACAAGAAAGTGATGTTGGTCCCAAGAACAATTCCTCTGTGTGGTTTTTATGTTAACAAAGATATTTTGTGAGAACCATTTATTGTAATAACGGTTTCTGGTAGTTCAGCATTTTTCTAGTAGTTCAACGTCTTTTTGGTAGTTTAGCATGTTTATAGTAGTTCAACGTGCTTCTGGAAGCTCAGCGTGCCTCTGAAGAATTTTGTGCCTTCGAAGATTCAACGTGTCTTTGGAGTTTCCATGCTCCTGATTAACAGTAACTTTAGCATGCCTATTATAAATAGTAACTTTATCATACCTCTTATGGCCAGTAACTTTAGCATGCCTCTGATGAATAGTAACTTTAGCATGCTTCTGATGAACAATATTTTCAAGCATGCCTCTGAAGCTCATGTTTCGTCGGCTAAAATAACTGCAACATGTTCCAGAATGTTGCCTCTAATAAGAAGCCTCTGAAATGGCATTGACTCTGACAATGCAACAAAGGTGAAGTTGCCAATGCCACTAATTCTAAGTCACACAACTTTGCATCTACCTCTGACTATGGTTATTCAAGCATCACAACATCTTATTCCAACAATCAAGTCAATGACTATGAAGAATAAAAGTCAATTATTCTGATGAAGAAAAGTCAATGACTCTGATGGAAGGTCCAAGGCTTTGATAAGTTGAGCAAAATATTGAATTGGACTTAGACGTATTCTTACTTCTGGTTGTCTAAGAATAAACCCAAATTTGTTCCTACCCAATTCCAATCAAGCGTATGAAGGAAGACTTAGCTAAATGATTTTCAGAAAACCTTAAGAGCACAATATTTTCTAAGTGTTTAGAGTTTAAGGTTTTGAGTTCTAGAAAAGCACACATTCAAACGCAATCTAAAAAAATACACACAATATCCTTCTAGAAGAATTGCTTATATCAGATTGGGAAATAAAAAATTTCCTAACGGTCATATTATCAAGATTGTATCAATCAGACCTATATTTGGAAGAAATATTTGTTGACCAAGCTGGAATGAAGATATGATTCATAATTCACAAAGTACGAAAGTGAATCCCTATTTTTAACTATAAATAGATACTCAAGGATGAAGAACTCACGAACTCAAAACTCAAATCCTAAAAGAACCAAAGTTATTCAGAAAACCTTAAGAGCTCAATATTTTCTAAGTGTTTAGAGTTTAAGGTTTTGAGTTCTAGCAAAGCACTCGTTCAAAGTAAAATATCCTAAGTGCTGTAGTGGGGAAAAACAATTGAAACAATCTGCTTAATAGAAGCAAAACTAAATTAGTTTCAATCCCTTGTAATCCAACCCAATAGTGGCTTTAGTTTGCCTCTAACAATCAGTGGATCTCAGGTTGTCTAGAGAAGACTTGACTGGTAGAATCAAGGTGTGGTTTGCCTCAAAAAGTCTGTAGGTTCAGGTTGTTTTGAGAAGATTAACTTGTAGGGTCAAGTGTCGCTGTAATTCAAGTTTCGAATTAGTGATAAATGCTTCTTTGTGAGGAGATAAAATTTGGTGTGTTATATTTTACTTCTACATTACTTATTTTGTTTTTGCCTCTGATCCTTTAAAACAATTAATTAACCAGAACCAAAATTAGTTTAAGAATTCATAAAAAAATTAAATTTAGACAAACAATTCAACCCCATTTCTCGTGTTTGGTCACCTTCAAGTGAGAAGAGAGAAATAGACATGATAGATTATGAAAAAAGAGAAAAATGTTAGTGCAAAAGTCATTTTTAGCTACAATCCTCTGATTGATGTTTTGATGATAACAAACAAGTATGAACAAATATTCCCTAACTATATTTGTTAAGTGTACAGATTAAGGTAGAAGACAAATATTTATATTAATGAATATCTTTTTTAAGGTAGCATAAATTATGAGTAAGATAAAGATAATAATCTAAGTAATTTGAACACAAATAATATTATAACCTAAGTATTTTACTAATAAAGTACGTCATGATATAGCAATAAGTACTGCAACAAGCATCTGATAATCTACAATCTGAATCAAAGCGTTAAAGACAAAAAATATATAAATCAATAATGATCCTCTAATCACAAAGGAAAAGAATGCTACAATTATCATTTGCATATGGCTCTAGTTAACTAAGAGTCAAGACCTTCATTGATCCTTTAACTTAAGACCAATAAAGAAATCCTTGAATGAAGCCTCTCTTAGAGTCAACACTCTGATTTAAAGCCATCTTTGTTAAGTCAAACAATCGAGCCAGAATTTGTAGGAGTCAACATCTCTGCATCCTCTAATGACTACAAAAGATAAACAAAGAAATCAAGGCAATGCTCTGAGGAATTTGTTAAAGTTGTGTCTAACTCTATTAAATGTGATATCAACACGCCTCTATTGAATCTAATCACAAGCTCACTTTGATGATTCAACGTTTGATAAAGTCAATGCTCTAATAAAAAAAGTCAACTTTCTTAAGTCAATCATATGAACCTAGAACCATGGAGAAGACAACTTCCTCTGCTAATCAAAGATGGACTCATCCTTTGACTGAAGAAGTGCATGGCATCAAATGAAATTGTCACCCTCTAAAATTTGCCTTCTTAAATCAAGATACATTGAATATGGACATGCCTTAAATGTTGATTTGCCATAAATGTTGTTTCAAGATCTCCAACGGTAATATCCTCAACAGATACATTCCTCAGTATTTAAGTAAAAAACAATCAATATGAAACAACGACTGCAAATGAAAAAGGCAATGTTCTAAGAAGATTTTTGTAAAAGCCTAGAACACATCAAATGAAAAGAATGAATGAAACATCCTCTCAATTGAGAGTTATTAGAATTGGTGTAAATCAGCACAACTATTTCATAGACTTGAATTGATATAGGACTTGAAAGGTAATATCCTTTCAATGAGAGTTAGAACCCTAAAAACTGACTATGTGTAAATTCAAACACAAACTGGAACTAATGTAAATTAACCCAACAATGGCAACAACTCTATCATCCATAAGAGGTACCTGAAGAGGTGTAAAAGTAATTATGAACCTCAATGATAGCTTTCCAAAATGTTGAGAAGGGTGCTAACAGTGACCCCTTGGAAAGGCATAAGAAAAATACTCAAAGCCTAAAGAGGTAGAGTAAATAATACTTTTATACTATTGTTTAAATAGTGGATTAAGTCAACGACTGTACTAAGACAAAATCTCTCAATAAAGGGAGAACTAGTATCAAAATCATTTTGCACCTTCTCTTTCTTTGCTCTGTTATTTTAATCTAAGTTCTTTATGATTCAACCCTTTTTTACTAAAACTGTTTTATAATCAGAAGTTGAATGATTTGATAAAGAACGTATCTTTTTTGTTAAGCAACTCAAATAATTTTTTAGAAATGGAAAACACAAGGAAGGGTCAACCATTCGCATGAACAAAGAAATGTGAGGAGAATTTCAAGTTGTTGAAGGAGAGGTTGACAACCTCACCTGTCTTTATTATGTTGCAACCAGAGGAATTGTATGAAGCTTACTACAATTTGTCCCATCAAGCACTATGAAGTGTCCTTATGCCATAGAAGAAAATGGTGGCTTATGATTCACGCTAGTTGAAGACTCACAAAAGAAATTATCCCACCCATGATTTGGAGCTTGTTGTCGTGCTTTTTGCTTTGACGATTTAGAGGCATTATTTGTATGGATGTACATTCACCGCGTTCAATTAACATAAGAGCTTGAAGCACCTAGTTGAAAAAAAGGAATTGAGCATGCAACATAAAATAGGGATTGAGACTCTCGAGGATATTGCTTGCACGTTACAATTCCACCACAAGAAAGCAAATGTAGTGGTCACTGCATTGAGTATGAAGAGCATTTCGTCGGCCTCAACAATGATGGCTAGACAACAAGAGTTATGAGAAATGTTTTGAGACTTGCACTTAGATGTGGAGTTTTCACAATGGGCTTCGAAGTTAGGGATGATTAAAAGTTCATGTGGATTACTTGGGAAAATTGAGAATTGTCAAGACGACAACTTATTCAAGCGAAGAGAAATGTGATAGTTCAAGGAAAGATAACCGAGTTTAATCAATGTGTACCAACTGTTGCAAACTTGAGAAGAAGAATTTTGGAAGAAGTTCATAAAGCAAGTTTGTTATTCATCCCATAGCAATAGAGATGCATCAGGATTTAAGGCAAAACTATTGGTGGCCCAAGATGAAAAGGAATGTGGTAGAGTATGTAGCGACATGTTTAACTTATTAGAAAGCGAAAGTGGAGCACCAACAACCTGTAGGATTGTTACAATCTTTGGATATACCTGAATGGAAGTGGGAGAGTATCTTCGTGTACTTATTCACTAGATTAATTGACAAAATAATGGTTCTATTTGGGTCATAATGATCAGTTGACAAAATCCAACCACTTCTTGCCTGTGAAGACCACTAACAATGTGGCCAATCTGACTGAGATCTACATTGAAAAGATTGTGAGACTACATGGGGTGCCCTTAAGTTTCGTTTCAAATTTAGATCCAAAGTTTACGTCACATTTCTATGGAACTTTGTGTGAAGCTTAAGAACGAAGCTATGATTGGGTTTCATGTACCATTCAAAAACAGATGGACAAATAGAGAGAATGAATCAATCATTGCAGGATTTGCTGAGAGCATATGTATTGGATGAGAGAGTGGGTTGGGATAATGTGCTACCATTTATTGAATTCACTTGCAACAATAGTTTCCACGAATGCATTAGAATGGCACCATATGAGGCTTTATACGGACACAATTGTCGGACACCTTTGTGTTAGTACCAAGATGGAGAAAGTATGACAGTAGGACTTGAGATTGTGCAACAAAGTACATAAAAAATCAACAAGATTAAGGAAAGGATGAAGGTTTCTTGAGATCGTCAGAAGAGTTATGCAGACAAGCGTCGTAAACCCTTAGAGTTTAAATAGGGTGACCTTTTGTTTCTTCACATCATGCCTACATCCTTGGAATTCAATTGTGACTCAAACAGGGAAACTTATAAGGTAGAGTAATGGCTACATCAATGCGAGATGTAATGTTCCTCGCATGAGTGACTCACAAGGGAAAGAAGTTTTTGATATCGTCCCACTTAGTATTGGAGGTGCTGCATAATGACAAGATTAATGATCATGGGGTGGCTATTAGGCATGGCAACGGGGGCGGGGGAAGGTTTTGCCTCCCCCACCCCTGCACCCGAGAAGTTGGGGAAAACCCGCACCCGTTTTTATTCGGTGTGAAATTTAAGTCTCTATCCCCACCTGTGACGGAGTTCGGGTTTCCCCTCCCGCATCCGCACCCATTCATATATATAAAATGATAAATTTATATTTATATTTATTATAATTAACATAGAAAAATAATTATTATTATACAATAATAAAATTAAAAAATATTAAAATCATATTTTCTATAGAGAGATTATTATAATTTTTAATATTGTAAAAATATTAAATATATACATATATATATAATTTAAAAATGACAATAATATTACTAGCAGGGCGGGTTCGGGTGCGGGGTGGATATCCACACCCCCAAACCCACCCCCGAGTTTTAATATCGGGGAAAATCCGCACTCACACCTGCACCCAATGAATTTGGGTTTTCCCTGCCCAAATCACGACGGATTCGGGTGGATACCAGCGGGTGCGGATTGTGTCGCCATCCCTAATGGCTATCCTAGAAAGGCAAATGCTGAAACCCCATTTGTTCCACCGAGTGTTATGTTACCTGATGTTCCTTATGTGTGTGAGGTTGGTGGACCTTAGGAGTAGGCAATGGAAGCTTCTCCATCAGATGTAGAGGTTCTTATACTTAAGAACACTCATGTTTCTCCTTCGGCAGTGGTGGTCTCCCAATTATCGTCTTGAGTTGAGATGGAAGCGTGCTTTAGGGAGTGGAAAATTGGATTTCCTTTCGCGGACCTAGAGCTTATTGAGGAAAATATTTGTTAGGAGATTCTCGGACCAATTATTTTAGTCAGATATCTGACAACAGAGAGTGTGGGGATTGTCGGTGCTATTGTAGCATTTTTTGATGATCAGATTAAGAGGGGTGTATAGGTTTGTTGTGCCATCTTTTTGGATCGTGCGCAAGAGACTTTTTGTAACACCCCGATTATTATCAGCACGAGTGTATTTTTTTTTTCAAAAATAAATTGATAAAAATACCAAGTCATAACACAAACGACAAAAGTCATAAACAATTACACCATAATTACAACAAACTAAAATAGTTTTTGAGACGATAATCCAAAATATCCAAATATAAAATACACCGGGGATATGAGACCTATCAGGCATCGCTCCTACCCCTGGGGTATTCTCGGCAGACACCTGTACAAAGTACTGCTCCAAGAAATACTAATCCCCCCATGGCCACGTCAAAAAAAATGGAACATGGACCCACCAAAACAAAAGTCATCTGATCGTATAAGTTATAGTTACAGTCATCCCAAAATAAACTAAGTACAACCACCAAAAGAAAGACATCAAGTCCTTATACAACAAAACTAATCTGATCATACTCTAGCAACTACAATAACATGGGTGACCTCCACACACTCTGCAAGTCCCTTCTGACGCAATATCCATCTTCGTGGTAACCTCCTCCTCCTCAACATCCATAGAACGATCGGTCTCTTCAGAAGTCAGATCCACCCACGAGATATGTGGCTTCAGCGGCGCTGGAATCTCAAAACAATCCAAGTGACATTCGGTAAGGGATCATTCACCAGAAATGGGAGCTCTAACTCGACCCGCCTAGATGGTCCTGCAGTCTCTCGCTCTACTGGCATTGGCCCCTTATCCTTTCCGCCAGTCCCCGGTCCTACCACTGTATCCTCAGCTCCTACAGTGGCCTCCACCTCAACTCTAACTGAGGAATCCTTTGCATCTTCCCAAGCTCCACTCATCCCAAGCACCAATCCTGAAGGTACCGGATAATCGATCTTCTCGCAAGTGAGTTCCACAAGATATACTGCCCCAGCTTTCCTACTCGTCCTCACTACTCTCCCCGTATAAGTAGCCTTGCTTGAGATGGGGTCATATACCCAAGCAAACGGCGAGTCTCGATCAGGGAAGTCTAACGACATTTCCGTCGTCAAGAAAACAGTCGGTGGAATGAACTCGGGAATCATCTGAGGGCAAAGCCCAATTTCCACAATAATTTTAAAGGGTCACCAACCAAAATTAACAAATAACATTTAGAGAAAATTTTGGATTTCAAATGCTCAAGAGAACCTTTCATCTTAACATACTCATTGAAAGGGTTTTCATATGTCAAAAATGCATAAACGATGTTGAAAAATGAAGTTATTGACAAAAATGCACTGTCGTATTCGAATACAGCACTGTCGTAGCCGAATACGATTGCTAAATCAGTAGCTAAAATTGAACATCTGTATTCGAATATGAGATAGGATGTAATCGAATACGTGTATTCGAATACGAGATAGGATGCAGCTGAATACGAGACATGACAAGTCAGTAGCAAAAAATGCAATTTTCGTATTCGAATACAGCATGGTCATAGTTGAATACAAAATCAAGTCAGTCGTAAAATCCACTCATTTTTATTCGAATACGAGGTTTCGTATTCGAATACGATGTTAAAATTTCAAATAAAACTGAATGTGTCAAATATGTATTCGACTACACACTGCATGTAGTCGAATACAACTGCGAAATAATGCAGATTTCCAGTTTTGAAAATGGTTCGAAATCATTTAACACTTACGATAAAAAAGTCCACCAATAACACTTCAAACATTCATAATATCAATTATGAACACACAATTTACACCAAATTAATCTCCACAAATTCACACCTCAATCACACATCAAACATTCATAACATCAATTATGAACACATAACTACATCGAAACTTAATCAACACAAATTCATACCTCAAAGCAATTATGGCACAATAACAAACAACAACCGAGTATGTATTTACAACCATCATAGTATAACAAACATCGCATGCCAAGCACCCTAATGCAATGCGTATATGCCAATGCACATGATTTGGAAATTTCCAAAACAAAACCCTCATCGAGTGGCGTAAATCATAATTGTACCGCCTATCACAGGCCTTAGTACTAATTACCGAGGTGCAGTCGCTCACAGACTAGCACGATTTACTAGAGTGCAGCCTATCACAGGCCTTACACATCAATTAAATCCTCGTAAGGATAAGATGGACCAACTATCACATGGAACCATCCCGTGGCCCATCACGGTCACCACTTAACACTGTGGCCCATCGCGGTCACCACTAACACTAGGGCCCATCACGGTCACCACAAGCTATGAAATGCATGAGCACACTCTAACTCTTTTCACCACAATCATTAAGTAAATGCAACTATTAAAAGATTCCCCATTTTTAATACTCATTTAACACTAACGATTTTTCAAACTTATCACAGAGCATACTCAAAACATTTTTTCCTCAATAAAATTCATAACGCACATATTAACAGTTATGTATACATAAACACCTCAACCTCAATCTCCACGAATTCACACATTGAACATACACATTATTCACATCAAATTTAATAATAAATTCATAACATATAGCAAAACGTATTTTTACTCAAAGTACATATATTCACGTCGAAAATGATTTTTCACACAATCACAGCTTAAACATACCTCAATCACACATATAGAGTCCCTATATGCAAACTAGAAATTTGGAAGGAGCCCTTACCTTAGTTATCGCTTTTTCAACCGTTTCCGCTACTGCGATCAAATACGGAGAAAACTCTCGCTCGCGTCGACACCTCGAAAGTCAGCTCACAAGCACCGCAAAGTGGAAAGGAGTAACTTTCCCTTCTAAAACTTCTCGAATGGAAGCTTAGATCTAGGCGAGAAATGGTGGTTTGTGTTTGTGTGGTTTTGAAAACCACGAACACTTTGGTTTCGCGAAATAGAGGAAGAAAGAAAACGAAGGAAGTTCTGCGAGCGCACAGGGAAATGTTTTTAGCTTGCTTTCTGTTTCCTATATATATATATATATATATATATATATATATATATATATATATTATAATCAAACCAATCCAACAAATATCTAAATACTCTTACACACATCACTACACTCATATCTCAATCTATTTTGATAAAAATATCTACTCTCGTCGCAACTCAATTGACAGATAAAATTTTCAGCAACCAGTGATATTTTTAACAAAACTGCCCGGTATTAAATTCTTCGCAACATCACTAAATTGTTCTTCAAAAAATAATTTTAATCGGGTCTCAAAATATATATATAAATATACACATATATTAAACATATTATAAACTCTAACCAAAAAATATTTTTGATACTTAATTCCCAAAATAAAGTAAAATCGAGATAAATGCCTCAGCAATTCAACACAAAAATACTAAAATTGCATCATTTAGAGTTTAAAACTAAGGGTCTTACACTTTTGGATTTGATTAAGTTTTAAAACGAATAACAAACAGTTGTTAGGAGATTCTCGGACCAAAGTGCTTTAGGGAGTGGAAACTGGATTTCCTTTCGCATACCTAGAGCTTATTGAGGAAAACAGTTGTTAGGAGATTCTCGTCGGACCAAATATTTTAGTCACATATCTAACAACATACCCAAACTATTTTAAGTGATAGACTTGAGTTTCAAATGATGTGTATGATAAAAGATTTTAGGATTAGAACATATTCAACACTTGTTTGAGATTGATTATCAGCAATAACTCAATAAAAGCGATCCTTGTATATAATAAGAGAAAGCTAAGGTTTTGCTTGAGTTAAGAGTTTTGTTTCTTGAGTATGATTGTTTAAGTATTGAAATGATTGTACTAAAAACTCTTATAGTTGTCTTCACCTTGATGTTCCTTTTATAGATGAAGAGAAGGTCAGAAAAGGCTCATTATAGTCGTTACTTAACTTGAGTAAAACATTTGTCTAGAGAGAAATTTAATAGGCATGTGTGTTATTCGATCCAGAATGTTCTTCTTCAAAACCATAACATTATTGGTTCTATGTTGTATGGAAAACGTGGATGAGTGATTGAGTAGTTGTTTAGTGTCAATCATTTGTCTCAAAAGCATGTTGAGCTTTCTGCAAAATGTGCAGCAACAATGTACTATTGTCCTTGTTGACCTTGCGCATAGCTCATCAATCTAGAGATCAATCTAGTCATCAATATGGAGGTTGTTTTGCTTCTTTGGGCCTTCAGCTTGAGTTCTGTGCTTGATTATTGTTTTGAGTAGTCTTGATATTCTTTTAACTTGAGGTTTGGACTATGGAGAATGATTTGTTTTAATTATGTCGTTAAAAAGAAATAATCAGAATGATATTTTTATAAAAACCAAATTGTTCATTGATAAACCAGAATGATCCTTGATAAACAAGAATGTTCTTGTAATCAATCTCTAATTCAAATAAGACATGATGTTCTTGAATTATTTCATGGTGAGATCGTTGATTGTTGTATGGATGTATTTGATCACCTATCTTTGGATAAATCACTCAAAAAAACAAGTTAAATAGCAACATAATGAGAATCATGATTAGTGATTAATTAACTGTTTGTTTATCGTCAAAACACTTGATTTAAGATTTTGCCTCAAAAAGGTTATCAACAAAAAAGGAATCAAAATAGATCCCACTAAGGCAGAAGTAGTGATGAGGTGGGAAAGCCTAAGAGAGTTAGAAAAATTTGCAATTTTCTTGGTTTGGAAGGTTATTACAGGAGATTCATAGAATGATTTTCAAAGATCTTGCCTATGATCCAATTGACAAGGAAAGGTAAAGCCTTTGAATGGAAGAATGATTGTGAAGAAAATTTTCAATTGTTAAAGAAAAGATTAAGTACCTCACTAGTACGTATCTTACTCAATCCTTTAGGACAACTTGATGTGTATTGTGATGCATCATATCAAGGTTAAGGGTGTGCGTCGATACAAGGAGGAAAGTTAGTAGCTTATGCATCAATGCAATTAAAGATACATGAGAGGAATTATCCTACTTATGATTTTGAATTGGCAGCAATTTTGTTTGCCTTAAAGATATGGAGGCATTACTTGTATGGAAAAAGTTTACGGTGCTAAGTGATCATAAGAGTTTGAAATATCTCTTTGATTAGAAGGACCTAAAATGAGGCAAAAATGGTGGATGGGACTTTTGAAAAAGTACGAGCTCGATGGAAAATGTCATAGTAGATGTCTTAAGATGGAAACCCTTGCACATATCTATTATGATTTTGAAGGAACAAGAGCTGATAGAAAAATTCATATATTTGAATTTGGATATGTAGTTTTCTCAAGGGAGGATATTCTTAAGCACCACTACAGTATCTAGTGGATTCCTAAAATGGATTCAAGAAGAGAAACTATTGGATGATCATCTAACAACCAAAGCAAAATAGTAGAGGATGGTCAAGGAGGACACTTTTAGATCAGAGAAGATGGAGTATTAAGATTTGAGGAAAAGGATTTGTGTACCTCATAATGTTAAAATCAAAAAGATGGTACTAATAGAAGGACACAAAAGTAAACTAAGTTTTCTTCTTTGAGCCACAAAGATGTATCAGGATTTCAAGAAGATGATTTGGTGGTCAAGGATGAAAAAGAATATAGCAGATCATGTGTAGACTCGTTTATTGTGCGAGAAAGCCAAGATCGAGGACCAAAAGCTAGCACGTTGTGAAGTCTAGACATACCAAAATGGAAATGAGACGGAATTGTCATGGACTTTGTAACTACATTTCCTAGGACTAAGAAGTTTGATGCAATATGATTTATCATTGATAGATTAACTAAGAGTGTTCACTTTATTTCAATCATGTAAACTTGCAGCTTAGAGAATGTAACCCATATTTATGTTAGAGAAATCATTATTTTAACAAACTCAATTAAATACATGTTTGTTGTTTGTCAAAATTATATGAAACCACATAGATTTTACAAAGTTAATGTGGATTTTAACCTATAGTCCATCAAATATATCAATTAAAATATATTTTATGGGTCACGCTAACATGTGTTCTAAAGGCATGTGTTAAGTATTTCATAAATAGTAATTGTATATTTTAAAAATTGAATATACAATTTTTAAGAAAAATAAATGTACAATTTTCAAAACAAAATATATATATTTAGTATACTAACAAGTACCCTAAAATCTCATGTTAGCATTTCTCATATTTTTATGGTGGATATTTTGTAGAATGTATTTTTATGATTATCCTAACAAAAATAAAGAAGCTTACTAACTATTTTTCTTTTCTTTTTTTTTTTTTTGAGAGGAAAGCTTACTCACTTTTTTTAATAAACATGGACTATTTTTTGTTTGTTGTTTTTAATATTGAAAGAAGTAAAAAAAGCATTAGAAGTTAAAATCTCGGAATAATGCGAAGACTAGAGCCTCTCCGCTGACCCAGACTGCATCGTGCCTTTTGATATCCAAAAAGAAGAAAAAATGATGCAATTGCATAGTTTCAGCATGAAAGAGACAAATATGTAAACTATAAGACAAAAGTGAATTAATAAGCGTACGCACACACAGCCTTCTAACATAGGACAAGAGAGGAAAGCTAATCCAAATTCATGCAATATTTGATTATTTATGCTAGTTGAGAAGGACGGTTGGGGCATGGAACCAATGTTTTTTTGTAATAATAATAGAAGACGTTAAATAAAAGGTTTGAAGATGTAATGTCATTTTTGCTTTTAGGCTTATATAGGATATGATATTGAATGAGATATGATATATGAAGAGTCACCCTTTTACCCAGAAGATGAAAACGACAAGTATCTGTGGCTTTTGCTCAGGTAAGGTGGGTCAAATGGACTCCACTTGCCAACCAATAATTAAGAGATTTGCAGACTTTCTCTTATTTCGTCGCATATTCTATTACTTCTAGGTCTATCACTTGTTTGGGCCCGGATTTCTGCATTAAGAGATTCACCATCTTATAATTAGTTTTTAATCTCAATTATTAATTTAATTTAATAATTTAACGGTTTAAATTCAAATCAATCGTTAATTTGATTGGAAGGTATAAACAGTTAAGTAAAAACAGTATTTTTTATCAACTAGGGAAAAACAGATTAAAGCCAAAGTGAACTATCAATCAATCATCTAGCAATTAATTATTATATAGTTTTTTGTCTATAAAATCTTCAATTATGATTGACTTTTTTTATCACTCTAAGAAAATAAAGAATGTATTAATTTTATTTAAATTTATTCGTCTGCCTTTCAAAAAAATTATTCATCCTATATTTATATTAAATAAAAATGATCATATTAATAAAGAAAATATACTTCTAGAAAAATATTATAAATTTTTACAATGTTTGATCCACTTAACAATACGTGTGATAATAAATTATAGTAAAATGAATGTCATTTGTAATTTTTAATGTAAATAAAAGAAATTTGAATATTCCAACTATAAGTGAATAATCCTTATCTTTAACTAATATTTATTTTTTTTTTTAATGAAATTCTTTTGAAAATGGCTAAAAGTTATACTAAAACAAATTCAAAAATGTATTAAAAATTAGATGAGCTTAACAAATCTTAAAATGATAAAAACATCAAACTCTAAAGACAAATGCATAGAGTCTAACACGCCGTTAAAAAAACCACACCAAATATAGAAAATCAAAAAATTACGAGTTTATAACCCTAAACGTCTCTAAAGTTGTAAGTACTAGGAATTAAAATCATAAACTAAATCAACTTACATTCTTTTCATGGATCCACGCTCATAAAATGAATTTGACATTTTAAAACAATGACGTAGCATTGAATTCGACATGATTGAAAATAATAGAATCACACATTTTTTACACAAGTCATTCAAATAATAGCAATATTTTTTTTAAGTCAAATAATATTTATTTTTTAATATATATTCATTCTGATACATGAAAAATATTTCATTTGTAATATTTTTTTTGTCTTTAAATAATTATCACTTTAAAATACCAATGAATTATTAATTTTTTTTCTATCAATATACTCTTATTTATTATATTTCAACGTATTTAACTACACTAATTATAATTAATAAAAGTGTTTTAGTTGTACGACGCTATATTACCATTATAATAACTCAACTACCATTATAATAACTCAACTAATCGTATTTTTAGAATTGCACACAACAAAAATATGACATTTTCTATGAGATCGAGAGATTATAAAATAATAAAAAGATACTTGTTTTCAGAACAAAAAGAATAATTTACTCTTTCAAATTAAGGATATTTATAACACCGTCTTAAAAACAGAAACAAAATCCACTATTTAATTACACAAGATTTAGATGGTTAGGAGTTGAAATAAATTATAAAGTTACAAGTTTTATCATTGTACGCCTCAAAATACAGCGAGGTTGGGATAGGGACAAGTAGCAATAAATTAAAGACAAAAAATGTCTTTGAATTTTGTCACTACGCTGCACAAGCAAAGAAGAAACGAGAGAAAATAAGACAAACTAGTGCAGTACTATTCCAACACTTGCTATTCTAGGATTACAATAAGATTAGTGGGACATGGACAGGCATAGCCACTCCTTATAAATGTTGCTTTCTGCTTTTTCCTCAACCATGCAAGCCAAAAAAATTAGCTCAATTTAGCTCTGCTGACCATTCTATTTTAAGCTTTATAATTCAAATTGTTTTCGAAATATTATCAAAAAAAATGTTATTTACATTGCATGATCCAGGGTAAACAATTAAAATCATCCATAATTTACACACAATTGATTCGCTACTTTCCCCTTTTTGTACATGTCCAACATTATGGCCTAGGTGAGACATTGCCCATAGTTCAAATACACCCGCAAAAACTAATGTAGACTTCAAAATTCTCTCTTCAATTCTCAAACAGCGTGCTTAGTATCAAATACTCTCTGTATCTCATTATGAGTATTGTTTGATATATATATATATATATATATATATATATATATATATATATATATATATATATATATATATATTAAGAAAATTATTCATATTAACTTTTAGTGTTTTTTTTATTATTATTAATGTAAAGTACAGTAATTTGTAAATTGTGCATATAGTAATTATTCAAGAGAAGTATAGAAAAAAATAATTAAAGTTCCATTGAAATTTGATAATGACGTTCATTTTGATACAATTTTTTTTACTAAAGTGACATTAATTGTAAAAAGAATTGAGTATCTTTTAGCAATGATTAACTTAATAAAGACAATGTAAATTCTCCCACTTCACAATCAAGTGTCATACAAAAAATAGGTTTTCTTATTATTATATCTCCTTTTAAAAAAAAACTAATCAATATACTCTACATTGAAATTTATATATCAAAATGTCCTACTTTTTTTAACCTTCAGGAGGTCGCATCCCCGCTCTACGACCACCTGAAGGATGATTTTTTTCTTCCAATAGGAGGTCGCATCCCGGGGATGCGACCATCTACTAAAAAAAATAAAATTAAAGGACATTTTGGTATATATTTTTCAATGTGGATATAATGGTTAATTTTTTTGAAAAAAGGGATATATATATATAAAAAAAAACAAAAAATAAGGGTTCATATTCCTTGTTATTCACTTAAAGAGACCAAAATTCTTAGGCTTTAGATATTCAAATCAACCTCATGTAAGAACATGAAATATGAAATTCGGACAAATTCTAAGGTGGATATAGTCTATTGTAGATAGAGATTTAACAATATCTCAAATTTCAACACAATCGACGAGACAATTTGATAGTTTAAGTTAACAACTCTTCTTATTTTTATTTGTGAATTGAGTTTTGAAAATACACATTCATTTTTCTTTAATTTTATTGCATTGACATCAAGAGTCATTTTCCAAACAAATTCTAACGTGGATCATAGATTAATTTTAAAAAATATTTAAAATTTCAACGATTATAGACGTCATCTCTTAAATGTAAACGTTAATTATCATCTTTATTTTTATAACTAAGATAATTATTTAAATCATGTTGGTTCGATAAAAATAAGGAAAAACAAAGACACATCTCAAATTGAATCGACTTGGATCAGATCATTGCCATTAGAATTTTCAATGATTTTAAATGCAGATCCACAATTAAATTACTTATAAAAATGGTCATCGAAAAACTTATCCATTTTTCATGTAAATGACAAAGAGAACTTTGTTATCAATCATGCTCACTATGTCAAATATTTTAAACATTAATTCACAATAAAACACCTATAAAAATGGTTCACTTATTATTAACTTGAGAAGACTCAAATTATAATCAAGTTTATGATAAGACAAGTGGCTTAAAGACAATTAAAACAAAATGTAAAAATAAATCTTTTTTATTTCATATATGATTGTTACAACATATGACAATAATAGCTACCTTCAAATTCCGTCAACAAAAATAAAACTACCTTCAAACTTTTTTTTATTCCGGTTACTACATCATCTTTTCTTTTTTCCAACTTTTTCCAATTGTATTAATTATTTTTTTAAATAACTTACATTTAATTATACTACATTTTTTGTAATTTATAAAAATATTACAATATATAAAATAACTCTTCATAAAAAATAAATTATTAAAATAATTAAATTTATTATCTTAATTATCGTAATTTATTCAAGAAATATTTATAAATAGACATACATTGTCCTTTCAAACTTAGTGAATTTAACCAAGTAAACTAAGATTGTTTATTTATGAAAATCTTGCTACAAACAAAATAAAACTTCCGAGCAAGTTATACCACCTAGCCCGTTTATAGACCATAATTAATAGCACCAAACCCAACACACCGCAAGTTAAATGAGACCTATACGGAACGAGTATTTGGATTGGATTGAATCCAATCAATAACAAATATAAATAATTTTCAAGAGACAACAAAATAATAATAATAAACCTCGGGAAGGAACTGTGAAAATGTAGCATAAGGTAAAATAAAAATAAGCCCCATTACACTGTAATATAACAAAACAAACCCCGTAACATCATATCATCATAGCACAAGGTACATAGCCTTTTCTTCCCTGAGAGTTCAAAAGATTAATTTAATAATATTTAATCATAATGATAATGATATATAATAATTATAAAAATACCCAAAAGTTTTTTTCTTCAATTAAAGCCTATTGTTCTCCACTCCCTCACACTCTTCCATAATAATTACTTGTGTTCTCAATAAAGTGGGGCCCTCTGCGGCGTTCCTTTTCTCCTGTTCATCAGATTGACCGAGATTTCCGTCACCGGCGAGCATGCAGGCCGACACGGTGGTCGGAAAGTGGAAACACCGCTTCTCTTCTTTCTTACAATTTCAGTTGTAGCAGTGCAAGCAAGGGTGGTTCTACAATCCACACCGTCATAACCACCCGAACCGGATGAAGTACGGTTCGAACCGGCCGGTTCGAGAACCGAATCAGGAGTCATAATTAGACCGTCGTCGAGTCCAGAATCTGATAACGGCATGTAGTTGCACTCGAAAAGGTAACCAGATAGTGAACCCAATGTTTTCACTAGGTGACTCACCTGTGTAAAAATACAATCATACAAATATCACTCGTCAAAAAAATACCCAATTAAACAAAAAAAATTAGTAGCATAAAGTATAAGCAATTATAAGATTAAAAATAAAAAACGCATTGGACACCTAAATGAGAAAAAAAAAACAAAGAATAACAAAATTTTTAAATAAAACGTGGGAAGAAATTGGGTTTATGAAAATGTGAAGTTCTTTGCTATCTTGAAGGAAGACATCATTTTCTTAACCTACATCTTATTAAAAATAACCATTAATCTATTTATCAACTAAAAAATTAATGAAAAAAAATCAATAAATCCTTTAATCATCAATCCAATTAAATAACAAAAAAACCATTCAATCCATCTAATGTAAAAAATAAATAAACAATTTTTTAAACAAAAAGTGGAAAAGAAATGGGAATGATGAGAATTGAAAAAATGAGAATGTGAAAAGAGTAGTAGTGGGAAAAGAGGAAGAACCTTGCAAGAGAGAGAGCAGTAGTGGTATGGGTCTTGCAGAGTTCTGTCACAGGTGCTGCAGAAATTGCCGGAGCCTTTGATTTTTGTTGGTGGTCTTTGATTTAAAAATACCACTTTTGCACTGTTTGTTCTGTAAAACTGTTTCGTATATTACACAAAACACAAATTTCCTCAATTTTCAAAATAAATAAATAATACTACTACTACTATTCTTCTTCTGCTTTCTTTCTGCCATTACTATTTAATCTTTTGCAGTTCCTACTTACTACTTCATTTATAAACTCAAATTAAAAACCTAAATTCCAATTTAAAAGAAATTCCTTTATCAGAAATTATAATTGAGAAGGAAATTACACAATTTCATATGTTTATATAAAGTTGTAGTTTGATTTCTTTATTCAATTAGAATCCCAAAATAAAAATACAAATGAAATATACTTACTTGAATAGAAGAGCAGTCAATTAAGTTGGCAACATCATCCAACCTTATAACATCATGATAAACATATCTTCTAATCTGAAAAAAAAAAGTTTTAATTAATTAATTAAATAATAAGATAAAGAAAGAGAGAAAAAAAAGAAAAAACCTGTAAGAGTCTGTGAGAGCGATGAGGGGAAACACAGTGAGGGCAGAGACTGATGCAACAATCCAAACAATACACATTTTTTTCATTCTTCTTTGCCTCTTCATGAATTACACAAGCGTTATAGAATTTCTCAGTGAGAAGAACTTGAAGCCAACGAGGAACAACATTAGGTGAAGAACAAATGAACTGTGCACAAAAAAAGAAAAATTCAAGTAGTTAAATAAATGGGTTAATTATTTTAAATACCAAAAGGGTAAACATAAAATTATAGAAACTACAAAGTTTATCAAGATGAATTGAATTAACTTTGTACAAAACAAATTAAAAAAGGAATATAGAAAGAACAAAAGGTGGAAGCTGAAAAGTTAAGAAATTGAATTGATAGTACTTCTACTCACCATGTTGATGATTATTTTTTGGGTTTGGTTTGTAATTTGAATATTGATTTTGGTGTGTGTATATGATTGTTATTTGTTAGTATTTGCAATGTTATGGAGGAGGGTACTGAGAGAGTGGAGGCATGATGATCAGAATGAGTAAAAACTTGATTTTGAAAAAGGAAGAGAGAGAGAGAGAGAGAGAGAGAGAGAGAGAGAGAGAGAGAGAGAGAGGGGGTAAAAGAAATGGAAACGGCGCTTGGCAGCTATTACAAAAATTACTGTTACCAATGAGAGAAAGAAAAGAGAAAATGGTGAGTGAGTGAGTGAGGTGGTGGGGGGAGGGTAGCCACAATTAAAGAGGGGATTGTGTCGTACACTACACACTATCGCTCATAATTGTCACACACAACACAACCTTCAAATGTCTCTTTTTGATTGAAAATATATATTGAATTTTTTGATTGGATGTGCTGTAATAATTAATAATCTCTTAAATTTTTATTTATATATTAAATAATAAATTATAAATATCTTTTAAAAAACATAGGTTTAATTGCAGTTTTAGTCATCTATTTTAGCTGAATCATAAAAACAGTCCTCCATTTTATTTCTCTTCAGTTTTGGTCCCCCAAACATAATTTTAATCCAAAATTTTATGAAGTGTTATTTTTTTAATGATGTGTCAAAAAACACATGATGTTGAAGATTTCATGTAAATTAATTACATCGCAAATTTGTAAAAACACATTTCCTATTTTGTTTAATCATTTAATTTAATTTCCTATTTTATTACACATTTCCTAGTTTTGAAACTCTAATCCTAGACGAACATGATGAATGAGAAATTAAAAGAAGAGGTGAAGAAACAATATGAATGGTGAAGAGGAAAAGAACAAGATGGAATGGGATTAGGGTTATATTTGTAGAGTTCCCGTTTTTGAACTCATGTTCTTGAGCTCTCAAGGAATTAGAGATTAGAATAAGAATGTATGTTTTTTATTTTGTTTTTTATAATAAAATGATGTAATAAAATAGGAAATGTGTTTTTCATATAATATGTTTTTTTTTATACATCATTAAAAAATGACACTTCATCAAGTTTTGGATTAAAATTCTGTTTGGAAGACCAAATGAGAAAATATAAAAATTGGGGACTATTTTGGTGATTCAGCTAAAATATGGGGACCAAAACTGCAAAAGTAATGATGTGATAAGCTATTCTACATAATAACTTAATATAATTGATAAATTTTAAAAATTCAAAAGTAAAATCAAAAGTTCTTATTAAATCAACTTCACAAATTGGGAAAAAAAAATTATAACTCATTAAATAATTTCAAATGAACTTATAATAAGTTTTTAAAAAATATAAGTAAATATCAATAATTAGATTACATAGCTGCGAATTTAAGATTTGTATAAAACTATGTGTTTGATCATTAATATATTATATCAATAATTAACGGTTAAATTAATAAAATTCATTATTTATATTGAATTATTTAGTAGAGTAATTTATCACAGAGTTGTAGTTAACGGATCCTCACTCGTCTTCAAATATAACAATTTTAAAAACAAATTAGCTACATTTATTTTATATCAAACATATCATTAATTAATACTATTGATTTATTAAAAAAAATAAATATTTAAATTAAATATTTTTATATATAAAAGGTATTTTAAGAAAATAATTCATGAAATTGACATATTAAATTTAATATCTAATTTTTAAATATATATGAAAAGACAATGAGACCAATAATTAAAGATGGGGATTTATTTTACTTTTTTTCAAAAATAAATTTCATTCAAATACTAAAATGAGAATAGTATACTCAAATTGATCGTGAGATGGGACATTCTCCATCTATGTTTTGAGATTTATAAAAAGTAAAATTTATGCTAATGACAGATATAAATATTTCAAAATTCAATGAATAATTACCTAACTAAAAACTTAATCATATCAACCAAACTAATTTCTTCCGCATATGGTCAACGATTAAGGTTAGTGCAATATCTACAATTTTTAGTTGCATCCAATTTTGAAAATAAAATATTTGCTTTTGTTCGCTCACACCAACTGTAGGTGGTATCGGACATCATCAATTCAACCATATGTTGGTAAGACATGTGTGAAGTTGATAGAGTGTTGAATTTAGTGATATCCTCCATAAACCCCTTACTCAATATGGTACCGACTAAGTGTGTTTTTCTTAGGTATTTCAACAAACACATCAAGTGCAAACTTAAAACAAAACGAAAACAAACTACGCAATGAGATGGGAAATAAAAGTGTCACACTAAGATGAGAGGCACAATAATGCTGCACTCGAATAACGAAATCACAAAATCAAACGTGAAAAAACAAAATATATATGGAAACCACTAAACTTTAAGGAGAAAAAACGAGTCAGAAGAATGATTTTTGATATGGAATTATCCATTTGCTTATTTTTCTCCAGTTTTAATCTAAATAAGTGATTTCTACACAAACTAGGTTTTTCTTTCGTGATTTTGTCGTCTTAAAGAGACGTTGTTTGATTTTTCGCCTTGTTGTGGTGTTTGTTTTATTTAGATTGACATATCAACTTCAAACAAAAGTAAAAAAAAAAAATCATAAACCGTGAACAAATGGAAACAATTAAATCTTGACATCGACAAAATGAATTTTGTGAAAATAGATTGGGAAATTACGATTGAGAAAATGATAGATATTCTCATTTTTAACGTTGATTGATATATCTTCATCGATGACCAAATAGTCTAACATTTTTAATGTTGATAGATAGTCATTTTTATCGTAACTCTTTTAAATAATTGTCATGAACTATTGAGATTAAATTTTGGATCAGTTGTAAAGTTAAATGTGCAACCTTAATAAGGATGAGGTGAAAATACACTAAACTTTGATAAATATTCTTTATTTCAAAGAGTTTACATATATTTGAAAGCATTCAAGAAGAAATTTTTCAAGTTCAAACCTATTATTGGATTCAATGGATGTTTTTTTAAAGAATATTATACTGAATGTTGGAACCATGTTGGTTTTATACTTAGAGTTTTGATGATAACAAAAGTATTTTATGAAAATAATATATTTGACTTCACAGAGTATGAAAGAAGATTCGTGTTTTTGAAGAAAATCTAAAATAAGATTTGATTCAGATTTATAATTGAAGAAAATCTAAATAAGATTTGATTCAAATTTATAATTGAAGAAAATCTTTGACCAAGTTGAAAAGAAGATATGGTCAAAATTTGATCAAGATTTATCTACAACAAAATATGAACAAAATCAATCTGAAGAATTTACAAATTCAATCTGAACAAAATACGAACATAATCAATCTACAAGAACTTCTCAGATTAGATTCAAAAATAAAGAATTGGCTAAAGAACATATTATCAAAAAACATCTTGTTTAGAATTATTTTTGAATAAGATCATTGTTGACCAAGCTAGGAATGAAGTTCTAAATTGAAGCCCTAATTTTATCTATAAATAGATACTCAAGGCTGGAGAAGAAGATCATTGAAAATCAGAAAAATAGTAGAAGAATTTGTAAGCTCAAAATTTCAAATTCATCTTAGAATTCAAATAGAGAAACACGTGTTTAAGTTAGAAATATTTTTTAAGTTTTGTTTTCTAAGAGTGTGTGAGTTATTATAATTATCAGCTTTGTTAGAAGTAAACACTTAAAGTTCCAATCTTTTGTATCCAACCCGATAGTGGTTTAGTTCCTTCTTCAATCTGGCGTTGTTAAGAGAAAACTTGGCTTGTTGGGTCAATGTGATTAGTTCCTCAAAAGTCTGGGGTTGTCAGGCCGTTTGAGAACACTGGCTTGGAGGGTCAGGTGCTTTGTAATTCAAGGTATTTGAATTAGTGGATTAAAGCCTTCTGAATAAGGGGATTGGATATAGCCAAATTAGTGGTGAACTAGGATAAATCTATGTGTCCAATTATTTACGCTTTCATTATTTGTTGTCTCTGAACCTGATTGCTTTTTATTTAAGTAATTCATAAAAACCAAATAGCATTCATCAAATTAGCAAAAAGTTATCAACTTTGTCAAACATAATTCAACCCCCCTTCTCGTGTTTGCACCTTCACTGAATACATATTGACAATTGCTAAAAGGGATTTCAATGATCAGATGTTGTTATAACTGTTGTTGTGATCGTGACAAGAACTAAAATACACGACTTATAAAAGATAAATGAAAAAAGTGAATCAAAATAAAGATAAATGACCAAAACGAATATTAGGTAAAAGATAAAGGATTAAAATTACATTTAAGCCTAATATTTTCAAGGAAGAGAGAAAAAGAGAGAGACCTAACTTCCACTCTTTAGCATAATAGATTAGTAGAAATGTAAGAGAAGGATTGAAAAGATATGAGACCCACAAAATATTATTTCTCCTCATAGATTATAGATTTTCTTAATGCGCACAAGTAAAATAGTCTTGCACCATACACAAGTTTTATTTTCTACCATTGAATCAATAAGTTTCACTATATATCATTTGATCCAATGTTAAGACTTTTTAATTCAATGGTGGAAATAAGTTTGTGCTTGGTGTAATGCTTATTTAGTTGGGTACCATAGCTTTAGCCTCTATTATATCCTTACTTCACCAATAGTCTTTTATAATAGATTTTAGGTATACAAAACTGAAAATTCAACGATTTTATATTATGTATTAGGCTATTTCCTCTGAGTAAAAAAAACCAAATGGGGACCTTAAATTTATGAAATAGAAAGTTCCCTCTTCAATTTTTTAGGTTGAGATGGCCCTTGGACTCTAGAAGGAAGTTGAATGGAGTCCTAACTTTTCAGAGATATATAAAACTAGACAATTTGTTTTTGAGAAATAGATGGTATAAGTTAATTCATATTAGATAGTATATATCTAATTTGATGTTTTTCTCTCAAGAAATTTAATCACACCATATGTGAATTAGAAAAAGTGTTTAATCTTGATTATCATCTTGAATGAATGAATGAATGATGAAGAACAGTGGAATTTTTCAACCTTAGAATGATTGAATAGATTAGTATTTATAGAACATGAGTTTGTTAGTTAGTGAAAGTACAATGCTTCCTAACTAAAATAATTGATTTGTAACTATAAAAAAATTGATTTTGTAGGCCATGTGAATCAATTTATAGTCTTGTGAAACGCTTCATAAGTTTCTCCAATGTCCGATATTTAATCTTGAAGCAGTGTGAGTTGATTCACATATGTGTGATTTGATTCAAAAAACCTCTTGGAACTTATGTGAGTAGATTCACATGTTAGGTGAGTCGATTCACCTACCATAGTTAACTTGAAATGATTTGAATGCCTATGCAAACCGATTTACAAACATATGAGTCGATTTATGAAGATAAATATCATTTGGAAAAGATTTTTTATGCTTTGTATGATATTTTAACATGTTCCTAATATGCAACTATTGTTGTTATGCATCATAAAATGAGTTTTTCACCATACTTTTTTGATTCATGAACATTTGTGGATATTGAGAATTGAAGAATCAACAAAAGTACACAAAACTACTTAAGTGAGTCTAAATAAATCTAGTTTTGACATACATCAAAACATCTAAGTCTATCGTAATGAAACTTGCATTTACATATTCCCCATTTTTTATGATTGTAAAACTTGCAAAACTTTGTTGATGAACTTTTCAATATCATTGGAACTAGAATGCTCCCTCTGAGTTAGTGTGAATGTGTGACTTGAAAAATTTGAAAGTTAGTACAAATTTGGGACTGCTTTCTCCCCTTTTGACATTTTGAAATATTAGGCAAAAATCACAAAATTAGCAGTATCGCAATGTTCACACGAAAGAGAAATAGCCAATCCCTATATGGTGCATCCATATACTCCATGACTACTTAAAATCATAAGGCATCATCACATGGAATTATGCACACAAAATAACGCACTAGATATTAAATCAAACTAGCCAATGTAACAATACAACCCATAGTACTTCAAATCATAAACAAAATCTAGAAAAATTAAAAAAGAAATTATAAATACAATAGACATAATAGAATGCCTAGAAAAAAAAAAACAACTCAACAACAGTGAGAACATAGATTTAAGGCCAAACATTTAAAGATAGAGTTTGAAGATTACCATTATAGATCAAGTCTGAGCTTAAACCATTGCAATAATTAGTCACTCAAAATATGTAAACAATGCTAATGACATATTTGATGCATGTGATATTTAGAATGCTTAATTCATTTTGTATCTTTAGAAGATTCTCATTAGGAAATGGTTTTGCAAAAATGTTGGCTGACTAATTTTCTACACGGTCTCTAAGGAACTGATATTAAATTTCACTGTGTTTGGTTCTTAGTGTAAAATGGGGTAGTCAGATTGATGGGGTTCTTAGTGTGTTTGCAAAAATGTTGGTTAATGAATGTTGTCACACATAATTGGAATATGATCCAATTTCAAACTATAGTCAAGTAGTTGTTGTTGAAGCTAGATAATCTAGGTGCAACAATTGCCAACAACGATGTATTCAACTTCAATAACCAATAGAGCGACACTTACTTGCTTCTTACTATTCTAGGAAATTAGGGCATTTCCAAATAGGTTGCTAGTTCCACTAGTCATTTTCCTATCCAATTTGTTTTGAGTGTATGCTCCCTTAGGTCTAGACTTAATTTATTTTAAGATACGACAAAACTAGGTTTAGATTAGATGATGTATATGATTTTCAATCAACAATCTTTCACATCTTAGGATGTAAGTAAATTTACATTTTAAATATGCATTAAAATCAACTTTAAAGTCATTTTAATCCTTGAGAATGTTCGGTTTCAAACATTCATTAAGAATTAAGTTTTTTAGATATTTTGCTGTTGTGATTCGAATGATGTTTAGGTTGATTCAAATAATTCAATTCAAATTTAGGTGACTCGCATCACACTTTGAATTGGATTATGTGGACTCGAATCACTAATCATTTTTCTTGGAATTTTGATAGATCATAGATATGTGATTTGAATCAACCTCTGCTTGATTTATATCAATTCAAATCAAGCTTCTAAGGTGATTCAAATCAGGCATGTGTTTTTATGATTTTTAGTGCTTTAGATTGATTTTCTTAGTACACCATACAGAAACAACTTTCATCATTCATTCATATCAAGGAGCATCACACTTTCTCACAGAGTTCTTTTGATAACTTTTAATCTATTTGATGTGGGTGATTTCTTTGTGATAAACTTAGAGAGGAAACTTGTGTGTGTGTGTGTTTAGTTTATGGGAATTGATTGTGTTCAATTGCAAACTGATTGAAGGAAAAGAAGAGATTTCTTTTGCCCTGTAATATTTTTAGATTTCACGTTCTTCAAACTTGAAGGTGGCAAAATTCGTGGGAGTTGAAGATGCAAGGGGTTGACTGCTTCAAGATTGAAGTTGGTGCTACTTCAAGTTGGAGATAAAGGAAATTATGTTGAAATCATACTTATATTCCATTTTATTGATAGTGGAAGAAATTCTCACACAAGTTGTGAGGGGACTAGAGTAAGTCACGAGCGAGGATAAATCCAAGATTATTATATTTGCACCAAAGAAAGGCGGATTTGTCACCTACATAAATAACAATAGAGGTAAAATTTTAGGAAGTGGTATAGTGGGAAATCCCTCTACTATCACAATTGATAATGTTTAATATGTTGAGGGTCTTAAACACAACCAATTGAGTATTAGTCAATTGTGTGACAAGGGTTACAAAATAATTTGCCATTCCCTTTGTTGTCTAATTGAAAGTAATGACAACAAACAAGTTGGGTTTAGGGACTTAGAGTTGATAATATCTTTATGTTAGATCTTAATGATATATGCTCTAGTGGACCTAAATGTCTTGTAACATCAAAATCACAATCACATAGAGGAATTGTTCTTGGGACAAACTAGGTTCCTATAAAATCCTTCTGTGTGAGGAGACTTAACGTAACTATCATGTTGGTGGTGAACCAAGATAAAATCATGTGTGTTGTTTTTACATTTTCATTATATGTTTTACTATTGCCTCTAGTTGGTAAAACTGTTTAAGTCACCAAATCAAAATTAGAATTAAGAAACTAGTTATAATATAGACAAACACAATTCAACCCCCTTCTAGTTTTTGCACACCTTCAATTGGTATCAGAGCTTGGTCTCAAGGCTGAACATTTTATAGTGTTTGTGGAAGGATCCAAGGATTCAACATGTTTGGATTTGGTGTTTGATGGAGAACGATTCGAGTATTGGAAGGATAGGCTGAGGAGTTTCTTTATTTCACAAGATCTTGAGTTCTAAGACTTGGTGGAAGATGGCTACACTGCTCAAAAGTATAATGATGGTATTGAGATTCCCAAGAAAGAGATGGATGCTAAATAGAACAAAATGTACAAGATGCATCACAAGTCCAGAACCTTCATGATAAACGCAATCACCTTCAAGGAGTTTGACAAATGCACTAACAACAAGAAAACAAATAACATATATGGCAATCTGATACTGACCTATGAAGGAAAAAAGCATGTTCAAGAAGCTAAGGCAAATCTTCTGGTGAAAAAGTACTAGCTTTTCAAAATGAAGGAAGATGAAGACATTGAAGCTATGTTTTGTAGATTTCAAACTTTGGTCTCAAGATTAAAGGTACTTGAAAAGAGCTACGCAACTAGTGATCATGTCAAAAAGATCATAAGGAGTCTGCCCAGCAAGTGGAGACCCAAGATCACACCTATCCAAGAGGCAAAGGATCTGAATACTCTTAAGCTGGAAGAATTAATCAACTCTCTAAGATCACATGAAATTGATCTTGAAGAAGACGAGTCCAAGAAGAAGAACACGACCTGGCTCTAAAATCCAAGTAGAAGAAAGCCTTGCAAGAAAAAGTAGAATCAGAAGATAATGATTTAGAGAATTGGAGTGAAGATTCAGAGGAAGAGGAGTTTGCCTTCATATCTAGAAAAATTTAGAGGATGTGGCACAACAAGAGGAAATCTTTCCCTTAGAAAGGTTTCAAGCGGTCCAGTAGAGGAAAGGATGAAAAATACGGTAAGAAAAACATCAAATGCTATGAATGTAATGAACCTGGACATGTCAAGACAGAATGTCCAAATCTAGAGAAAGGGAACTTTCAACAAAAATATTCAAACTGCAAGAAGAAAGTTCTAATAGCCTCATGGGATGACTCTGATGATGAAGAACAACCTAATATGGCTCTGATAGTTGATGTTGACTCTGATTCTAACATTAGAAGTGAATCTATAGATGAAGAAATTGAGGTACTCTCTAATTTAGCTTGTTCTGAACTAATTACTGTTATAAATGACTTCTTAAACAAGAATCATAATATCATTATGAAGTTGAAAGCCGTTAGGAAAGAAAATGCAAATCTAACTAAGAAAATTGATACTCTAAAAAGTGATATTATTGAACTTAAGACATAAAATCTAACTCTGAAAAATAGTCTTGCTTTAAAAACCTACAGAAAATGTCATATTTAATTCTGATAAATATGAAGTAGTGTATCAAAATTTTCTTGCTATTAGTCTAGAAAGAAGAAAGCTTGCATTTATGATTTATGGTGTTAGTAGAATTGGCAAAAAAGGAATAGGATTTCAAGAAACAAAAACTGAATCTAAGTTTACTCCTTTTGATATATACTGTCTGCTCTAAGAAAGGTCACTCTAAAACATATTGTCCTATGCTAATCACATGGAAAGATAAGAAACCTTTCAAGGCTAACAAATCAAGACCCAACCAAATGTTGGCACCTAAAGATAAAATTGTCTGTCTTGTAGATGTTCTCAGCAGCCAAGTTGAAACACCAGTCATGGTAACAGGTCAGTGGACTCTCACGACATATGAAGGAAGAAAGGTCTATGTTCCAAGACCTAACTTTGATCAACGAAGGCTTAATGACTATTGGAGAAAAGCAGAAAGGTCAGATCATTGGACACGACACAGTTGGTAAAAATTCCTTAACTTCTATAAATAATGAACTATTAGTAAAGGTACTAAAACATAACCTATTTAGCATAAGTCAATTAAGTTATAGTGGTTATGACATTGTCTTTAATTAAAAGTCCTGTAGAGCTATAAGTCAAAATGATGGTTTTGTTCTATTTACCAGCTAGAGGCAAGGGAACCTTTATAAAACCAACCTTTTTAACTTAGCAGAACAAAAGGTTAGATGCTTTGTGTTTGTGAGCAAAGAGCAACTAGTTTGGCACAAGAGAGTAGGCCATGCCAATTTGAGGTTATTCTCAACATTAAAAAAATTTCAACTTGTTAAAGGTTTGCCAAATCTCATGTTCAAATCAGAAGTCCTTTGTGAGGCCTGTCAAGCAAGGAAACAAACTAAGAGTTCTTTTGCATCAAAGAATATTGTTTCAACAAGCAGACCTTTGGAGCTTTTGCCTTGTTGAATGGTAAAAAGTATGGACTGGTCATTGTTGATGATTACTCTAGATGAACATAGGTTAAGTTCCTTAAACACAAGGATGAGTCTCATAAGGTGATCACTACGTTTTGCAAAAAAGTGCAAAATGAGAAGAAATTATCTATAGTAACTATTCGTAGTGATCATGGTGGAGAGTTTGAGAACAAACTCTTTGATCAATTCTGTTAATAGGGTGGTATATTGCATGATTTCTCATCCCCTAGAACACCTCATCAGAATGGTGTTGTGGAAAGAAAGAATCGTACTCTTCAAGAAATGGCTCACACTATGATGTACGAAACAAATGTTACTAAGCACCTTTGGACAGAAGTAGTCAATACTTCATGTTATAATCAGAACAAATTATGTATGAGACCTATTCTAAATAAGACTCCATTTGAACTGGGGAAAGGTAAAGAGCCCAATATTTCTTATTTTCATTAGTTTGGTTGTGCATGCTATGTTTTAAATACTAATGATAACCTTGGCAAGTTTGACCCTCGTTCATAAAAATGCACCTTCCTTGGATACTCTAAAAGATTCAAAGCTTATAAAGTTTTCAATAGGGAGACTCACAAAGTGGAGGAGTCAATACATTTTAAGTTTGATGACAAATAACTTGACCTTAAAAAGTCAAAACAAGTTGAGGATATTGTAGGTTTACAAAAACCAAATGAAACTGATAAATCATAAGATAAAGATAAACCGGAAGAACCAAACAAATTAGAGGATACAAAGAGGAACATGACAAAACATCACAAGATGAATTTGGTCAAGTCAGAACCAGTCAAGTTAATTCAGAAGATAAAATTGGATGGAAATACAAGTCATCTTATCCAGTCACTCTGATTGTTGGAGATACAAATGATCCACCGAAGACCAGATCATCATTGAAAAATACATTTATGTTTAGTCTACTCTCTTTAATTGAACCTATTTCTTTTGATTAGCTAAATGATTTAAAAAGAAATGATGTTTGGAACCAAGAATAAGAAACCTATTGGAACCAAATGGGTATTCAGAAAGAAATTAAATCAAAAAGGAGAAGTTGTCAGAAATAAGGCGAGATTGGTTGCACAAAGCTACAGTCAACAAGAAGGTATTGATTACACTGAGACATTTTCTCCAGTGGTCAGGTTAGAGGAAATATGTATCCTACTCTCGTATGCTGGCTATAATAATATTAGTTTATTTTAAATGGATGTAGAAAATGCCTTTTTGAATGGTTACATAAAGGAGGAATGTATCTAAAACAACCTCCTCGTTTTGAAAATGTTGAGTTTCCAGATCATGTCTTTAAGCTTAAATAGTGTTTATATGTACTTAAACAAGCCCCTAGAGCATGGTATGACAGACTTAACACTTTTCTCCTGAAAAATGATTTTGAAAAAAGGCAGGTTGACACTACTTTGTTTACAAAAACTATTGAAAATGACATTCTTGTTATTCATATTTATGTTGATGATATTATTTTTGGATCTATTAATGACACTCTTTGTCAAGAATTTGCTAAGTTAATGCAGCATGAATTTCAAATGAGCATAATGGGAGAACTGAAGTTCTTCTTAGGAATACAAATTCAATAAAGTCGCAATGGTGTATACATTCATGAAACCAAGTATATAAAAGAGGTTCTCAAGAAGTTTAAGATGAATGATTGCAAACCTATGGCTACACCAATGCACCCTACTTGCTCATTGAATAAAGATAAATCAGGCCAAAAAGTTGACTTGAAAACTTACATAAGAATGATTGGGTCACTTCGATATCTTACTGCTTCCAGACCTAGTATTCTATTTAGTGTGTGTGCTAGGTTTCAGGCTGATCTAAGGGAATCCCACTTAACTGTTGTTAAGAGGATCTTTAGATACCTGAAATTTACTTCTAACATTGGTTTGTTCTATAAGATGTCAACTGAGTATAGGTTAATTGGCAATTTTGATGCTGACTATGCTGGTGACAAACTTGAAAGGAAAAACACCAGTGGAAATTGCATATTCCTGGGTGAAAACTTAATCTCGCAGTCAAGCAAGAGACAAAACACAATTGCAATGTCAACAACAGAGGTTGAGTACATTTCAACAGCCAGATGCAGCTGTCAACTATTATTGATGAAACATTAATTGGAAGATTACAAAATAATTGAGAGTAACATTCCCATATTCGGTGATAATACGTCTGCTATTTGGTTGACTAAAAATCCAATTATGCTTTCTAGGGCTAAACAAATAGAAATAAAACATCACTTTATTAGGGATTTTGGTCAAAAAGGTGTACTAAATATATGTTATGCCTAGAATAGTTTAGATTTAATAAGTATGAGTTTCCTTTTTTTTGTCTTGTTTAATTGCTTCAAAAATCCAGTCCACTGAATGTGTGTGGACTCTCCACTGAATATGTGTTGACAAAAGAGGGAGAAAGAGACTTTGAGAACAATTTGTATTTAAACTGTTTAATGTTTACATATTTCGGGAAGAAAGAATATGCATGTGGGGAGAAATAGGATTTTTACTTAGAGTTAGGGGGAGCCCTGTGTTAGGGGGAGCCTTGTCTGTGTGTTTATTTGCATGTTTGTTCTGTCTGCTTGTAAATTTGTTTCTTTACTTTGTTATTTGTTTAAATAAATTGTTATCAAAAGTACTGCTTTGTCATCATCAAAAATGGGGAGATTGTTGTAACCAAGTCGGTCCCTTGAACAATTCCTCTATGTTGTTTTGATGTTAACAAAGGTATTTTGTGAGAACAATTTATTGCACTAATGTTTTCATTAAGTGTGTAGAAATTAGAAAAGGAAAATCAAAAGAAACAACATTAGAAGAAGAAATCAGAAGCACATATCAGAAGCAAATGGGAGATTGTTGGAACCAAGAATTAGAACAAGAAATGAACATGAAACAACCAGAGGAAACAACTAGAGGAAGAAAAGTCAAACCCAATCAATGCACGTGCTGATGTGTGCGCACATATACCCATGAAGATTTGCCTCTTTTGATTATGTGTGTCTGCCTCTGAAGACTTAAATGTGCTTCCTATTAGCATGTCTTTGCAGAACAATATCTCTGCATGCCTTTGATGACCAATATATATGCATGTCTCTTAGGAATAGTATATTTGCATGCCGTTGATGAACAATATTTCTGCATGCCTCTGATGAACAATATTTCTTCATGTGTCTGATGAACAATATTTATTTATGCCTGTGATGAACAATATTTATTCATGCCTTTGATGAACAATATTTCTGCATGCCTCTGATGAACAATATTTCTACATGCCTTTGATGAACAATATTTCTGTATGACTGTGATGAACAATATTTATGCATGCCTTTGATGAACATGATTTATGAATGGCTCTGATGAAGTCTACTTTCTACATTACTCTAAAAGTTGAAGCTAATTTTGAAGCCTGCCTCTGAAGCTCATGTTCTGCTACCTCAAATAATTGCAACATGTTCCAGAATGCTGCCTCCGATAAGCAGCCTCGGAAGTTGCACTAACTCTGATAGTGCAATAAAGGGGAAGTTACCCATGCCACTAATTCTAAGTCACACATTTTTGCCTATGATAGAACTATTCAAACAACATAGCATATGACTCCAACAATCAAGTCAATGATTCTAATGGAGAAAAGTCAATGACTTTGATGGAAGGTCAAAGGCTTTGATAGATTGAGCAAAATGTTGACTCCCAAATCAAGCGTATTAAGGGAGACTCAAGTGAATCTATTTGCAAATGTAAGCTGAACAAATACATACAATATCTTTCTAGAAGAATTGCTCAGATCAGATTGGAAAATAAAAAAGTTTCCTAACCGTCATATTATCAAGACCGTATCAATCTAAACTATGTTTCGAAGAAATAATTGTTTATTAAGCTAGAAAGGAGATACGATTTACAATCCTTAAGGGACAAAATTGAAACCCTAATTTCTCCTATAAATAGAAATCAAAGCTGAAGAACAACAACAAAAGAAAACAAACTCACTAACTCAAAAATCCTTGAAACCAAAGTTATTCAGAAAACCTCAAGAGCTCAAATTTTTCTAAGTATTTAGAGTTTAAGGTTTTAAGTTCTAGCAAAGCACTCGTCAAAGTAAAATATTCTAAGTATTGTAGTGTGGGAAAATCATTGTATCAAATCTGCTTAGTAGAAGCAAAACCAAACCAGTTCCCACACATTGTACCTCAACCCGATAGTTGGCTTCAGTGTGCCTCAAGCAATCTATGGATCTCAGGTTGTGTTGGGAAGACTTGACTAGTAGAGTTAAGTGGGTAGTTTGCCTCTAATAATCTGTAGGTTTGTGGTTGTGTAGAAAAGACTATACTTGTAGGGTCAAGATGTTGTTTGCCATAAAATGTCTGTAGGTTCAGTCTGTTTTGAGAAGACTGACTTGTAGGGTCAGGTGTTGTGTAATTCATGGTTTTGAATTTGTGGATAAATCCTTCTATGCGAGGAGACTGGATGTAGCTACCAAGTTGGTGGTGAACCAGGATAAAATCTTGTGTGTTGTTTTTACATATGCATTATTTGTTTTATTGCTGCCTCTAATTAGTAAAACTATTTAAGTCACCAAATTAGAATTAGAATTATGAAAAGAGTTTTAATTTAGACAAACACAATTCAACTTCCCTTATCGTGTTTGTGCACCTTTATAACAAACCACGACCCAACAAAATTTGGGTACCTAAGAACAATATTATCTATGTTGTAGATGTTCTCAACAGCTAAGTTGAAACACCTATCATGGTTCCTAGACACTCGCGTTATATGAGAGAGAAAAATCTATGTTCCAATACCTAAATTTGATAAAAGGAGGCACAATAACTTTGGAGGAAAGCAGAAGGGCCAGATCACTGGACATGACATAGTTGGTAATGGCAACTCTTTGTCCATTAAAGATTTTTGTTGTTAAAGGTTTTAAACATAATTTATTGAGTATTAGTCAATTAAGTGATAATAACTATGACATTATATTTAATCAAAAATCATGCAAAACAATTAGTCAAAAAGATGTATTTGTACTCTATACAGGTTAGAGGAAAAATAACCTATATAAGATAAATCTATTTAGCTTAGAGAAACAAGATCTTAGGTGTCTCATGTCTGTAAATGAAGAAAAATTAATTTGGCACAAAAGGTTTGGTAATGCAAAGCTAAGATTAATCTCAAAATTGAATAAACTTCAACTTGTTAGAGGTCTTCCTAAGCTGAGGTACAAAACTGAAATTATGTGTGAAGCTTGTCAAAAGGGAAAACAAACTAAGAACTCCTTTTCCCCTAAGAATTTGGTCTCTACCTCCAAACCCCTTAAGCTTTTGCATATATATATATATATATATATATATATATATATATATATATATATATATCTCTTTGGGCTAGTGAAAACAACCTTGGCAAATGGAAAGAAATATGGAGTTGTAATAGTAAATGATTTCACTAGGTGGACTTGGGTAAAATTGTTAAGAAATAAAGATGACTGCCACAAAGTGTTTATTGTATTTTGCAAACATGTAATGAATGAGAAATATCTTAGGATTATATTAATTAGAAGTGATCATGAACGAGAATTTGAAAACAAGTTCTTTGAAAGTTTTTGTGATGAAAATGGAATAGCACACAACTTTTCATCTCCTAGAACACCACAAAAAAATGGAGTTGTAAAAAGAAAGAATAGACCCCTTTAAGAAATGGCTTAAACCATGTTCAAAAATGGAGGCAATTAACACTGTATGCTATATTCAGAATAGAATTTTAATTAGGCCAATATTGAATAAAACACCATATGAATTATGGAAGGGTAAAAAGCCTATATCTCATACTTTAAGTAATTTGGTTGTATTTGTTATATGTTAAACAATAAAGACAACCTTGGCAAGTTTGATTCTCGTTCACAAAAGTGTACCTTCCTTGGATACTCTTAAAGATCCAAAGTTTATAGAGTGTTCAAATAGGGAAACTCAAATTGTGAAGGAGTCAATACATGTTAATTTGATGACAAACAGCTTGACCTTAAAAAGTCAAAGCAATTTGAGGATACTGCACGTTTATTGGAAGCAGAGCAAGAAGATGCAAACAAATCATAAGAACCTTAATAATCAAAGGATGCAAGTAAATCAGAGGAAGATGACAAAACATCGGAAGATGAATCTGACCAAGTCAAAAGCATTCAAAATAACTCAAAAGTCAGAATTGGATGGAAGTACAAATCATCCCATCCTAAAACTCGGATTATTAGAAATTACAATGATCCTTTAAAGAGTAGATCATCACTAAAGGACACAACCTTGTTTGGTCTTCTATCATCAATTTAACCTACCTCTGTTGATGAAGCACCAACAAATGATAGATGGATCCTTGCAATGCAAGAAGAGTTGAATGAATTTAAAAGGAATGATATTTGGGATCTAGTATCAAAACCAAAGAAAGACATTATTGGAACCAAATGGATTTTTAGAAACAAGTTAAATGAAAAGGGAGAAGTTGTTAGAAACAAGGCCAGACTGGTTGCACAAGGTTAGATTCAAGAAGAAGATATTGTTTACACTAATACATTTGCTCTTGTGGCCAGGTTAGAGGCAATTCGTATCCTACTCTTCTTAGCTGCTTATAATAACATTACAATATTTCAAATGGATGTTAAAAGTGTTTTCCTAAATGGGTATATAAGTGAATAAGTCTATGTTAAGCAACCCCTAATTTTTAAAGCTCTGAATATCCAGACTATGTGTTTAAACTTAGGAAATCACTATATGTTCTAAAAAAAGCACCTAGGGCATGGTATGATAGATTAAGTAAAGAGGACAAGTAGACACCACCCTGTTTAGAAAATCAATAGGAGATGACATTCTTATTATTCAAATTTATGTTGATGACATTATTTTTGGATCTACTAATGGCACTCTTTGTCAAGAATTTGCTAAGTTGATGCAACTTGAATTTCAAATGAGCATGATGGGAGAACTGAAGTTCTTCTTAGGGACACAAATTCAGCAAAGCCAAAAAGGCATATATATTCATCAAACCAAGTATACAAAAGAGCTTCTCAAGAAATTTAAGATAAATGATTGCAAACCCATGGCTACACCAATGCACCATACTTGCTCACTGGAAAAAGATGAATCATGCCAAAAGGTTGACCAGAAAACATACAGAGGAATGATTAGATCACTTTTATACCTTACTGCTTCCAGACTTGATATTTTATTTAGTGTGAGTGTGTGTGCAAGATTTCAGGCTGATCATAGGGAATCTAACATAACTGTTGTTAAGAGGATCGTTAGATACTTGAAAGGTACTTCCAACATTGGCATGTTCTATAAGAAGTCTACTAAATACATATTAAGAGGCTATTGTGATGCTGAATATGCCAGAGACAAACTTGAGAGAAAAAAACACCAGTGGAAATTGCATATTTCTTGGTGAAAACTTAATCTCCTAGTCAATTAAGAGACAAAACACAATTGCAATGTCAACAACAGAGGCTAAGTACATTTAAGGAGCTCATTGCAGCTCTTAATTGCTTTGGATGAAATACCATCTGGAAGATTGCAAAATCATTTAGAGTAACATTTCCATATTCTGTAATAAAATTTCTGCTCTTTTCCTAACAAAGAACTGAATCCTGCATTCTAGGGCTAAACACATAGAAACTAAACATCACTTTATTAGGGACTTTGTTCAAAAATGAGTACTAAATATCCAGTTTATAAACACTGAACACCAATGGGTTGACATATTCACCAAATCACTAGTTGAAGACATATTTGAATTCATTAAGACAAATTGAATCTTACCTTTATATCTAATTAATACTTTGATATTCCTAGATTAATTTAGATTCATATTAGTATGTATTTTATGTTTTGTCTATTCTACTAAAAATAAGTAATGAAAAAAAACTTTCAAGTCTTTTTTTGTTTGATGACAATTTCTTTTTGGATATGTTTATGTGGGGATAGAAAGTGTACCCATGTGAGGAGAAAAGAATTGTAAAAATACTTAGAGTTATGGGGAGCCTTAAGTCAGGGGAAGCCATGTAATAAAAGCCAATAAATTTTTATAAAAAATTATAGTTTTGGCTTCATCAAAAAAGGGAGGATTGTTCGAACCAATTTGGTTTTCCTCTTGTGATTTTGATGTTAACAAATATATTTTATGAGAACAATTTGGTTGATATAATGGCTTCATTAAGTGTGCAACAATTAGAACAAGAAAATCAGAGGAAGGTACCAGAGGAACTCACTAGAGGAAGTGACCAAAGGACGAGATCAGAGGAACACACGGGCACACGTGTGTGCCTCTAAACATATGCCTCTGAAAGTAGCGTGCCTCATAAGGTTACGAACACTACGTCTGAAGTTTGGGTCTGAAGACTGCCTCTGAAGATTGAATTTGAAGCATGCTTCTAAATCCCTTGCGTGCCTCTGATGTGCACAAACTTAGCATGCCTCTGAAGAGTTTATATAAAGTTATCATTAACTCTGAAAAGATTGTTTAAGCCATACATTTAAAGCTCATATTCTACTAATCGAAAGTATCAACACACTGAAAATGTTGCCTCTGATATGCAGCCTCTAATGCTGCACTGACTCTGATGATTTAACAACGCGATTTGCCCAAAGCCACTAATTCTAGGTCACTTAATTTTGCCTCTGACATTTATTATCCAATAAACACAACATCTCACTCCAACAAGAAAGTCAATGGCTCTGATAAAAAGTCAATGACTCTGATTGAAAGAATTCATTCTGAAGAAAAGGCTTAGCTGAATCAGAATTTCTGAATATTTAAGAAAAAAGCCTGAATCCACTCTCGCTCCAATCAATCAAGAGTATGAAGGAAGATTCACGTAAACAAGTTTATGAACACAATCTGAAATTAAATATGATTCAATATTATAATTGAAGGAAATCTTTGACGAAGGTGAAAAGAAGATATGGTCAAAATATTATTCACAAGAAGACGTGGTCAAAATATTGTTCACAAGAAGATATAGTCAAAATATTGTTAACAAGAAGATATGGCCAAAATATTTTTGACAAGAAGATATGGTAAAAATTTTGTTCACAAGAAAATATGGCAAAAATATTGTTCATAAGAAGATATGGTCAAAATATTGTTCACAAAAAAGATATGATCCAAATTTTACAAGGACAAAAGTGAAACTCTAATATATTCTATAAATATATACTCAAGGCCAAAGACGAACTCATATACTCAGAAATCCATACAATTAAGAAAAAAAAATTGATAGCTCAAATTTCTTAATTACTTAAAGTTCAAAAGTTTAAGTTCTATTAAAACACTTGCTCAAAGAAATATTTTCTAAGTGTTTTAGTGTGAGAAATCAATTGTAACAATCTTCTTAGTAGAAGCAAAACACAATCCGTTCCAAACTTGTGTAACCTAGCTTGATAGTGGCTTTAGTGTTCCTCAAGAAATCTGTGGTTTTCAGCTTATATTGAGAATACTTGACTTGTAGGGTCAAGGTGAATGTGCAAACACGAAAAAAGAGGGGTTGAATTGTGTTTGACTAAGTTGATAAATTTTTCATTATTTGATTAAATTGGTTCAAACTTGATGGTTGACTGGGACTAGAAGCAATAATAAAACTAAAGAGTGCAGGAGTAAAGTGACACAAGTAATTTATCCTGGTTCACCACTAACTTAGCTACATCCAGTCCCTTCACTCAGAAGGATTTAATCCACTAATTCAACAACTTGAATTACAAAACACCTCACCCTCAAAGCTAGTCCTCTCAAATAGCCTAACAACCCTAGACTTTTGAGGAACACACATACCTTGACTCTACCAGGCAAGTCTTCTCCACACAATCTAACAACCCTAGATTGTTGAAGGCACACTAACACCACTATCGGGTGTGAATAAAAAAGTTTAGAACTGGAGCAGTTGCTTCTAACAAGCTGATTAGAACAATGACTATCACATTAAGAAAAACACTTAGAAAATATTTCTCATTCAAACAAGTGTTTCTCTTTTTGAACTCTAAAATGAATTTTGAAGTTTGAAATTGAGTCTATCTACTCTTTTCTGATTTTTCGATGATCTTCTTCTTCTTCTTCAGCCTTGAGTATCTATTTATAGATAAAATTAGGGCTACAATTTGGTCCTTGTTTAATATTGAATTGTATCATCATTCCTAGTTTGGTCAATGATGATCTTACTCAAAAATAATTCTGAACAAGATGTTTTTTGATAATATGTTCTTTAGCCAATTCTTTATTTCTGAATGCAATCTGAGCAGTTTTTCTAGATTAGTTATGTTCATAGTTTGTTCAGATTGAGTTTGTACATTCTTTAGATTGATACTCTTTATATTTTGTTAAGATTGAGTTTGTTAATTCTTCAGATTCATATTGTTCGTATTTTGTTAAGATTTGAGTTTATAAATTCTTCACATTGATACTGTTCTTGGTCTGGGAGGGAACATAGTGTTGGATCGGTTCTTGAACTTTCACAAGTAGGATTATGACTAAGTCCAATTCAGTATTTTGTCCTTTGCAAAAATATAAATCATATCTTTCAAAATAATAAATGTATCTTCCTTCTGACTTATCTTGACTGTTTCTTACTTGATCAGCTTCATCCTCTGAAGATTTTTCATCTTCTTTTAATTTGCTTGCATCCTCTACTTTCTGAAGTTCTTCTGGTTTGTCTGCATCTGCTTCCTCTAGTTTCAATAAACCTGCACTATCATCATCTTGCTTTGACTATTCAAGGTCAAGCTGTTTGTCATCAAATTTAACATGGATTCTTCCACAATATGAGTTTCGATATTAAACAATCTATAAGCCTTAGATCTTTTGGAGTATCCAATGAAGGTATACATTTGAAATTTAGAATCAAATTTACCAAGTTTATCTTTAATGTTCCACATACAACAAGTACAACCAAGTTATTTAAAGTAAGAGATGGTAGGCTTTTTACCTTTCCATAATTCATACGGTGTTTTCTTCAATATAGACCTAATTAAGACTCTACTTTGAATATAACAGGCACTGTTAATTGCTTCAACTCAAAAGTGTTTTGCCACATTCATCTCATTTAACACGGTTCTGGCCATTTCTTGGAATGATCTATTCTTTCTTTCTACAACTCCATTTTGTTGGGGTGTTCTAGGAGAGGATAAGTTGTGAGTGATTCCATTCTCATCACAAAAACTTTCGAAGAACTTGTATTCAAATTCTCCTCCATGATCACTTCTAATTGTTACAATCTTAAGACCCTTTTCATTTATTACTTGTTTGCAAAATGTGATAAACACTTTGTGGGATTCATTCTTAGTTTTTAAGAATTTTACTCTTGTCCACCTAGTGTAATCATCTTCTATAACAAAGCCACATTTCTTTCCACTTAGAGAGGCTGTTTTTACAGTCCCAAAGAGATCTATATGTAAGAGCTCAAGAGGCTTTGAGTTAGAGATTGAGTTCATAGGGGTAAAGGAGTTCTTTGTTTGTTTTCCCTTTTGAAAAGCTTCACACATAATTTTAGTTTTGTAACTAAGCTTAGGCATACCTCTGACTTGTTGAAGTTTATTAAGTTTTGAAATTAATCTAAGGTTTGCATGACCTAATCTTTTGTCCCAAATTAGTTTCTCTTCATTTACTGACATAAGACACATAACCACTTGTTTCTCTAGGCTAAACAGATTTATCTTATAAATGATGTTTTGCCTTTGACCTATAAAGAGTACAAATCCATCCTTCTGACTAATTGCCTTGCATGTTTTTTGATTAAATATAATATCATAATTATTATCACTTAACTGACTAATAATTAATAAATTATGAATAAGACCTTTAACAAACAAGACATCTTTAAAAGAACGGGAAGTACAATTACCAATTGTACCTTTGCCAATGATTTCACCTTTTTACTTTCCTTCAAAAGTCACTGTGCTTCATTTGTTCAATGTTAGTTCTTGCAACATAGAATTTTCTCCCATCATGTGTCGGGAGCATCCACTATACAGGTACCATGATTGGTGTTTTAGCTTGATTCCTGAGGACATCTACAACATAGTCAATTTTGTTTTTAGGTATCCAAATTTGGTAGGGTCCTGATTAGTTAGTCTTTAAAGGTATCTTGTCTTTCCTTGTATTAACAAGGGAAAAGATAAATTTGAGTGACTTTTCATAGAGAAAACACTATACAAGATATCCGAGGGAATAGGTTTAGGTTTAGTTACAGTTTCTTCAAATCCTAGACGTCTTTTACCATTTGTACTACTTCCACTAATCATAGAAGCTCACTTGCCTTTTCCATACCTTTAGCAAGAAAATCTTGAAATACTTCTTCATGCTCATTAGAATTACATGTGGTATTTTCAATTGATGTTGAACTATGATTACTTTTCAAAGTTATATCTTCAGCCTTAAGTTCAACAATATCAGTTTTCAGACTTGCATTTTCTATTTTAACTTCAACACTTTGATTCTTTAAAACATAAATTTCTCCAGTTAGGTTTGCAGAGTCGGTATGACGCCATTAGAGCCAATCTGCTTGCTCTTCATCATAAGAGGATTCATTAGAATCATCCTATGCAGTCATTGGACTCTTCTTCTTAGGCATGAAATATTTCCTCAAGTGTTTCCCTTTCTCCCGATTTGGACATTATGGCTTGATATGTCCAGCTTCTTTGCATCCATAGCAGATGATGCTTTTCTTGTCGGATCTATCATCATTTCCTCTATTGGACTACCTCGAATATCTTTGGGGAAATTTCGTCTTTCTATTGTGCCACATCTTATGAATTTTTCCAGATATGAAAGCCAATTCCCATTCCTCTATGTCTCCCTTCTGAACCTCTGAATCATCATCCTCTGATTCTGTTGTTGCCTTTAGAACTTTCTTCTATCTAGATTTCAAAGCCAAGGTTGGTTGCTTCTTCTTGGGCTCATCCTCTACAAGTTCAATTTCATGTAATCTGAGAGATCTAATTAATTCTTCCAACTTAAGAGTATTCAGATCCTTTGCTTCCTGAATGGCAGTGATCTTAGGTCTCCACTTTCTTGGTAGACTTCTTAATATTTTCTTCACATGATCAGTAGTGGTATAACTCTTCTCAAGTATCTTTAATCTTGAGACCATAGTTTGGAATCTGGAAAACATTGTGTCAATGTCTTCATCTTCTTCCATCTTGAACAACTCATACTCTTTGAAGGCACACTAACAAAACTATCTAGTTTGTATACAAAGGTTTGGAACTTGAGTAGTTGTTTCTAACAAGATGATTATAACAATGACTATCACACTCTAAGAAAAGTACTTAGAAAATGATTCTCATTCGAACAAGTGTTTCTCTCTTTGAACTCTAAGATCAATTTGGAATTTTGAGCTCGAGTTCTTCTACTCTTTTATGATTTTTCGATGATCTTCTTCTTCAGCCTTGAATATCTATTTATAGATAAAATTAGGGCTTTAATTTAGTCCTTGTTTAATTCTGATTTGTATCTTCATTCCTAGCTTGGTCAACAATGCTCTTATTCAAAAATAATTCTGAACAAGATGTTTTTTTGATGATATGTTCTTTAGCCAATTCTTCATTTATGAATCCAATATAAGCAGTTCTTCTACATTGATTTTGTTCATATTGAGTGTGTAAATTATTCAGGTTGGTTATGTTTGTATTTGGTTCATATTGAGTTTGTAAATTCTAGATTGATACTGTTCGTATTTTGTTAAGATTTCTTTTGCAAATTTATCAGATGAAAAGTCATTCCTATCGCTTACTTTGATCTAGGCGGGAACATAGTGTTGGACCGGTTCTTGAACTTTCGAAAGTAGGAATATGACTAAGTCCAATTTAGTATTTTGTCCTTTGTCTAAATCTGAATCATATCTTTGTAAATAATAAATGTATATTCTTGTGAGTGTTTTTTCTTGTAAACAATTCTTCATCATATCTTCTTTTAAATAATTCATATCTTCTTGTAATAAATCTTGATCAAATCTTCTTGTAAATAATTCATATCTTTTGTAGATAAATCTTGATCAAATCTTCTTGTAAATAATACATATCTTGTTGTAGATAAATCTTGATTAAATCTTCTTGTGATAAGATGTTGATCATAACTTCTTCAAATCTTGACCATATCTTCGTTTCAACTTTGTCAAAGATTTTCTTCAATCATAAATCTGAATCAAATCTTATTACATACTGTTTTCAAAAACACGAATCTTCTTTCATACTTTGTGAAGTCAAATATATTGTTCTCATAAAATACTCTTGTTAACATCAAAACTCTAAGTATAAAACCAACTTAGTTCCAACATTTGTTTGCCTCCAAAAGTTTGTAGGTGTGAGGTTGTTTTGAGAAGACTGACTTATAGGGTCAGGTGTTGTGTAATTCAAGGATTTGAATTAGTGGTTAAATCCTTTTAAGTGAAGGGATTGGATGTAGCTGCAAACTTGGTGGTGAACCAGGATAAATCTGCTTGGATCACTTTACTTCTACAATATTTACTTTAAAGTTGCCTCTGAGTACTTAAGCCTGATTCCTACTTCCTCCATTTTAGTTAAAATCATTAACCCAAACCAGTTCTTGAATAAATCATTAAAAATAATCCAACTTAGATATCCTTCTGGCATCACCAATAGGTCGAATGCAATTCTTGGTAGAGACCAACCGCATCTTGATGACGTTTGAAATGTTGAACCCGGGTGCAGATGATGAAACCAGGTGTTCCTCTTGATTAGTTCCTTCGACTTCCTCTAGAGCTAAAATAAGGGGAGTTCTCATCAATACAACGATGATGAGTCTAGGGTAGGGAATTGTTCTAATTTTTTATGACTTTGAATTGATAACACGTGACCTAATGCGTTCTAAAATCAGGTTTGGAAGATTGCTCTGGAGACTCTGGGAGATGTTCCACATTAGACCCTTGTGGTCTTTGCTAATGTGGTCTACACACCAACCTTTGGGTACCACACACCCAATCAGAATCTTGAAGAATACCTTGTACTTAGGTTTTAAGTGCACTTAAAGTTCACCTAAGGATCTTCGAACAACTCTTTATTGATCTTGAATGAGCCAACCCTTAACTCATAACCATTTTCAATCACCATTCCTTCATCCAAGCATATTGTAATGGCAACGAGGGATTGTTGAGTGATGTTGATTGGAATCCCGAACATAGTACAAAATACTTCTCCATCTTTGTTTGCATCAAAAAATTTCCAAAATTCTTTGAGTATAACGCCCAAAGCCACATCTTGTTCTAGCTTAAAGTACTTGGACCAACCCACACTAACAAAGTCCTCAATAAAATCAATATCATTTTCAACAAGGTTTGCAAAGTTGACTTTGAGTTCATGAAAAATTTGTAACTGATCAAGGTTGCATTGCATTGCATTGTAGGAGCATAGGAGACGTTTCTTGAGGATGAACTTGAAACCATTGAAGATTGAGAGATTTAAAGATTTTCTAGGAATTTCAAGGTTTAAAAGAGAGAAAGTGTGTGAATACGTGAGGAATGGGAGTGATCGTGAGTAGTGAGTGGGTTTTATGAAAGCATTTGAGTTTCTAAAACCATAAGTAGCTCGCACGCGTAAACACACGTGAGCAACACCTATGAGAGTGCCACAACTTACAAGGAAAATTGTTCATATTAAAATCATTTGAATTTAGATTGACTAGAGGCACAAATAAATTCAAAGTAATCAAAGGCAGATCATATATACATTTAACCATTTACTCTATTTTACTAGAGGTAAAAATACGGAGACTGAAACATCATTCTTTTATAAATAGAATGTTTAGATTTTTCTTTATAAAATTGAATATGTCCTTAGTAAGGGGTTTTGTGAAAATATCAATAGGTTTTCTATTTTTGAAAGTTACCTTGTTTTTCCATGTTTTAATGCATAGGACAGGTTCTTTTATTGTAACGTTTCATTAAGAAGTATAAGCAAGCAATATCAAGTAAGTTATCCTTAGGAGTTTTCTCTGGTTCTTCAAAACCAATATCATATTTATTGTTTTTGCTAACATCATATATGATAGAGGCTTGTTTGCGTTTGTCTATGTCGTTTGTTAGAAATTCTTTAATGGCTTTTGAAACATTTTCTTTCAAAGTCAGATTTTCTCTTTATAGGTTTTCAAAATCTTTTTCAAGATAACTGAATTTATTTGTTAAGATGTCATGAGTTTTTGTAAGAGATTTCAGTTTTGAAGAAACTTTGTGATTCTTGTTGAGAAACGCATTAAATATATATATATATATATATAAGTTCAGTACGAGATAGGTCATATAATACCTCAATTTGGTCATCTACATACTCATCGTCAAAATCAAAGTCAGAGTGTGTATCTGCCATCCGAGCGATGTTAGCATGCTCTTCATCCTCATTAGATGATTTATCAGAGTCATCTCAAGTAGCCATAAGACCTTTCGTATTTTCCTTGAAGTCTTTTCTTTGGGAATTTCCCTTCTAAAGTTTAGGACATTCGGATTTGAAATGTCCTAGATCTTTAGAGTCATAGAAGATGATTCTTTTCTTGTCTAATTTTTCACCTCTTTCTCTACTATTTTGGGATTGCATGAAATCTGTTTTGGTAAAGGAATTCTCCCTGTTGTTCCACATGCTCTGGATTTTCCTTGAGATGAAAGAAAACCCTTCATCATCTGAGTCTTCACTATGATCGTTTGATTCGCTTTCCTCTGAGTCTTTAGTATATTGCAGAACCTTGGACTTAACCTTCTTTCCTTGGGATTTGAGAGCAAAGGATTTAGACTTCTTCTTAGGCTCATCTTCAACTAGTTCAATCTCATGGGATTTGAGTGAACTCATCGACTTTTCTAGAGGAACTTTGTTTAGATCTTTTGCCTCTTGAATTGTTGTCACCTTTGGTCTCCACTTGCTGGGAAGACTTTTGAGCATCTTCTTGACGTGGTCAGAGGTAGTGTAACTTTTTTGGAGAACCTTCAATCCAAAGACCAGAGTTTTGAATCTAGAAAAAAATTTCTCAACGTCTTTTATCTTCTTCCATCTGGAAGAGTTCATTCTCTTTGAAGGTGATAACATTCATCATGAAAGTTATGGCTTGATGATGCATCTTGTATTCTTTCTTTTGATCAATGTTGAGATCCTTTCTAGATATTTCAACACCAACGTCTTTTGGAGCCTCATAGCCATCTTCGACTATGTCCAAGAGTTCAGAATCATGTGACATGTAGAAACTTATGAGTTTGTATTCTCCATCAAACAGGGGAGGCCAACTAATGTTTCCACCTGTAACTTCTTCACATGAGTTAGTCATAATAGCACTGAATTTTTGAGATCGTGCTCTGATGTCAATTGTAGAATAGGAAACACAATAAATGGGGTATTTGAATTGTGTTTTATTTTAAAAAATGTTTTAGAAATATCAAAACCAATTGATGGAAAATATAGTAGATAACACATAAATATAGAACAACACAACCAATTTATTCTGGTTCACCACTAACACGGTAGCTTTCTCTAGTCCTTTCAAACTAAAGGATTTAATCCACTAATTCACCAACTAAATCACATTTCCACTGAACACCTGCTAGTCAAAGTGATTGTGTTCAAGTCTTCTCAACCTTCTAGCTTAGTACAGTTAATTTGTTGAGGAATGCAACCACTACTGGACTAGGTTACAAAAGTGTAAGTTTGCGGGTTTTCAAGATACTCTCACAAGAGGGTGTGTACAAGTTGTATTCTCATAAACTATTTTTTAGCACTTAGACAAAACAAAGGATAGAGAGGAAGAGTGCAGAGACGAATGTATTAGGATTATTGTAGTGTGTTGTTGTTGTATCTATCAAAAAGGATTGTTGTTGGAACCAAGTTGATTTTATAATTAGAGTTTTGATGATAACAAAAGTATTTTATGAGAACAATATATTTGACATCAAAGAGTATGAAAGAAGATTTATGTTTTTGAAGAAAATCTAAAATAAGATTTGATTCAAATTTATAATTGAAGAAAATCTAAAATATGATTTGATTCAGATTTATAATTGAAGAAAATCTAAAATAAGATTTGATTCAAATTTATAATTGATGAAAATCTAAAATAAGATTTGATTCATATTTATAATTGAAGAAAATCTTTGACCAATTTGAAAAGAAGATATGGTCAAGATTTGAAGAAGATTTGATCAAGATTTGAAGAAGATTTGATCAAGATTTGAAGAAGATTTGATCAGGTTTTGAAGAAGATTTGATCAAGATTTATCTACAACAAAATATAAATAGAATCAATCTGAAAAATTTACAAACGCAATATGAACAAAATACGAACAGAATCAATCTGAAGAATTTACAATTTCAATCGAAACAAAAAAGGAACATAATTAATTTGAAGAATTTACAAACGCAATCAGAACAAAATACAATTCAGAATTAAACAAGGACTAAATTGAAGCCCAAATTTTAACCATAGATAGACACTCAAGGCTGAAGAAGAAAAGCATTGAAAAGCAGAAAAGAGTAGTCTTAGAGTTCAAAGAGAGAAACACTTGTTCAAGTTAGAAATATTTTCTGAGTGTTCTTTTCTTAGAGTGTGAGAGTTATTATTATTATCAGCTTTATTAGAAGCAACTACTCAAGTTCCAATCTTTTGTATCCAACCCGATAGTGGTTTAGTTCTTTCTTCAATATGGGGTTGTCAGGTTGTTAGGAGAAGACATGGCTTGTAAGGGTCAAGGTGGTTAGTTCCTCAAAGTCTCGGGTTGTCAGGCTATTTGGGAAGACTGGCTTGGAGGGTCAGATGCTTTGTAATTCAAGGTATTTGAATTAGTGGATTAAAGCCTTCTGAATGAGGGGACTGGATGTAGCCAAGTTAGTGGTGAACCAGGATAAATATATGTGTAAAATTATTTATGCTTTCATTATTTGCTGCTTCTGAATCCGATTGCTTCTACTCCAAGTAAGTCACCAAAATAAAACTAGTTTTTTTAATTATTTATAAATTATCAAAAAGTTATCAACTTTGTCAAACAAAATTCAACCCACTTCTCGTGTTTGCACCTTTAGTTGCTTGCCTTTTATAGAGAAACTTTAGGGTTTCTGGCCGTTGTTTTGATTACAAGAAATTAGAATGTATCATGAAGTTTCGTATTAAATCTTTAGAGATAGATTCGCCATTAAGTTTTGTCCAAAAAATGTCTATGTAATTGATTCTGCGTATCTTTATTTGGAGATAGAGAGAGCTAAGGATATCATGATCGAAGTATGTTACATAGACCTTCAGACAAATAACGAACTCAGAGTATTGAGCTGGGGATGCACAAAAAATTTATCTTCATAGCGTTGACTTTTCTTCAAATCATTGACTTTTCATACCAATGACTTTTCATGAGAGCATTGACTTTTAAACAGATTCAAATGATCAGATACTTGATGTGATTATCAGAGGCAGACAATCACTTGCTTTTTTAGAGGTAAAAAGATTATATGCTTGTTGTGATTATTAGAGGCAGACGATCACTTGCTTTTTCGAAGGCAGAGAGATCATATGCTTGTTGTAGTCATCAAAGCCAGACTAATCAGAGCATTGCTTGTATTACCAAAGGCGCGATTCAGAGTGTGTTCACCACACTTAGAATACAGAAGTAAAAGCGGAGTCTTGGTGTTCCTTTAACTTAGTCTAATCATCAGATGCAATGTAAAGTCATTCAAAGTAAACTTGATATGGGAATTGCACACTTAATCAAAACATTAGTGCTTTAAATTGTTCCCACAAAATAATTTTGTTATCATCAAAACAAGTAAGGGTCATAGTTCTTCAAACCAACTTAGTTCTAACAAAATAGTCCATATCCACTATAAAACATTATATGAAATCTTACTACACAAATTTAAGCTATAAATAAAAAAAAAATGAAAACTAACTACAACAAGATCCATAATACATGTAATATGCGAGAATAATTTTTTCGTAAGAGCTTTGGGGTAAACATTTTTGGATTAGGGTTAGGGTTTGGTGCTTCAAGATCCATAATAGATACTCCTTCTAAATTTGGCACCAATTTGATCCATAACAGCGTACTTATTCTCTAACAACTTATCTGCACAATAATTGATGCATAATTACTTGGTACTTTCACCATGCTTTTAAATTTGAACTGCAACCATTCTATTGTATTTATCCTTTATAAATATGAGTAGCTTTCAACAATTCGTTGTTGCTAGAATAGTCCATATTCACTTACCCGTATATGTTTGTGTTTGAGTTGACATAGAAATTATTTATCAATTCCTTTTTTCTTCAAAATTTCATATAACATCGTTCAATATACAACCCTCGCACTTCTCGGCTTGGAAGGTTTCTTATTGTAACATACATTTTCAATTGCATATTAGTATGTGAAATAAAGCTAACACTGATACATTGATTAACATGCACATATCCTATGAAATGGAATGTTGCGAACAATGATGATAGTTAATTTGATCTCATGAGAATGAAGTATCGTAGTTTCATATAGAGTTTCATCCAAATAAAGTATACTTTATTTTTATGGTCATATTTTCATACATTTTATGACTTGCAATTTATTTATTTATGATTTCATTTTTTTGTTCATCATGTTGTTATTATTCTATTATTTTAGGATTGAGAAATAAATTTGTGGTCAGCAATTCTTTTATTTGAGGTTCATCCCCATTTAAAATAACTCTTCACAAATATGTTAATAACTATTTTGGTGGAATATTTCTATTTATGGTAATAGATATATTGAAAAGAGGAGGTGGATACATTGGTTTTTGTTGATTTTATTTTTTGTTTCGATAGTTTGTAAATCATGATTTGGGGATTTTTTTATTTCAATTTATGCATAAATATATGATAGACATTCATGTCATCATAATCACAATATCCGTGACCAGAAGATGGTGAACCAATTGAGGTGGATGAAATCCATTTAATTTATGTGATTTTTGGCGGTAAGGAATGAAAGATAAAGAGTTTGTATGTTGGCTAAAATAAGCACCATTATAATCAACTTTGTATACTTTTCATGTCAGGGAATATTATAGTTAGCTTTCAATGTTGTAAACTAAACTATTTAGATCACATAAAATGTGGACTATTAAGAATTATGATTTGTACAAAGTGACTGCCTCTTAATATGTTTATAATTGTACATAGATGATTATAAGTTTGATAAGAATTGACAAACTGAAGTGCCGACGGTAGATGTTTAGAGATACAAGTGTTAATTAGCGAAACTTTAATCTCCACTTAACTTACACCAACAAAAATAGTAAAGACCGTGTGATGTGTGTAGTTAATGCACACACAAAGTTTTATGTCATCAACGCACGTACAAAGCTCTATGCTATTAATGCACGCACAAGACACTGTATTAGTAATAACAAGGAAGATACATTAAATTGATGCGTATGACTCAAGATTAACATCATATAAAAATTAATACACACACGTGACTCTATGTCATTCATACACGCATAAAGTTTTATGTCATCAATGCACGCACATAGTTCTATGTCATTGATGCACGCATAGTTTTCAATGTGATTAATACCAAGCTATTTGCATTAATTTGTTGTGCATGACTCAAGATTGACAATCATGCAAAAATTTATGCACACAAAGAGGGATTGTAGATTGATGTTTATAAGTTTAAGTGCTAAATAAATTTTTAGTCTCTATAAAATTTAAGTATTTCACTTTTAGTTTCTATAAAAAAATTTCTCACTTTTTAGTCTCTTAAAAAATTCCTCATATGCATTTGTAGTTCATATTGTAAAGTCAATCGAGTTTGAATAACAGAAGGCCACTAGACATTGCCACATGGACAATTTTAATCTGTGGGCACTACCATATGGTTTCAAAATTATTAATTTTTATTTAATCATAGTTTCACGGATAAACATTCTGATAAATCAAGGCTTAAATGTGGGAATTGATGATTTGATTAACAATTGCCTCTACAAAGTTGAAATAAAGCAATAGTTGTTCTCAAAGAGAAAAAGGTCAAAGAATTTGGAGGTTCAATTTCATAAAGTTGATAGCTTTTTGGACTTTAATTTGGCTAAACTTGGTTCTAGGCCTAAACCATTAGAGTGATTTTATTACCAGTTGTGTTGAATTTGTGGAAACCCTAAATTAGAAACACTTTCTCATCCCACACCATACGCCGCCAAATCATACGCGCATATCGAACTATGTAAAAGAAAGAAAAAGAGACGAAAAGAGCGATGAGATTGTAACACGGCCAACCCGAAGATAAGGCCACAACTGCTTTAGGCCTCCATGATAAATAAAGATTTTACTAATCAAACGGACTCAAAAATATTTTACTTAATAAATAGGCATCAAATTTTAACATTTTTAAAATGAAACCATATAAATCTTTTCTAAATATAATATTGTCTCAACAATATTAAATCAATTGAGAAAGAAATATTACAAAACATCAACTATATTAATTTAGTGATATCGAGTTAAAATTTTGAAAATTCATTTTAGGCCTCATATTAAAATTCGCTTTAGGCCTCCACATGTGTTGGGTCAACCTTGGATTGTGAATGGGGAAGCGGAAAGAGCACCACAACCACACTCCCTCAAGTCGTTGAAAATGAACCTGTGTAATTTGAGATGACGACCATTGGAGCTTTCCCATTACTATTCATCGCAACTTTTTAGATGAAAAATTTAGTCAGGGATTTTGTAAAGAAGAAGGGAAGTTCGTTTGTTATTTCTGATGAAGAATGGAGACAGCCTTAATGTGTTTTGATGGAGAAGAACAGTTTGATATGTTTTCTGAAAGTAGAAATTCTAAACATTAACATATTGTTTTTTATATTTAATTTTTAAATTAAAACAAAAATAATAATCTAAAATATAATAATTTTGAAACCCATGTTGAGTTTCATCGCATTAAAATTGTCCACGTGGCAGTGACATGTGGTTCTTTGTTAGTCAAAATCGGTTGATTGAAAATGCAGATGTAGACTTTTTGATGGACTAAAAAGTGGGAAAAAACTTTATAGTGACTAAAATAAAATACACCAATTTTATAGGGATTAAAAAGTTATTTAATATTCAATAGACGTTTAATAAGAATCAACATACTTAAGCGCCAATAGAAGAGGATTTAAAGATACAAGTTGTAATTAGCAAAACCCTAATCTCCACTTAACTTAAACCCACCAAAATAGTATAGATTACGTGAAATGTGTAATTAATGCACACACAAAGTTTTGTGCCATCAATTTATTTTTAGAACCAAGTCGTTTTGAAGAATAATGACTCTTAATTATTTTGGTGATAATAAATATTATTTTGTAGGAACAATTTATTGCGCTAATGAAATTATTTAAGTGTACAGACCTTTTATCATAAGGTTTAAATACTTTACGATGCATCCTTTTACGAATAGTGAAGAGAAACAATTAAGACTCTTTTCATTCATTACTTGTTTGCAAAATGTGAAAAAAACTTTGTGGAATTCATCCTTACTTCTTAAGAATCTTACCCATGTCCACCTAGTGTAATTATCTACTACAACAAAGCCATATTTCATTCCACATCAGAGAGGCTATTTTCACTGGCCCAAAGAGATCTATATGTAAGAGTTCAAGGGGCTTTGAGATAGAGATTGAGTTCTTAGGGGTAAAATAGTTTTTTGTTTGTTTTCCCCTTTGACAAGCTTTACACATAATTTCAGTTTTGTAACTAAGCTTAGGAAGCCCTCTGACTAGTTGAAGTTTATTCAGTTTTTAAATTAATCTAAAGTTTGCATGACCTAATCTTTTGTGCCAAACTAGTTTCTCTTCATTTACTGACATGCGACATTTAACCTCTTGTTTCTCTAGACTAAACATATTTATCTTATAAATGTTGCTTTGCCTATGACCTGTAAAGAGTACAGATCCATCCTTCTAACTAATTGCCTTGCATGTTGTTTGAGTAAATAGAATATCATAATTATTATTACTTAACTGACTTATACTTAATAAATAATGCTTAAGACCCTTAGCAAACAAGACATCTTTAATAGAACGGGAAGTACCATTACCAACTGTACCTTGATCAATGATCTGACCTTTTTACTTTCCTCCAAAAGTCATTGGGCCTCCTTTGATCAATGTTAGTTCTTGGAACATAGTCTTTTTCCCGTCATGTGTTGCGAGCATCCATTGTCAAGGTACCATGATTGGTGTTTTAACTTGATTGCCGAGGACATCTGCAACATAAACAATTTTGTTCTTAGGTACCCAAATTTGGTTGGGTTCTGGTTTGTTAGTCTCGAAAGGTTTCTTGTCTTTCCTTGTATTTAACATGGGACAAGATAATTTGGAGTGACCTTTCATAGAGCAAATAGTACGCAAGATATCAGAGGGAATAGGTTTAAGCTCAATTACAATTTATTCAAATCATAGACCTCTTTTCATACCATTAGCAAGAAAATCTTGAAATACTTTTTCATGCTTATCAGAGTTACACACGGTATTTTCAATTGATGTTGAACTATGATTACTTTTCAGAGTTAGATTTTCAACATTAAGTTCAGCAATATCAGTTTTCAGAGTTGCATTTTCTGTTTTGACTTCAGCACTTTGATTCTTCGAAACATTAATTTCTACAGTTAGGTTTGCATTTTCTTTCCTAAGTGTTTCCAGGTTTAAAGACAATTTGTGAATTTTGTTCAAAAAGTATTTTATAACAATAATTAAATCAGATCAATTTAAGTCAGAAAATACCTCAATTTCTTCATATGTTGATTCGCTTCCAGAGTCAGAAATTGTGTTGGATCAAGAGGCAGAGTTGGTATGAGCCATTAGAGCCAAATCTGCTTTCTCTTCATCTTTAGAGGTTTCATCATAATCATCCCATGTGGCCATCAAACTCTTCTTCTTGGGTCTAGAATCTTTCCTCTAATGTTTCCCTTTCTCCATATTTGAACATTCTAACTTGATACGTCCAGGTTCACTGCATCCATAGCAAATGATACTTTTCTTGTTAGATTTTTCATCATTTCCTCTATTGAACTGTCTGGAATAGCTTTGGGGAAATTTCTTCTTTCTATTGTGCCATATCTTCTAAATTTTAATGAATATGAAAGCCAATTCCTTTTCTTCTAAGTCTCCATTTTGATCCTCTGGATCATCATCCTATGATTCTTTTGTTGCCTTCAAAACTTTCTTTTGCTTGGATTTTAAAGCCAAGGTTGATTACTTCTTCTTGGGCTCATCCTCTGCAAGTTCAATTTGATGTGATCTGAGAGAGATGATTAATTCTTCCTACTTAAGAGTATTCAGATCTTTTTCTTTCTAAATGGAAGTGATCTTAGGTCTCCACTTGCTTGGAAGACTTCTTAGTATCTTCTTCACATGACCCCTAGTAGTATAACTCTTCTCAAGTATCTTTAATCTTAAGACTAGAGTCTGAAATCTAGAAAATATTGTTTCAATGTCTTCATCTTTTTTCATCTTGAATAGCTCATACTATCATAAATATTTTTTGATGTCTCCTTGTTGGTGCACATGTCAAACTCCTTGAAAGTGATTTCATTTATCATCAATGTTCTCGACTTATGATGCATCTTGTACATCTTCTTCTGATCAACCTCCATATCTTTCCTTGGAATCTCAATACCATTAGTATTCTATGGAGCAGTATAACCATTTTCCATCAAGTCCAAAAGTTCAGAATCTTATGAAATAAAGAAACTTTTTAGCCTGTCCTTCTAGTATTCAAAACATTCCATATCAAACAGAGGTGGTACGTTGATGTTTTCTCCTACAGCTTATTCATTGAATCCAAACATGTTGAATACATTGATAAAACCTTAAACACTATAAAGTGCTCAGCCTTGAGACCAAGCACTAATGCCAAGTGAATATGCAAACACGAGAAGGAGGAGTTGATTGTGTTTGACTAAGTTGATAATTTTTTCATTATTTCATTAAACTGGTTCAAACTTGATGATTTACTTGGAGTAAAAGCAAAAACTAAACTAAGGAATGTGGGAATAAAATGACAAAAGTAATTTATCCTAGTTTACCACTAACTTGACTACATCCAGTTCCTTCACTCAACAAGATGTAATCCACTAATTCAACAACTTGAATTACAAAGCAACTTACCCTCCAAGCCAGTCTTCTAAAACAACCTGACAACCCCAGACTTTTGAGGAACACACACACCTTGGCTCTACTAGCCAAGTCTTCTCCACACAATCTAACAACCCCAGATTGTTAAAGGCACACTAACACCACTATCGGGTTTGAATACAAAGGTTTGGAACTTGAGTAGTTGCTTTTAACAAGCTGATTATAAAAATGACTATCACACTCTAAGAAAAGCACTTAGAAAATATTTCTCATTCGAACACTCTTTGAACTCTAAGATGAATTTCAAATTTTGAACTTGAGTTCTTCTACTTTTTTTTTCTTCTGATTTTTCGATGATCTTCTTCTTCAGCCTTGAGTATATATTTATAGATAAAATTACGGCTTCAATTTAGTCCTTGTTTAATTATGAATTGTATCTTCGTTCCTAGCTTAGTAACAATGATCTTATTCAAAAATAATTCTGAACAAGATGCTTTTTTATAATATGTTCTTTAGCCAATTCTTTATTTCTAAATCCAATCTGAGTAGTTCTTCTAGATTGATTCTATTCATATTTTGTTTATATTGAGTTTGTAAATTCTTCAGATTGAGATTATTCATATTTTTTAAAGATTGAGTTTGTAAATTCTTTAGATTCATATTGTTCATATTTTTCTAAGATTGCTCTCACAAATTATTCATATGAAACTTCCTTCTAATTTCTTGCTTTGATCTGGGCGGGAACATAATGTTGGATTGGTTCTTGAACTTTCACATGTAGGAATATGACTAAGTCCAATTCAGTATTTTGTCCTCTATCAGAATCTGAATCATATCTTTGAAAATAATAATTGTATCTTCTTGTGAGTGTTTCTTCTTGTAAACAATTCTTGATCATATCTTCTGGTAAATAATTCATATCTTCTTGTAGATAAATCTTGATCTAATCTTCTTGTAAATAATTCGTATCTTCTTATGATAAATGTTGACCAAATATTCTAGTAAACAATTCATATCTTTTTGTAGATAAATCTTGATCAAATCTTCTTGTAAATAATTCATATATTCTTGTGATAAATCTTGATAAAATCTTCTTGTAAATAATTCATATCTTCTTGTGACAAATCTTGATCAAATCATCTAGTAAATAACTCATATCTTCTAGTTAATAACATATTGACATATCTTTTTTCCAACTTGGTCAAAGATTTTCTTCAATTATAAATTTGAATCAAATCTTCAAAAACACGAATATTCTTTCATACTATGTGAAGTCAAGTATATTGTTCTCATAAAATACTTTCGTTAAAACAAAACTTAAAGTATAAAACCAACTTGGTTCCAACAAACTCCCATATCAAGATTACCCACTTGCGAAGTAAATTAATATCTTTGTGGACGCCTCTTTGTAATAGGAGTGTAATCCTTGTAAGGAAATGTTATTATGAGTTTTCTAATTCGAATATGTCTAGGACATATGTAATGTGTGTACGATAGGTTTTTGGAACTTAAAATCTAGTTTCTTGTGCTTCTTTGCTTGGACCTCGAAATTTAACCCACAATTAATTAATCAAATAAATATTCATGTTTAAATCTGCATACATACCTTGCCTCAAGAATACTGGAGATAAAAAAATATTTGTGATCGCTGGTAGAATTGGATTGCCCATATTTCAAGATGAAGAAGTTAGGTGTGATAGTTCCTTTATTCACCGAGCTCATGCTTTAATAGGTGTCGATCACATGATAAATCTTCAAGACCACATTCTTGTTGAAATAGAAGATTATGATTTTTATGTGGACATAGAGTTTGAGCAAGAGTGCAAATGTGATTAAGGTTTCTGTCCATTGTCCTAATTGCAAGAAATCAACATAATTCATGAAGTTTCATATCGTATCTTGTTAGATTTATTTGCCATATACTTTCCAAAACGAATCTTGTAGTTGATTCAGCGTATCTTGTTAAAACAATCAACGTGTTATCAACTCTCAATTTATTGAGAAGATCTCTCCTTGTAATCAAGAAAAATTTGATAAAAATCAAGAGGATAATGAATCTTCAAATTCGGTTGATACATTTTTTAGTGAGGAACTCATTCATGATAAAAAAAAAAAAAGAGTCTAAGATAGCAAGGCTAAAGAAGTTATTAACTCAAATTTCAATGTTATGCATGATATGGAAATACTCTTGAAGTTTTTCATTGGTAAGGATTAAAATGATTTAGACAATGGCATTATCTTAGTTTAGAATATTGTTGTTGTTAATGAGTTTATCTAAAGGAAAAGCATACAACTCTCAAGCTAGAGGAGATCTTAGATTTGTTTAGCATGGGTTTTGGTTTTCTCTTCCCATACTTTTGCTCATTTGTTTTTGTTTTTGTTTTTGTTTTCCTTTTTCTTTGTTATTTTTTCCTTTTTCCACGGTATATTCTTATGTTGTTACCGTGTTCTATAACATTTCTCTATATTTGTTTTTCAAAACAAATACACCCAACGCCCAAGCAAAAATCTGCACAATATTCAATTAAAAACAATTCAGTAGTATGTGAATCAATTTAAAGACAATTTCCCCTTTAGTAACGTTTATGAATTGATAAAAGCCATTTGGTGTTCATAACTTGATGAATCTATTTGTCATTTTGGTAGATGGTTTCACGAACTGAATCTTGTATAGATGAATTTATTCATGCACTTCAAACTTAAAAACCAGGTTCAAAAAAATGTGAATTGATTCATGCTTCATGTACGTTTTATGAATGCAAAATTGATTTCAATGCATTACCATGAATTATAATGTAATCCTAACATTCACCGATCAATATATATGATTAGAAAAGACTTTTTAACCAAATTATTGGTTCACAAATTTGGTGGATATTGAGATAAGCTAAGTCACTTACAAACTAAGCTAAGTTGTAGTCCAAATTTTGAAATCTATAAAAACAAAATAACTAAACTAAGCTAATAAAGTATGCATTCACAAAAACTATTTAAATAACCGTTTACAATTTTACACTTTCTATTATTTTTACCGTAAAATGGACAAATTGATATATACGTTAATAATAAAAAAAAAATTAGAATGTCAATTTTATTGAAAATTCCAATCTACCCTATTTTTCAAAATATATACCAACTTACCTTCTTTATTACACTTAGAAGGATGTAGCATTTTGGAGATGCGACTTTTTAAGAGATGATTTTCAAAATAAAAGTCTGATTTCAAATTCAAGAGATGTTACTATCCACTGTGCATTGTGTGTGTGTTTGTGTGTGTGTGTTACTCTTCAAACCCTTAGTTCTACCTCATCGTCCCTAGATATAAATGTTGGAACCAAGTTGATTTGAAAATATAATTTCCTCAATTGTTTTGATGATAACAAAATCGTTTGTGGGAACAATTTGATGCTCTAATGTTGAATTTACGTGTGCAGGTTCGAATTCATATGCTCGGTCAATGGACTCTTAGCGTACCCTCTGATATATGGACGAAGACAAAGATACAACACGTATTGCCCTCTTTTCACTAAGGCTCTGCAAGCAACTAAAGACTCATAGGAAAGCAAATGCAAAGATCAGAGTGAAAACTCAGATGATGAAGGGTTATCATTTATCTCAATAAAAATCCAGGACATGTGGAACAACAGAAAGAAATCTTTTCCCAAAAGAGATTTCATAAGATCACAAAGTAGTTGAGAAGGAAGTGAAAAGTTAGACAAAAGAAAGCTCATCGGCTATGTAAGCAAGGAACCATGTCATTTCAAATCAGAATGTCCTAAACTTGAGAAAGGAAAATCCCATAGGAAAGACTTCAAGACTAAGAAGAAAGGTCTTATGGCTACATGGGATGACTTTGATGAATCATCTGATGAAGATGAAGAGCATGCAAACATGGCTCTGATGGCTGATGTTGACTCTAACTCTGAGGATACTAATGAAGAAATTAAGGTATTCTCTAACTTATCTTGTAGTGAACTCATAAATATGCTAAGGTATTCTCTAACTTATCTCGTAGTGAACCCATAAGGTTTCTTCAAAACATAAGTCTCTTAGAAAACCTCATGACATCTTAAAAATTAAATGTAGTTCTCTTGAAATAGATTTTTAAAACCTAAAAAGAGAAAACCTAACTCTAAAAGAAAAGTTTTTTGAAATCTCGTAGAATAAAGTCTTCAACTCTGTTAAGTATGAAATGGTGTCAACAGAAACGATAAACACGACATAGGCTTTGAAGAAACAATAGAAAATCCTAGAATAAAGGCATAGATAGAAGTAAACAAGCTTGTATGATCAATGGTGTCAACAGAAACAATAAACGTGGCATAGGCTTTGAAAAAGCAACAGAAAATCCTAGATCTATTCAACTTGATATTGCTTGTGCTTAATGCCATAAGAAATGTCATAGTCGAATAACTTGTCTTATGTTGAAAACATAAAAAAGCCATGATACCTTTCAAGACTAACAAACCAAGACCCAACCAAATTTGGGCACCTAAAGATAAAGTAATCTATCTTATAGATATCCTTGATAACAAAGTTGAAACACCAGTCATGGTACCTGGACAGTGGATGCTCACAACACATGACAAGAGAAAAGTCTATGTTCCAAGACCTGACCCTTCAAGAACGGAGGATTTGGAGGTGACCAGAAAGGTAAGATCATTGAACACAACACAGTAGGTAATGACTCCCTTCCCTTTATTAAGAATGTTTTATTTGTAAAAGGACTAATGCATAATCTATTGAGCATAAGTCAATTAAGCGATAGTGGTTATGATGTAGTCTTCGATTAAAATTCCTGTAAGGTAATTAGTCAAACAGATGGATCCATACTATTTATTGGTCAAAGGGAAAATAACATTTATAAAATAAACTTATCTAATTTGAACAAACAAGAAGTCAAGTGTCTATAAGTAATGATCAACTCATATGTTACAAAAGATTAGGACATGCCAGAAAGGGAAACAAACAAAGTCTTCTTTTTCTTCTAAATATGTTGTTTCCACATCTTGAACACTTGAACTCTTACATAATGATCTTTTTGGCCCTGTAAATAATGCCTCTATCAGTGGTAAAAAGTATGGACTCGTTATTGTTGATGACTATTCCAAATGGACATGGTAAAATTCCTAAAGCACAAAGATGGGTCACATAAAGTATTCACTACCTTCTACAAACAAGTGCAAAATGAAAAAAGTTTTTGTATAACAACGATTCATAGTGATCATGGAGGTGAATTTGAAAACAAGCTTTTTGAAAATTAATGTGAAGAGAATGGAATTTTACATAAATTTTCTTCTGCTAGAATACCCCAAAAAAACAATGTTGTAGAAAGGAAAAACGTATCTCTTTAGGAAATGGTATGCACCATGATTCATGAAATGAACGTTGCCAAATACTTCTAGGCAGAAGCAGTGAACACTACATGTTACATTTATAATAGAATCTATATTAGACCTATTCTCAATAAGACTCCGTATAAATTGTGGAAAGGAATCAGGCCCAACATTTCTTATTTTCATCAGTTTGGATGTATTTGCTATATCTCAAACACCAAAGAAAATCTTGGAAAGTTTGACTCACGATCTCAAAAGTGCATCTTTTTGGGATACTATGAAATATCTAAAGCCTATAGAGATTACAACAAAGAAACACTGATTGTTGAGGAATCAATCCATTTCAAGTTTGATGACAAAAAGCTTGACCCTAAAAAGCCAAAGCTAGATGTAGACTTTGTAGATTTACATATTACAAAGGAACCAACTACTTTAGATGAGCTAGATAAGACTGAAGAAGCGTCAAATTTACTCCAAAATGAACTAGAGGATCCACCAAACAACTCAGGTCAAGAGCATCAACAATCAAAGTCTAGATGGAAATATAAGTCATCTCATCCAGAATCTTTGATTATAGGCAACACAAATGATCCTTTGAAAACCAAATATGCTCTTAAGGAGACATCGTTGTTTGGACTACTCTATGAAATTGAACCTACATCCAAAGAAGAAGCACTATGAGATGATGGATAGATAAAAGAATAGTTGAACCAATTCAAAAGACATGATGTATGGGATCTAGTCCCCAAACCCATAGAAAAGAAGCCAATCGGAACCAAGTGGGTTTTCAGAAACAAACTCAATGAGAAAGGTGAATTTGTTAGAACCAAAGCTAGACTTGTAACCCAAGGTTACAGTCAGCAGGAAGGTATTGATTACACTGAAACTTTCGCCCTGGTGGCAAGGTTAAAAGCTATCAGACTCTTACTTTCTTTTGCAATATTTAATAAAATCACCTTATATCAAATGGACTAGAAAAGTGTCTTTTTAAATGGTTACATAAATGAACAAGTATATTTCAAACAACCTCTTAGTTTTGAAGATAATTAATTTCCAGACCATGTCTTCAAGCTAAAGAAATCTTTATATGGTATAAAAAATGCTTCAAGATCTTGGTATGATAGACTGAGGAACTTTCTTTTAGAAAATAATTTTGAAAGAGGTCAAGTTGACACTAATTTATTTAGAAAATCATCTAAGAATGACTTTCTTATTGTCCAGATATATGTTGATGATGTTATTTTTGGTTCCACTAACAACAATCTCTGCTAAGAATTTTTTAAGTTAATGCAAAATGAATTTGAGATAAGTATGATGGGAAAATTGAAATTCTTTATAGGAATTCAAATTCATCAGAACCCAGAGGATTGCTTATTCACCAGACCAAATACATCCGAGAACTACTTAAAAAGTTCAAAATGAATGACTATAAACCAATGGTCACACTTATGCATCCAAGTTGCTCTCTTTATTAGTCAAGTGAAAAGGTAGATCAAAAGGTATACAGAGGTATGATAGGTTCCATCCTTTATTTAACTTCCTCTAGACCTGTTATTTTCTTAGTGTGTGTGTGCCAGATTTCAATTTGACCCTAAAGTATCCCATATAACAACTATTAAGAGGATCTTTAGATATCTAAAAGGCACTACTAAACTTGGTTTGTGTTATAAGCAGTCATCTAAGTACAGATTAATAGGTTTCTGTGATGTTGACTATGCTAGAGATAAGCTAGAAAGAAAGAGCATCAGTGGAAACTGCACATTCCTAGGTGACAATCTGATCTCCAGGTCAAGAAAAAGACAAATCACTATTGCTTTCTCTATAATAGAAGTAGAATATATCTCAACAGCTAATTGCAGCACTCAATTGTTATGGATGAAGCATCAACTCGAAGACCTCAAAATTTATGAGAGTAACATTCCTATCTTCTATGATAACACTTCAGCCATTTGTTTAACTAAAAACTCTATTTTATATATTCTGGGGCAAAACATATTGAGATTAAACATCACTTTATTAGGGATTATGTCTAGAATGGTATTTTAGACATTAAATTTGTTGACATTGATCATCAATGAGATGAGATTTTCACAAAACCCCTTGCTGAGGAAAAATTCAACCTTATAAAGAAACATTTCAAAATTTTGTCTATTAAAGAAAGATGTTTAAATCCTTTATATGCCTTGCCTCTGGTAAAACATAGTGACTAGTTTAAAAAAATAATATAATGCTCTGCCTTTGATAAAATTGAATTTACCTAGGACTCTGATTCATTTAAATTAAATTACTCGTGAATATATATTGTTTTAACATATGCGATATTCTGACAAGTGTCTTACACGTGCACTCTTTTTTTTTAAAGCTCAACCGTTTTGGCTCTTAAACTTTTTATACTCACGTTCACTCACTATCACTCACAGCTCTCACAACTCCCACACTTTCGTCTTTTCAAATCGTTCAACTTCCCGCTCTCCTCAAACTTTCATGTTTCAATGGCATTAAGCTCATCCTCTATTCTTTCATCTTCCAATGCAACCTACGTTCGAACACTTCAATACAACCTCGATCAACTTAAGATTCTCCATGAACTAAAGGATTAACTTCATTGACAAGATGACCTGGTTGTAGTAGGATGGTTTGAATACTTCAACCTATGAGAAGATGTTGCTTTAGACGTCCTAGTAAAAGAGTTTTTGAGGTTTGCTGATGCAAGCATCGAAGGTGAGGTTTCTAGCACCGTGTTGGGACTTCCAATCAAATCACCCAACAATCCCTAGCCTCTATCACAAAATTCCCTAATGAAGGAATGATTCTAGAAAATGATATGAATCAAGGGTTGACACCTTCAGAATCAACAAGGAATTTTTTAAGGACCCAAGGGTGAGTTCCAAGCCTGTTCATCTCAAACCTAGGTATCGCGTTCTCTTCAAAATCCCTATTGGGTGTGTGGTTCCCAAGGGCGGGTCGGCAGACCATTTTAGCAAGGATCACAAAGGTCTTATGTGGAACATCTCTCGCGGAATCAAGAAAAACCTTCTGCACTTCATCTTGGAGCACATGCAGTCTTGCATCATCAACTCAAGAATAGGGAAAATCAACACCATTCTCTACCCCAGATTGATCACTGCTATCCTCTTGTGTACGTCTCTCATACAAGCTTTAGAGGAAGTTAAAGGTTTTGTTAAAAAATAACATTTGGTTTCATCATCTTCTTCTACTTTAAATGTCTCCAACCTATTCAAGATGAGGTTGGTGACTCCAAAAGAACCCTATGTATAAAAAGTAGTTTTGTGGCTGCACCTTTAGAGTTTGATGACTTCTTCTCTCCCATATTCGCATAAGACAACAAAGAAGTTGTTTTGGAATATCTGCGTATGAGTCAATCTGGCCAAGCTAAGGCCTTCGTGTACTTGTTTTTGCCCCGTGTTGAACAGATTTTTCCGAAGAAAAGGAAGATAGTGGCTTCATCTCTATGCATTGAAGAGGCTGACGATGTCACACCCAGTACCAATGAAGATACGACAACTCCTCTTCAGAGGAAGAAACAGAAGGTGAGTTCAGACTCTAAGCGCCTTATCCCTCTCCCCGTCCTAGAAGCTGAACCAACCACTCCCGTTCTCTCTCCCCAGCCAACCAACTTTGTCCCTCATTCCTCTAATCCTACCCCATTTACCCTTCCGCCTTCTAACTTTGATACCTCAGATGAAATTTTTGAAGCTACCTTAGCTAAGCACTTTGTTAAACAAGGATACGCAACCCATCCCTACCTTCACAAGCCTCGTCCAACCACTCAAACACCTACCCCTCCAATGCTTTACCATCATTTTCTCACTCCATCCCTGTTGGATTTCTACACACTTCGTCGCATCCTTCTCCCTTTGCCACCGTACTTGTTGCACCAACCATTGTCGACCTTGTCTCTGATTTTTCATTAGACGACTCCTCTAACGTTTCCCTCCTCATTTTCCCTACTGACTCTACTACCTCCCCTATCTATCTTCCAATCCTCCCCTCCACCTAGCCCCATGTACCTAGCTTCCCTGACCTTCATACATTTATTACCTCCATTTCTGCCAAAATCTCTCACACTGGAACCCAAAATGCTCAAAGTTTGGATCATCATGATGTTTCAAACTAGTGGAACAAGGTCCAATATTTTGTTATAAATTGGATTCAGGATAACATGAAACATGGTCTACACCTGGATTTGCAGAATTGTGCGACTTTCATACAAATGGTTGAAACCATATACTTGTAGATGGTACAGCTCAAGAAAGCAACAAGCAATCGGTCCCGAAATGGGGATAATATGTAATAATTCTTTTTGTTTTTTTCTTTTTTTAAGAAATATCAAAATAATATAAAATTATTTTTATGAAATTCTGTTTTTTTTTAATAGATACTGACACTCAGTTAGAATATATCTTATCTTGTGAATTGAACATGCATATTCTAATGGGGAGCTTTACTATAACATGTTTTTACTATTTTATCTCTTTGTTTTCTTTATCTCAAAAATATTGTCCACAAAAATAGATGTATGTCATCATCAAAAAGGGGAAGATTTTGGAACCAAGTTGATTTGAAGAAATAAGCTCTTCATTTATTTTGATGATAACAAAATCGTATGTGGGAACAATTTGATACTCCAAAATTGAATTTAAATGTATAGGTTCGAATTCATATACTCGGTAAATGGACTCTCAGCATATCCTCTAATATAAGGACGAAGATAAAGATACAACAAGTATTGCCCTCTCTTTTCTATGTCTGATATGCGAATCAGCATTGTGTTGCAATGCCTTTGATAGCGCAAAGCATTGTCGTAGCTCTTTTGCCTCCAATGAACTCAAACGTGAATTATGATAGTCTGCCTCTGATAAGCATTCTTTTTCCTCTGCCTCTCATAAGCGTGACAAGAATTCTTCTGCCTCTGACAATCACATCAAGTGTCTGATCATCTAACTCTAAAGTTCCATCATCTGAAAAAAAAAAGTCAACGCTCTAAATATCAATGCTCTAAAGACAAAGCAATTTGCGCATCCTCTGATACACATCCTTAATCAGCTACTTGTCTAAAAATCTCAAGAGACTCTCTAATCATCATTTTCTCTGGTTTCCAGCTGTTTCAAACAGACAAGCCAAAACAGTACAAGATCAATCTTTTCTAGAAACCCTAATTGTACTCTATGAAGGATGTGCCTCTCCCAACGAAGAAAAAAACAATGAACAATACATTACATACAAGCAACAAACGATTATCCTCATGTTAAGGCTAGGATAATTTTTCTGAAGCAAAGATTGTAAACATTATCTACAAGAGCTTATTCTGATAAACCCCAAAACCTCTTGTTGTAACCTAGCCTAATAGTAGCTGCCTTCTTCAACAACTTGACTGTACTAAACTAGAAGGTTGAGAAGATTGAACACAGTCAGTGTGATTAGTAGGTGTTCAAGTGTAAGTCTGATTCAGTGACACTTTAGTAGATTAAATTCTTCAAGTTGAAGGGACTGGACATAGCTACCGTCTAGATGATGAACTATGATAAATTTTTGTGTCTCTCTGCTCTATTTTAACACTCATGTTTTATCTTCTTTACTTTGAGTATAGACGCGCAAAAAAAATAATTTAAGAATACTTTCCTCCCCTTTTTTTGCGTTCTTTTTGTTCTACAATAGATATATCACACAAGTCACTCATTCTCTCGATATGAGACTCTTATCTAATTTCTTAGACAACTTTATTTGCATAAATAATGGCATATCAAAATAATATAAACGGACGTCTTTTAAGTTACGAAAAAATGAAGTGCAAAGGGTATTTTTTGTCTTGTTATCTTGATGACATATAAAATTTTTAGGATGAGACCTCAGATGATTGCTTTTATTTTAAATATTAAAATTTATTCAATTAATAATTAGAATACTAAAAAATTCATTAATAATAATAATACTTGCTCAATTAAAATTGGTTAAAAATAGATAAAAGTTACGGAGGTTTAATAGTAATGCCAACAATATTCATACATTATTTTTTTTATCATGACACAAAGATATGATCTGTATTTCCTTACACTTTATTTTTAATGTCTATTTCAATTCTTATGTGTGTATTATTTAGATTATCTTTCTTAAAAACACATTGTTTCTCTCTCAAACACACATTTTCACTTTTTCAAACATTCTTCATCCTTATCTCCATAAATGTGTTATTTTTCAAAAATGAGCACATATCCTCCCCTTCAACACATACAAAATTTTGTAAGTAAATGTTATTTTTGTTGAATTTCTATATTTATTTAAGTCTTATTTTTTTTTCCTTTCTTATTTCTATTTTTAGTTGTCTAACAATTTTTATTCATATCTATAATGAGTTATAATTGTTTACATATTTTTTCATTGTACTATATTTAATTACGTCTCATTTTATTTCGTTCTTACTTTTACTAATATTACCAATTTCTTAGGACCTACTAATCCTAATCCAAAATTTAAATTATCATGTTCATACATTTGTAGAACTAAATAGTACAGTAGTTTATTGTTGAATGAATTAATTCAAGTTTGGTCACGTTGCAAAGATTTGAACATATAAAATTGATGTGACTTTGGTAACATAGTTGTAAGATAGAGACTGTGATTCATCTCCTAACAAGTAAATGTACCATAACAATTGAAGGTGTTGGGATACTATTTTTTATCAAATAATAGGAGGGTTATATATGTTTTTTTTAAATTGTAAATTAAAATCTTTAAAAAAAAATAATATTCCAAAAAATCCTACTAATAAAAAGTGGTAAATAAAGTAATTAGAGATCCAATTAGAGAAGACAATATTAGTATAAATGGGGATCGGGGAGACCTTTTAAGAACGGTAGAAAAGATCCGAAGGTGCAGACAAAGAGGGGCTTGACCTCAAGTAATGGACAGAAGAGACAGATGTAAGGTTAGGGAAACGGATTGCTCGACGATCGTACTATCCATCACACTTGGCATCAGCTGTCTGCGCAGAAACAACAAATCGCAGCAGCAGCAGCAGAGCAGAGCAGAGCAGCAATATAGACACAGACAAACAAACAGCATAGGCTATGCTATGCTATGGTACGCAGTACTGTGCATAAAGGAAGATAAGCCACACCACCACTCCCCCTCCACCACCACAGTGCAACTTTTTCATTGCGCTCACCTCCATTCCATCCGTTTTTTTTGACAACTCTTCCTGTGATGAAATCATTGCATTAGTACTGGAACACGTTGAGATTTTTACAAAATATTTCAGAGACACTTGTTAATATTTTTTATAAAAATTTAACTAAAAACATTTCATTTTCTATAAAAATATGTATAAATGCGCTTATGACATATATTGAGCAAATAAAAATAAAATTTTATGTTACAGATAAAACAAATAGATTATGTTGAAAGTTAAATATTTATAATTTTAAAAAAATTTTAAAAATTCTATTTTGAATTGGATAACACGTGTTTTAGGACACATGTATATTAACAAAACTCTAATTTAAATAAAAAAAGAATTAAGTGTTTAAGGTATTATATATAATGAATTTAGATGTCTCATATCTTAATCAAACAAGAGGGATCATGTAAATATCTTCATTATTGAAATACATTCAAATTTACAATTAAAAAAAATATAAGTTGGATCAAATATATTTTAATAATGACATAATGAATATAAACTCCTCGTGCTTAATTTAAATATGAGATGATTCAAATCTATATAAAAATTATTATATCTCAATTATGTTGACATCCATATCAATCAACTATTATTTGAAGAACTTAAA
>JBBPBQ010020321.1:25366711-25382262 GCA_037974755.1 Cicer yamashitae | reverse complement strand
ATAATAATAATAATAATAATAATAATAATAATAATAAAAATAAAAATAATAATAGTTATAATTATAATAATAATAATAAAAAGGAAAGGAAACAAAAGTGAGAGATTAAGACAAAATCCATGGAAACAAGATAGTGAAAAAAAATGTTTCACTAAAAATCTTCTTCAAAAAAACATGTGATAATTAACATAATTAAACTTGCTATACAATAAGAAAATTATTGTCTTACTTTCTCAACATTTTTCTTATATTGAGTGTTTTGATCTTAAAAAACCATATTTGTCATTACAGAAATATTAACTAGTTTTTTCAATTCTTTTTTTTATGATAGCAAATTGATTCAAGGTATCCGAATTTATTATAATAAGAAGTTTTTTTTTTTCTAACTTACCCATCCCTCATTTTTGGAATAAAATTTTTTTCATAAAACTTTTGTTTTTGAGAAGCTTTGAAACCTAAACCAGTTTTGTCAAATATATCACTTGAGATCTCATGATATTTTTAAAATTTCAATAGATTTTATAAAGTTGGTTAAATCACTTTTGAGTTCATCAACTTCTATTTTTAACGTGTTTTTTTCTTCTTTAGTTTCAAATCATTGTGGAAGATGATTTGTTAAGCTAAAATGTAAATAAGTACTCTTGTGTGATACTTAGTGAAATCATGATAAAAAAGATGTGATTAATTTAATTATATAATTAATCAAAATTTTCAATAATCTACTCAACTAAATTAATCATGCAATTAACTAAATCTAGCCGGTGTAAGAAAAAGTGTGTATCTATAAAAAATATAGAGTTTCCACTAGGACCCTAAAATGGCAAAAAAAATTACAAGAATATTTTTCTTCTTTAGTTTCAAATCATTGTGGAAGATGATTTTTTATGTGTTTCTCATTGAGAATCTTTTGTTGCTCAAACAATTTTAATTAGAGTGTTGCAACTCTTGAATGATTTAAACATATTCATCATGCTTAGTTTGTAGCTCTTCTTTTTGTTTTATTATCTCATAAAGTTGATTTTTTAAAAATGTACACTTTTGAGATAAAGTGTTTGTGTCATTTAGGAAACTGTCGAATTCAACGTTAGAAATAGTAACCTCATTAGTTTAAGAACTTACATTTAGACACATATGGGCATCTTTCTTTGCTAGTTCTGACTATGAATCTTCGTTTTTGTTTGGAGGATTTTGAGTTTTTTTTATTCAATTATCTTTCTCTTCTTGAGAAGTTTTCTTTTAGGTGTAAACTTTGCAGTTTTTGACATCACTTCTTAGTAGAACTTTTCTCTAAGATTGTTAAGTGCTCAAATTTTAGAGGTAGAGCTTTGATGCCAATTGAAGTGAAATGAATAGTCACAAAAAATTGGGCTACGTTCAATCCTCACAAAGAGAAAATCACAAAGAAATTATTTTGGCTCATCCTTCACCTTGGGATATGTTTAGTCTTCACACACATTGTGATATTTTCCACTATCTTGCTAATCAATACGTTCTCAACATGTTACAGTTTTATTTAGATCACAACTGGACCTAATACAACTTGTATTATCAAAGTCTATATAGGCTTACAACCTTAGTCTAAATATACTTTTACACAACTTCTCTCAAACAAGCACAAAAAAAATGATTTGAGACCTTTTTACAATATGTGAATTAGTGTTAAGGTTCTTTGCTAGTGAAAACTCAAAGACAAATTTGAGTGCCAAAGGAAAAAGTATCAACAAACTGATAATGTATGCTCAACGAATTTGAAGTAAAGAGCTGAAATGCAAATCCAAGTGAATGACTTTTCTTGACTTAAACCCTTGCTCTTAAAGTACAACAACCACTTCTATTTATAGATGAAGAATGCTTCAGATTCCTATAGAAAAATATTTTTGGGCACATGTAGAAAACTTGATCCTTGACCTTAAAAGCTCCAATGGATAAGTGGAAATGTAGAAATACTTGTTAACAAACAAGTTGAATTTTACTTTTCAATTGGAAAGCACAATGATGTGGTGTTGTATTCTTTTATGCATCATTGACAAAATATCATTCTTGCACCTTTGAATCCTAGTTTGGTGATAGAAGATCCAACAAAAATAAGAGAAAAGAAAGAACAAGAGAAAAAAGAGAGAGAAAAGAAAGAAGAGGATGAAAACAAAAAGAAAAAGAGTGTTGAGAAAAAATTCATGAAAAAGAGAGAAAAAAGAATTTTATTTCAAAAAAAGGAGAGGTGAAGAGAGCTATTGTTACACAACAAGCCTTATAGTTGCTCTATTGCAAGAAAATTTCTTTAGTTTCAACATTCCTAAAATTCATGTTTTGCCAAGTTGTGTTGAGTTTCTCTTGCAGTAATTTGAAGATGTATTCCAAAAGGAGATACCAAATGGTTTACCACCTATAAGAGGAATTGAGCATTGCATTGATCTCATCTTGGGAGCATCCTTTAAGAATACACCAGCATACCAGAGCAATCCTCAACAAACTCAAGATATACAAAAACAAGTTGGGGAATTGATAAGTAAAGGTTGGGTAAGAGAAGGTTTAAGTCCTTGTGTTGTAATTTTAGTTCCAAAAAAATATGGTAGTTGGAGAATGTGCACTGATTGTAGAGTTATTAATAACATTATCATCGAACTTAGACATCTCATCCCTATATTAGATGATTTGCTTGATGAATTTGTTTGGTGCATTCTTATTTTTGGAAATTGATTTGAATTGTGAGTATCATCAAATAAGAATAAGGGTAGGGGATGAATGGAAAACTGTTTTCAAAATAAAATATGGGTTGTATGAATGGATGGTTATGCCTTTTTGGTTAACTAACACACCTAGAACTTTGATGAGATTAATGAACCATGTTCTGAGAGAATTTTTGGGAAAATTGTTATGGTGTATTTTGATGATAAGTTAGTATATAGCAAAAATTTATATGAGCATTTGAAAGTTGTTTTACATGTGCTTAGGCAAGAAATATTGTATGCTAATTTGGAAAAATGCGTCTTTTACACGAATCAATTTTTTTTGGTTTTGTTGTGGGTTTTAAAGGTGTGTATGTCGATGAGGAGAAAATAAGAGCCATTTAAGAATGACCACAACTTAAAAATGTGGGTGAAGTGAAGAGTTTTCATGGTTTGGCTAGTTTCTATAGGAAGTTTGTAAGAGATTTTATTACTTTAGCTGCACCTCTTAATGAAATTGTGAAAAAAGATGTTGGTTTTAGATGGGGAGAAAAACAAGAAAAAAAAATTTGTTTCTCTCAAAGAAAAACTCACTCAAGCACCAATTATTTCATTATCTAATTTCGTTAAATCTTTGGAAGTTGAATATGATGCCTCTATTGTTGAAATTGGAGTTGTTTTGATCCAGGTCTTCCAATTGCTTATTATAGTGAGAAGCTAAATGATGCTACCCTTGATTACTCTACCTATAATAATGGATTGTATGCCTTTGTCAGGGTATTGCAAACTTGGCAACATTACCTAGTACCCAAAGAATTAGTTATTCATAGTGACCATGAATCTTTAAAATATTTAAAGGGATCAAGGTAAGTTGAACAAGAGACATGTCATGTGGGTTTAGTTCCTTGAACAATTTCATGTGTGATAAACACAAGAATGACAAGGCTAATGTGGTTGCGATGCACTTTCAAAAAGAAAAAAGGATGGGAAAGATTCTATTTTTGTGGTGATTGAGATATTTTCTAAGATTGCACACTTTATACCTTGCAAAAAGGATGATGATGTTTGTCATAGTGCTGATTTGTTCTTTAAAGAACTAGTGCGTCTTTATGGCTTATCAAGGAGCATCATTTCATATCGTCACACCAAGTTCCTAACCCATTTTTGGAGAACTCTTAGAGTAAGGTAGACACGAAACTACTTTTCTCCACCACTTGTAATCCCCAATCAAATGGACAAATTGAGGCAACGAATAATACTTTTGCTACACTTCTTGGAAGTGACTTTAAAAAGAACTTGAAAATATGGGACGAATGTTTACCTCATGTGAAGGTTGTACATAGTACTACTCAATATTTACCTTACGAAATGGTGTATGGCTTTAAGGATGGGAAGAATAAGGCCAATATTTACCTTATAACTCCTCTTGATATATTATCGTTATCTAAAACTCCTCTTTTGAAGCATAAGGATGGGAAGACGAAGGTCAAATTTTTGAGAAAATTGCATGAGCAAGTGAAATTGTAAGTTGAACAAAAAATGAGTTATGCTAAATTTGCAAACAAGGGAAGAGGGTGATTTTTGAACCCGAAGATTGAGGAGATGGATATTTCTAAGCATTATCTAAAATCAACGATAGTATAAAATTATACTTAACAAAGTAGTCCGTTGTCCAAACTTTTAAAGAACACTAATTCTATACAAATACATTTTAAACACGTGTTCTTAAGACATAAATCATCGTGCAATAGTTTTAATTTATCAAAGAAGATTTGAACACTTTTTTATAAATTGAATACTAGGCATGTAAGTGTCTAATTAAAGGTTTTGCAAATGTATTTCAGTAGGCATAGAATTAAAGGGATGAAAGTCATATGCTTGCATAAAAAAAAAATTGTATGCATTTCAAATTTCACGATCATCCAATCAATCAACTTATGTCAATGCATAACAAAGTTCAATCTTATTTTGAGTGTACCTCCTATAATGAATTTCCTCACTTGAGGTTCAATGATGAGACCCTCTTTAAATATTTTGTAGGTTCTTCTCATGTTCATTCATCTAGCATCATTGAAATTTGAGGATACTTGATTGATGGTTGAATAAAGACAATTTAGCATTTGTTGCATCCTCCAATGTTGAGTAAATCCATCCTAATAAATATTTACTAGAAAGGGTGATCTTATCATAGAATAACTTTAGATGGTGAAGATGAAAAGGACATCATGTTTAGACCAATTTAGGCAGGACTCGTTGTTATAGTCAGAGACACTATGGTTTCATCATCCATCTTGAGAATGTCCTCGTCTTCGGGAGAATGTTATGAATATTTAGGAATTACATCCAAAAGTCATTTATTGTTCTTTCTTTCATTTTCTTCAAAAGACCATTTAATTCTTATTCCAACAGTGATACTTCTAACTCTTTGATTTTAGGCATGATGGTTTATCAATTTCCAATTCTTGTAGGAAATTGTGAGAATGATGCTTGAGAATTCTCAATTTTTTTTATTTATCAAAGTTTGACATAGTAATTATTCTTCTTCGTCTTCATTTCTTTCATCATGAAAATAATCTCATTTATCAAATATAATATGCATACTTTCCTCTATAATTTAGGCCTTGAAATTTCATATTCCAAAAAATTTATAGAATGTAGAGTATTCCAAAAATATGCCTTTATCAAATTTTAAATGAAATTTCTTTATTATGCAAAATATAGTAACAAGATTAAAAAAAATGTGAAAGTATGATATTTTTAACTTTCTATTTTCCAAAATTTTTATGAAGTTGTGTTCAAGATTTTTCTAATAGAAAAAAGATTAAAAATATAGCAAACATTGTTTGTGGCTTCTCTCCAAAAGTAATTTTCAATACTTGATTCATTTAAAATTGTTCTATCTATTTCTTATAAAAATTTATTTCCATTAAACAACTTCATATTGTTAGGAAGTTCTTTGACGAGAATAATTATACAATTTTTAACAAAGTAAGAATTTTCAAATTTTTCCCATGATCACTCCTTACCAAAGTGATATTTGAACTTCTTTACAAGAAATTTTTAAAAAGCTTCAAAGTATTTATCAATATGCTTTAAAATAAAATCCAAGTGAGTCTTTGTATAAATTATTAACTAATACATAGCCATAAGACTTGTAGTTTTGACAAGATAAAATTATTTTCCTTTAACACAAATTTTATATACCTTATCCTTTTCAAAACTAATCTTATGAAGACTTTTTATTGAATCAAAGTTTGGATAATTTTGCAATTATTTTCATACTCACAAGACAAACTCTTTTATGCCAAATCTATTTAAGCATAAAATATAAAGATCTATTTTTATTAACAAAAAAAAAATATTAACAGTGTTTGTTTCATGTTATACATGTTAGATTTTAAAAACAACTTTGAAGCCGGTGTCATTAAAATGACTAAAGCTAAGTAAGTTATGTTTTAAATCTTCCACATATTGAACATCCTCACTCTTTGTTAAATTAATTTTATAAAAGACACATGTACATATGGTTTGAGCTTTGTCAATGTTTTCATAGGTTACAAATTCTCCATTTCGCCCTTTTATTTTAAATGCGAGGAAGTTTTTTCTTGAATGTTATAAGACATTCCTGCAACACAAATTAGTAATGCTTTTGATATTCATAGTGGTTTGGGTCTTTATGGTTAGTGTATTTTTTATAGAAGATTTTTCCTTATGATAGCATTCTAATTCAAGATAATCAAATTTGCAACAATAAAAAAATTATCTTTTTACTTTTTCAACTTTTTCTTATGAGAGCGTTCTGAACCAAAATGGCCATATCAAATTGATATTGTCTAACTTTCTCAAAGTTTTTCTTATGATATCAAATTTATTCAAAGGGTTCATATTTATTACAATATGAGCATCATTTTCTAACTTTCTAATCATTCCTTATTGGTATAAAAGAGGTTTCATAAAGTTTTATTTTTGAGAAGCTTTGAAGTCTAAACCAACTTTATCAAATATTTTGAGATCCCATGATATTATTAAAAGTTTAAGTATATTTAACAAAGTTGGTTAAACCATTTTTTAGTTCATCAACTTCTACTTTTAAAGTGTTGTTTTTTTCTTTAGTTTAAGTGTAATTTTTGATTTTTTTCTAATTGAGAATCTTTTATTGCACATACATTTTCAAATTATCGTGTTGCAAATCTTGAATTATTTTAACATATTCAATATTCTTAGTTTGTAGCTCCTCATTCTATTTGTTTATCTCATAAAGTTAATTATTTTTAGAAATTTACACTTTTGAGATAAAGTGTTTGAGTCATTTTGGAGCCTATCAAATTCAACTTTCAAAATTTTACAAAAAACAAAAGGTTTAGAAACGGTTACCTCGTCAATATCAAAACTTACATTTAGGCACATGTAGGTTTCTTTCTTTGCTAATTCTGACGATGAATCTGCATTTTATTTTTTAGGATTTGGAGTTGTTTTTGCTTCAATCATCTTTCTCCTTTTGAGATGCTTTCTTTTAGGTATAAACTTTTTTTTTTTTTTTTGACATAACTTCTTCTTGGATATTTTCCTTTTACACTATTAAGTTCTCAAACCTTAGTGTAAAAGCCCGACCCCTCTGACCGAAATTGTACTCACGAACTTCTAGCCTCATTTCCCCCATTAGAAATTAAAGAGTTTTTATCTTTTGTGGGAGTCAAACCCGATACCTAGGGATTAAGTAACACCGCTCATTCACTCCCACTATCAACTCAAAGGATTTTTCACTAAAACGATCAACTGGCAAACAATCACTAGAGTACACTTATGTCAATTGGCTATATTCTAGTCTTCCCAAACTTCTGTCATGGTACCATCTAGAACTTTGAGGAATGCGTTGTTAGTGCAAAAGTCACAGTGACTTTGAAGAATTTAGATCCTCTGATGAACAAAGAAAGAGAATCTATTAAACAAGTTCACAGTGACTTTGAAGAATTTATTGAAGTTGTGTCTAACTTTGTTAAGCTCGCTCTCAACGTATTCATGTTAAATCTTCTGATACAGGTTCATTCTAGTGATTTTGCATCTGATAGTCTTGGCATCCAATTTGACCATATGATAAAGTCAACACTCTGGTACAGCCAGCACTCTTATAAGAAGTCAGCGTTCCAACATCTTCTACTTGTCAAGGATGAACTTATCATCTAACTAAAGAAATGCATGACATCCTCTGATAATGATATCCTTTGAGATTTGTCTTCTTAATTGAAGATTTGTAGAATCAATTATGAAGATATATATGGATATGGCTTAAAGGTTGATTTTCCTTAAATACTATTTCAAGATCTCCAACAGGAATATTCTCAACAGATACTTTTCCTAGTATTTAAGCAGAAACCGATCAATTAATCACAAAGTGAGAGAAAAATGAAAAAGGAAAAGTGTTAAGAAGAAATTTTGTAAAAGCCTAGAACACATCAAACGAAAAGAATGAATGAAAAAACTTCTCAATAGAGAGTTACTAGAATTGATGTAAATCAGTCAAATTGTTTTATACACTTAAATTGACATAGAACATGAAATGTAATCTTCTCGCAATGTCAATTCAGACACAAACTGAAACTGATATAAATCAGCCCCATAGTGGCAACAACTTTCTTCTATAAGAGGTACCTGAAGAGGTATAACAATACTTATGAACTTATACGGCAGTCTGCCAAAAAGTTGGAGAAAGATTCGAATGGCGAGATCTTGGAGAGGCTAAAAAAGAATACTCAAAGCCTGGAGAGGCAGAGTAAACAATATTTGTATGCTACTGTTGAAATAGGGGATTAAGTCATCGACGGTACTGAGGCAAAATCTCTTTGTAAAAGGAGGACTAGATGTAGCAACAGTCTTTTATGTACTAGTATAAAAATCATTTTGTTCCTTCACTCTCTTTGTTGCTCTAATCTAAGTTCTTTATGGTTCAACTTTATTTTACTAAACTTTATTTTGATAAAGAACATATATTTTTGGTTAAATAATCGAAGTATTTTTCAGAAATATCAAAACACAATTCAAACCCCCTCATTTCTTGTGTTTTTCAGCCCCTTTATGTGCCTCTACTAGGCTTAGCTTAATTAGTGGTTCTAACTTGCATTGACATTAACAATCTAATCAAAATCGACCTATTCTAAAACCATAAAATGAGATCTCATGGTGTCTCATTGGTGAAACTAACTAGTCCAAATTATGTTATAAATATATGAATAAATTTGAGCAAAACATTGAAAAAGAGAAACTATATATATATATATATATATATATATATATATATATAGAAGGCATATCAAATGACAGTAGTGTTAGTGTGAGATGTTAGAGCAATAATTATGAGTTATTGGATTAAAATAAAGGGTAGAGATTTTTTCACTTAAAATGCACCTTGCGGTAGTACGGTTTAGTGTTTCTTCTATTTCCTTTTTTTTAATAAGCCTTCTCTTCTCTTTCTTGTTTCACGTTCTTCCCTTTTTTCTGCCATTTTTTTCCTGTTATATTATCTCTTTAGGGGAAGCTTATCTATAAATAGTAATTACACATGTCATTATTGATTTCTTATTGTTTTGTCTATTTCCTTCACTTGGCTGCCTAAATTTTCAAATGAAGTGTTATTGGCGATTTGGTTGTTTCTAGAAGTTGAAGGATTAAGTGATTTAGTTGTATAACCTAGTTCACCATCTATCTATTTGATATTTCCCAGATTTAAAATTTTGAATTTGAACGTCAATCCACTAGATTGATAATTACTAAGACTATATTTGATAGGTTTTGATAAATCAAAATGCTTTAAACATGGAAAGACAATTTGCAAGACGGTATAATATCATAAATAGGTCAAATCTACAAAATGTGTTGCATAGTATCGGAAATAAATAGGGAAGATGAAGGTAATATGACATAAAATGGATTAAAATGAGGGAGCATGTATAAAACACAATAGAAGACAATGTGTGCACTTTATTTAATCGAGGGACACATAAATTCACGGACAACACGTGCATTTTAAGTGAACATATCGCTACCTTTTATTTTAAACCAACGACTGATAATTAGTGATCTCATCTCTCAAACTAACACACTCCTCTTACTTGATATGCCCCATATTTATATAATGATAATATTTTACAAACAGTCAACGAGTGAAACCAAAACAAAATGCATCACCAAAGAAAAGAACACTAACAAACTCTAACAAAAAGGACAAACACTATACTGGCCAAAATACTAGGGAAGCATATCCGCTAAACCTATATGCCGAGTGGTTGCTTTCACAAGAAGTTGGAACAGACCTTAGAGAGTAGGAAGATGATAAGATGAAACATCAAACTCCTCAAATAGAGTGTGTTACTCTCTAGGCTCATGACCTCTCCTACGCCCATGTCCCCTTCCTTGATAAACCCTTCCAAACTATTTGCGATAGGTTCGCCCATACCCACCTACTATGTAGAACAAGAAACACAAGAAATGGAGGATTTGAATTGTCTTTTATTTTAAAATGTTTTTGGAAAGATTAAAACAGATCAGATAAAACAATAAACACATAACAACACAAGTCAATTTATCTTGGTTCATCACCAACACAATGGCTATGTATAGTCCTTCAATGAGAAGGATTTAATCCACTAATTCACCAATGGAATCATGTGTCCACTGAATACCTACTAGTCAACCTGACTGTGTTCAAGTCTTCTCAACCTTTTAGATTAGTACAGTCAAGTTGTTGAAGGATGCAGCCACTACTGGGCTAGGTTACAAACAAAATGTGTGTTCTGGTATTTTCAGAATAACTCTCACAAGAGTCTGTTTACAAATATATGCTCTCAGAAAGTGAAAAATCTCTCAACACTTAGATAAATTAATAGGGTTAAGAACAAAAGTGTAGAAACGACTATATTGTGTTTATGGTAGTGTTTGTTTTTGCGTATACATCAATGAGGATTGCACGTCCTTTTATAGAGAAAATTTAGGGTTTCTTCCTGTTGTCCTAATTCCAAGAAATCAGCATGTATCATAAATTTTTTTATCAAAAGTTCAAAGATTGATTCACCATTAAAGCTTGTCCAAATTTGTCCTTGTAATTGATTATGCGTATCTTGATACGGAGACAAAGAGTAGAGGTTATCATGATCAGAGTATGTCACACAGATTTTAGGACAAATAACATATCCAAGATGTTTAGTAGAGGATAAACAAATTTGTCTTCTTCAGAGCTTTGACTTTTCAACAAAATGTTAACTTTTATAAGCGTGTTGACTTTACATTGGAGCGTTGATTTTTCATCAGAGCAAGACGATCAAATATGCTTGTCATAATTATTAGAGGCAGACATCAAAACCCTAATTTAAAATCAAAACCTTGATTAAGAATTTAAAAATGTTTGGAAAGTAAATGAGTTAATTTGGACATACCCCTAACATCCTTATAACCTTAAGAAAGTAAGGAAAATAAATAGCCTTTACCTCCTTAGCCTTTGAGTGGAATATCTAAGTGCTCCAAAAAGATCGACGACACAAAAATACACCTAAACTCGATTAAAATAAAAAACCAAAACGACGAAAGTGGATAAAAAAATCTAACACAAGAGAAAAAGCTTTGAGAGAGAGAAAGAGAGAATTGAGACTGGATGAATGAATCAAAAGGGTCATCGACTCCTATTTATAGTTTTTTGTCGGTCCAAATACTCATAGTGAAATGGAATTCACTTAGCGAATTGCTTCCTCTACGAGATACTAGATTTGTGACACCCTAAACCCCAAAATAACATTTATAATAATTTATACTAAATTATTTGAAAAAAACTTGCGGCGGATGAAGAAAATCTATTCAAGAAAATAAAAACTTTTATATCTATTTTAGGATATCACGTTTCTCTAAATACAGATGTAACAATTCAACTTTGTTCCTCAATTAAAATTCAATGAACTTGATTTAACTAGAATTTCTTGCTTTAATTTCCAAGACTTACTCGTACTAAGGTTTTCATATAAAAAGTCATTTGTAATTACATAAGTAAAATACACATTACAACTCTTAATTCTCGGTATCACCTATCAGAGCGGGGTTCCTCCCAAACTTGAACTTCAAGACTCATTAACCTGTAATGCGATTTCGCAAACGCAGGACCAAGCCAGTCAAACACAAACAACGAAGGAGGTGAGTTTTGAAATCATGTTAATAGTATAATATAAGTAAGGAGAACACGCAATTAATTCTAAATAAACCGTATCATTAGACAAACATTCTTCAAAGAAAATCATAACATTATAAAGTCAAAACCACTCAAGGAAAGTCAATACATTTCACTATAACATCAAATCATCTAAGAAGAATTATTATTGCACACGACACATTAATCACAACAAAACAATCACAAGAAAATGCAATGCTATGCATGAGCTTAGACTCTACTTCACAATGCGGTACTATTCTAACTCTAAAGTACTTGGTTAGGAGGCCATGATACTATGCCACCATCCCGGTGGACGGACAATTCAAATTGGCCCTGTCCTCATAGATCCCCTCAACTCAACCCAAGACACATATACGCGACAGTCGAGGTAAACGCGTGTTGCATGGTAGCTCCCGACATTTGGAGTGCTACCTCCAAGTCACCTAGGAATTCCCCACCCGAATACCTCCAAGGTCTAACAATCTTACCTTAAGGCTCAACAGCAGACCGCCACGATCAAGCTCAATTCAGTTGTACTTCTCCAGAATCACTAGGCTTGTCAGGCCTTACCTATATGATGACAAAATAATATCCACTTCACAAATTCACAATATTTATTTTCTCCCCTCGTTGGACTATAATACTCCATTAAGACCGTCATCTCAAACACAAATTGGAATCACAATTATTTCATCAGGGGTTACTTCAATATTTTCATCACAAATTCATAACATCACTATTATAAATCACACATCATCATCATTACATAACTCATCACAAATTTAGAGCATCATTATCATCAATCGTACCTCATCACATAAACTTATCACAAATTTATAAAATCACAATTATTATTCATACATCATCATCATCACATAAAATTATCACAACACATCCATTTTTATTATCAGATCACATAAACTCATCTAATCAAAGATATACATAAAATTAATTCGACACTCAATATCACAATAACATCAAATACCACACATTTAAAGAAATTAAATCAATCAACACCTTACAAATATTTTCTATTCTATATTTTAATCTCACAATTTCCATATTTGCACATTAATTAATTTATCCCTCAAAGGGCTACTGTCGTACGTAGCAAGCCCCGGATGAATCTTTGGGAAATACGATTTTCCCGTTCATCTCACAATATATTACACCCATGAATTCAAACGCTCTCTCACCCCTTACCTTATTTCGATGCTTTCACACACGAATACGATTCCACAAGCAAACAGCCTTTGTTCTTTGACTCTTTATCCTTCAATCGATCTAACTCGACAGTTTATGGGTAAACGTCAAAAATAAATTATGAGAAACTACTCTAAAAACTAAATTCGAAATTAGGTCAAGGAAAATTACCAGAAATCAGAAAACCAATGAGTGGATAATATAGCCACTTTTCACACGATCGTTTTGGCGTTGGTTTCACTCAAATCGGAGTTACGGTGAAGAAGAACGATACAAAATAAGAAATTTTATAAATGGAGAAGTCGGGTATTTTAGAGAGAAATTGGGATGGTTAAAAATCTGAAGAAGTATGTTTATTTGACTAGCTAAATGAATAAAACAACATACTGAAATTTGGGAAAAAATAGAGAAACTTTTCTGAAACAGTTATCGGTCATCGATGCCAAACGTTTATGTTTTCTATTCCTTAGCTGGTGCTACTCCTCCTTCCTTATATTTTATTATTATTATTATTATTATTATTATTATTATTATTATTATTATTATTATTATTATTATTATTATTATTATTATTATTATTATTATTATTATTATTATTTAATTAGGTTTTACTTCCATATGGGTCTAACCCATGAATCCCATTTTACTTATTTTTTTTTAACACAAAAAATAAAGTAATTAATATTTTAAAACACATTAATAACCAAAACTCTTATATTCAAAACTATCACTACAATAATACTTATGTTTCAAAAACTCAAATTAAAATATTACCATCATTAGAGAATAATCAAAACTATAAAACAAATCACACTTTATATTTGTTATTATATCATAATAAATATATATAAAATCACAGTGGCATAACACATACATAAAAATAAGGAAATCAAACACAACATTACTAATATCTCAAATAATTATTTATAAAATAAATAATTAAAATAAGAGATACTTAAAATAATTAAAATATAAATATGTGCACATTTAACATTAGTTAAACATACAAGAAAATATGACATTAATTACCAACTCACATATACACGTAAAATCACCTAAAATCTTATTTTTTAAAATATTTACACTAATATACTATTATTTTTGAAAAATATATAAAATAATAAAATATAACATTTATTATTCATATAACATATTTGGTCAAATATGTACAAGATTAGCACATCATAGAAAACGCACCTATAAAGAAAATTAATCATAAAACTAATCAACATATATTCTAAAATAATTTTAACACCAAATTAATTATCTAAAATCCTATTTAAATAATAAAATAGTTTATTATAAAATTTGGAGTGTTACAATTCTCCCCTCGTTAAAGAAATTTCGTCCTCGAAATTTTTGGTGAGTAATAAGTAAACTAATATCTTACTAACTACCCTCAACATTCAAACTTAGTCACAAATGATTTAATAAACATATTTACGACATTTACTACTCACTTAAACATAACATGTCAAGGATCCTAGCATGATAAGGTAATATGACACAACAAATCAATTAACACATATCACATTCAACAACTCAAATATGAAGAAAATATTATGATTAATCATTATCGTTTATAGATAAAACTAAGCATGTGCATTTAGTCAACAGCAACTTACCACATTCAGTTGATTTAAATAACACATATCGAATATACTATTAAGTTCAACTAACAACTTAAACAATATTCTACTAGTTTTGGTCTCTTTAAAGAATGTCTAAATCCTAACAACAATTACTTTACAGGTTTCAAAAAATTAGACATATAGAGAAACTTTTAAAATATTTCACACCTTCAAGAATAACAAACAAAAACGCATATAACAACTCAATGACATGCAGTCACTTAAGCGTATAATCAAAGTGAAATAGGACAAATATTTTCACATATGGTTTCAAACACACTCAAAGTATAACTTAATTTCAAGTCTTATACACAAGATTCATTTATAGAACTCATACCATAGTTCTAGATCCTTACCAAAGGAGACAATATAGAACAAATAAGATTCTAACACAATGTCCTTATCCATTTTAAACAAATTACTTAGAAGATCAAACATACTTAATTGAGTCTTTAATTTAAGTACACACCACCAACCTAATATTCGTGTTACATAATCAGTTATTAACATTCAACATTAATGTCACATAAGACTCATAATCACTCAAAGTTGAATAAGAGGTGAACATGGTTTCTAACTATTTCCAAAATAAAATTATCAAGTATTTATAACAATAATAACAATGGGCTATCGTTGCCTCTTTTATCGACGATGAGTCATCAGGGTAGCTAGTCCCTCCTACTCATGTAGTCAACTACTTAAGGTAACTATAACTGCAGTCATTTAAATTCAAATATGGTAATTAAAAGTATTTTTAACATGGTTCAGGAGTGCGAAGGCGGCGCCACAACTCCTACTCCTTACTTCAAGTTAAAAACTTACTTAATTACACATTCACAATAATTTATTTGTAATTTACAACTA
>JBBPBQ010020321.1:25329023-25366701 GCA_037974755.1 Cicer yamashitae | reverse complement strand
CATCATCATCATCACATAAAATTATCACAACACATCCATTTTTATTATCAGATCACATAAACTCATCTAATCAAAGATATACATAAAATTAATTCGACACTCAATATCACAATAACATCAAATACCACACATTTAAAGAAATTAAATCAATCAACACCTTACAAATATTTTCTATTCTATATTTTAATCTCACAATTTCTATATTTGCACATTAATTAATTTATCCCTCAAAGGGCTACTACCGTACGTAGCAAGCCCCGGATGAATCTTTGGGAAATACGGTTTCCACACACGAATACGATTCCACGAGCAAACAGCCTTTGTTCTTTGACTCTTTATCCTTCAATCGATCTAACTCGACAGTTTATGGGTAAACGTCAAAAATAAATTATGAGAAACTACTCTAAAAACTAAATTCGAAATTCGGTCAAGGAAAATTACCATAAATCAGAAAACCAATGAGTGGATAATATAGCCACTTTTCACACGATCGTTTTGACGTTGGTTTCATTCAAATCGGACTTACGGTGAAGAAGAACGGTGCAAAATAAGGAATTCCATAGACGGAGAAGTCAGGTATTTTAGAGAGAAATTGGGATGGTTAAAAATCTGAGAAAGTATGTTTATTTGACTAACTAAATGAATAAAACAACATACTAAAATTTGGGCGAAAATGGAGAAACTTTTCTGAAATAGTTATCGGTCATCGGTGCCAAACGATAATCCTAATTTATGTTTTTTATTCCTTAGGCGGCTCCTGGTACTCCTCCTTCCTTATATTTTATTATTATTATTATTATTATTTAATTATGTTTTATTTCCATATGGGTCTAACCCTAAGTCACATTTTACTTATTTTTTTTACCAACAATTACCAAAGCTATTTTTTTTAAACAAAAAAAAACAAAGTAATTAATATTTTAAAACACATTAATAACCAAAACTCTTATATTCAAAACTATCACTATAATAATACTTATGTTTCAAAACACTCAAATTAAAATGTTACCATCATTAGAGAATAATCAAAACTAAACAAATCACACTTTATATTTGTTATTATATCATAATAAATATATATAAAATCACAATGGCATAACACATATATAACATTAAGGAAATCAAACACAACATTACTAATATCTCAAACAATTATTTATAAAATAAATAATTAAAATAAGAGATACTTAAAATAATTAAAATATAAATACGTGCACATTTAACATTAGTTAAACATACAAGAAAATATGACATTAATTACCAACTCACACATACACGTAAAATCACCTAAAATCTTATTCTTTAAAATATTTACACTAATATACTATTATTTTTAGAAAAATATATAAAATAATAAAATATAACATTTATTATTCATATAACATATTTGGTCAAATATGTACAAGATTAGCACATCATAGAAAACGCACCTATAAAGAAAATTAATCATAAAACTAATCAACATATATTCTAAAATAATTTTAACACCAAATTAATTATCTAAAATCCTATTTAAATAATAAAATAGTTTATTATAAAATTTGGAGTGTTACAATTCTCCCCTCGTTAAAGAAATTTCGTCCTCGAAATTTTTGGTGAGTAATAAGTAAACTAATATCTTACTAACTACCCTCAACATTCAAACTTAGTCACAAATGATTTAATAAACATATTTACGACATTTACTACTCACTTAAACATAACATGTCAAGGATCCTAGCATGATAAGGTAATATGACACAACAAATCAATTAACACATATCACATTCAACAACTCAAATATGAAGAAAATATTATGATTAATCATTATCGTTTATAGATAAAACTAAGCATGTGCATTTAGTCAACAGCAACTTACCACATTCAGTTGATTTAAATAACACATATCGAATATACTATTAAGTTCAACTAACAACTTAAACAATATTCTACTAGTTTTGGTCTCTTTAAAGAATGTCTAAATCCTAACAACAATTACTTTACAGGTTTCAAAAAATTAGACATATAGAGAAACTTTTAAAATATTTCACACCTTCAAGAATAACAAACAAAAACGCATATAACAACTCAATGACATGCAGTCACTTAAGCGTATAATCAAAGTGAAATAGGACAAATATTTTCACATATGGTTTCAAACACACTCAAAGTATAACTTAATTTCAAGTCTTATACACAAGATTCATTTATAGAACTCATACCATAGTTCTAGATCCTTACCAAAGGAGACAATATAGAACAAATAAGATTCTAACACAATGTCCTTATCCATTTTAAACAAATTACTTAGAAGATCAAACATACTTAATTGAGTCTTTAATTTAAGTACACACCACCAACCTAATATTCGTGTTACATAATCAGTTATTAACATTCAACATTAATGTCACATAAGACTCATAATCACTCAAAGTTGAATAAGAGGTGAACATGGTTTCTAACTATTTCCAAAATAAAATTATCAAGTATTTATAACAATAATAACAATGGGCTATCGTTGCCTCTTTTATCGACGATGAGTCATCAGGGTAGCTAGTCCCTCCTACTCATGTAGTCAACTACTTAAGGTAACTATAACTGCAGTCATTTAAATTCAAATATGGTAATTAAAAGTATTTTTAACATGGTTCAGGAGTGCGAAGGCGGCGCCACAACTCCTACTCCTTACTTCAAGTTAAAAACTTACTTAATTACACATTCACAATAATTTATTTGTAATTTACAACTACTTACAACAACAAAAGAAATGACACTTACATCAACATATAATCAATAATCCGATTGTAGAAATATAGAACTATTTCACTTTTAGATGCTCTCGACTACTCTAGAACACTTAAAACACTTAAAACACTTAAAACACAAACAATTTAATATTTACATAATCACATACACATTCACATAGTTAATCCAAAAATTAGCCCCATCATTTTACGTTCATCTCATAACTCAAACGATGATTCAAACACATGTAACATACTCTCATAGAAGGCTAATTGCTCCAAATTGATCACGCTCAATATTTCTTTTGAATTAATCATCACTTAAAAGTTACAACAAACTAAAACATAGATTTCCAAGTAGCAAATAAGATAAATAATTATTTACTAGAAGACACACCACGCTACCAAACCAAATTGAATCAAGTAGTACACAAACCACTTTAATGGTTACACATTTAGCACAAAAAAAAATCTTTGGGAATTCAAACCATTTTCTTAAATCACTTTTCAATAAATCACGTCTAAATAAAAACAACTAAAACAAATCATATTTCTAAATACAATTAAAAATAAAATAAATAACATGTATTTTTAAAATCTATAAGATTTCTAAAATCACTCGTACTTTAATCGTCAAAAACACATTTCTAAATAATTAATCATTATAAAAATTGTTATTTTCAACTTATATTTTGAAAGAAGATTTAAATTATATATATAGATAGATAAAAAGTTTTCCAATAAATTAACACTTCCAAAATAGTTCTAATTTATTTTCCCAAAATTTACAAAAAAAAAAAAACAAAATTATATATTTATATACATTAAAGTAGTGTACATGACACATGCATAAGGCATACTTGGTTATGATAATGAATTACACTAATTGACAAATCTACTAAATAACATTCTCCTCTCACACCAACTACTCAACATGTCTATAGATACATCATGAGTTTCTATCAAGGCACAAAATTGGTCTAAAGCATAACACACCATCAATTTTACAAACATGTCACTTTCTTATATTAAACTCATATATACATTTCAGCAATTATAACACAACAACTATAATTCTACAAAAAAAAAAAAAACATTCTACTCATAAAATACATCAATTATAGAATCCAAAATTTAGATAACTTTTCAAAAAGAGTTTCACCATTGAGATAGTTCTTTTAAAAAACTTTGTTTCTTTTATTCTGTTTTCTTTCTCTTTCTCAATTAGTAGACATTTTATTATTTGACCCCTTTTTTTGTACAATTATAAATCACTAAAGAGTTCTTAAAATCTAAAACTCTAATGAGTTCATAATATCAGAATTAGAAAATCAATCATTTCAAACAAATATCCGAACACCCTCATGATTCCATATTCACACCAGCCCCCTAAACCAACATAACAACAACTCTTTTTAATTTTCTTCAAAACAAGACATAGTAAAACATACTGTAAATTTTAAGCTATTTTAAACATTAAATAAAATCAGTAGTATAGCATTATTGTTATTTTATAAATCAACAAAAATTCAACTCAATTTAATTTCTTCAAAATAATCAAGAGTCATTCAAAAAAAAGTTATTTTCATCTTACAAAATAAGTGAACTTTAACTCCTTCAAAATGTCATTTTAAAAAAAATTCTAAATTCTACTAACCTCTACTATTCAAGAGTTACTATTGCTAATAATATGAGTTTCATACTATTTAAAATCATGACGAACATTCTAAATTGTCTTCAAAACCACTATCAAAACTCTACTCATGTAGATACAACCATCAACACTTTCAAGTGATTTAAAGTTAACATTCACAATTTAAAATCGATTCTTTTCTTCACGCAAGGCAACACAAAATCAAAATAAGAATTTTTTTGTCAAAATTAAAACTGTAAACATAAGAGACATAATTCCTACCTAACTCAAAGTTTAGAACGAAACATCTTTTTTTTTTTCTCTAAATTGAGTTTCAACAAAAATAATAATAATTTGTACCTAGTAAAAGTCAATACTTGAAGTTTTAAACATATAATTCATACGGAAATCAATGTTTCAGCCAATTAGTTATTAGATCAAACACTTTAAATAGATTCATATCAAGACTAAATATTTTAAATTGATTAAGGGTGAAAATGGAACTTTAAAACAAATAACTGGTGATATATGACATTTGATAACTAGGTTACATGAATGAGATTAATAACTTAAACATGCAGGTGGTCAATCAAAATTATTATTTCCAACTATTCACATAAAACAAAAGTGCCAAAATCATAGCTCGGTAGACAAGAAACAAGCAACAAGATCATTCAACAAGTGACCAACAAAATCTTGTCAACAATTAAAATTAACTCAAATCTTAACAAGTAATTTCATGGTTTATTTACTCACTTAGGTAGGAACTTAGAATCCATACCACAATCAGGGTAAGCAAATAATAAACAGTTAATTAGTAACTTCAAAAATATGTAAAATTATACAAAAGCATATAACACTTAACACAATAACATAACAGGAAAAACATGATAGTGAAAATAATCATTACACAAGAAAACCCAATTGACGTGACTGACATTCGACTAACACTAAATCGACATTCGACCCACTCGGCCTGATTGGACAGACCTGCTCTGATACCACTAATGTGACACCCTAAACCCCAAAATAACATTTATAATAATTTATACTAAATTATTTGAAAAAAACTCGCGGCGGATGAAGAAAATCTGTTCAAGAAAATAAAAACTTTTATATCTATTTTAGGATATCACGTTTCTCTAAATACAGATGTAACAATTCAACTTTGTTCCTCAATTAAAATTCAATGAACTTGATTTAACTAGAATTTCTTGCTTTAATTTCCAAGACTTACTCGTACTAAGGTTTTCATATAAAAAGTCATTTGTAATTACACAAGTAAAATACACATTACAACTCTTAATTCTCGGTATCACCTATCAGAGCGGGGTTCCTCCCAAACTTGAACTTCAAGACTCATTAACCTGTAATGCGATTTCGCAAACGCAGGACCAACCCAGTCAAACACGAACAACGAAGGAGGTGAGTTTTGAAATCATGTTAATAGTATAATATAAGTAAGGAGATCACGCAATTAATTCTAAATAAACCGTATCATTAGACAAACATTCTTCAAAGAAAATCATAACATTATAAAGTCAAAACCACTCAAGGAAAGTCAATACATTTCACTAGAACATCAAATCATCTAAGAAGAATTATTATTGCACACGACACATTAATCACAACAAAACAATCACAAGAAAATGCAATGCTATGCATGAGCTTAGACTCTACTTCACAATGCGGTACCATTCTAACTTTGAAGTACTTGGTTAGGAGGCCATGATACTATGCCATCATCCCGGTGGACGGACAATTCAAATTGGCCCTGTCCTCATAGATCCCCTCAACTCAACCCGAGACACATATACGCGACAGTCGAGGTAAACGCGTGTTGCATGGTAGCTCCCGACATTTGGAGTGCTACCTCCAAGTCACCTAGGAATTCCCCACCCGAATACCTCCAAGGTCTAACAATCTTACCTTAAGGCTCAACATCTGACCGCCATGATCAGGCTCAATTCAGTTGTACTTCCCCAGAATCACTAGGCTTGTCAGACCTTACCTATATGATGACAAAATAATCTCCACTTCACAAATTCACAATATTTATTTTCTCCCCTCGTTGGACTATGATACTCCATTAAGACCGTCATCTCAAACACAAATTGGAATCACAATTATTTCATCAGGGGTTACTTCAATATTTTCATCACAAATTCATAACATCACTATTATAAATCACACATCATCATCATTACATAACTCATCACAAATTTAGAGCATCACTATCATCAATCGTACCTCATCACATAAACTTATCACAAATTTATAAAATCACAATTATTATTCATACATCATCATCATCACATAAAATTATCACAACACATCCATTTTTATTATCAGATCACATAAACTCATCTAATCAAAGATATACATAAAATTAATTCGACACTCAATATCACAATAACATCAAATACCACACATTTAAAGAAATTAAATCAATCAACACCTTACAAATATTTTCTATTCTATATTTTAATCTCACAATTTCCATATTTGCACATTAATTAATTTATCCCTCAAAGGGCTACTGCCGTACGTAGCAAGCCCCGGATGAATCTTTGGGAAATACGATTTTCCCGTTCATCTCACAATATATTACACCCATGAATTCAAACGCTCTCTCACCCCTTACCTTATTTCGACGCTTTCACACACGAATACGATTCCACAAGCAAACAGCCTTTGTTCTTTGACTCTTTATCCTTCAATCGATCTAACTCGACAGTTTATGGGTAAACGTCAAAAATAAATTATGAGAAACTACTCTAAAAACTAAATTCGAAATTAGGTCAAGGAAAATTACCATAAATCAGAAAACCAATGAGTGGATAATATAGCCACTTTTCACACAATCGTTTTGGCGTTGGTTTCACTCAAATCGGAGTTACGGTGAAGAAGAACGATACAAAATAAGGAATTTTATAAACGGAGAAGTCGGGTATTTTAGAGAGAAATTGGGATGGTTAAAAATCTGAAGAAGTATGTTTATTTGACTAGCTAAATGAATAAAACAACATACTGAAATTTGGGGAAAAATGGAGAAACTTTTCTGAAACAGTTATCGGTCATCGATGCCAAACGATAATCCTAATTTATGTTTTCTATTCCTTAGCTGGTGCTACTCCTCCTTCCTTATATTTTTTTTTTTTTTTATTATTATTATTATTATTATTATTATTATTATTTAATTAAGTTTTACTTCCATATGGGTCTAACCCATGAATCACATTTTACTTTTTTTTTTTTGAACACAAAAAATAAAGTAATTAATATTTTAAAACACATTAATAACCAAAACTCTTAGATTCAAAACTATCACTACAATAATACTTATGTTTCAAAAACTCAAATTAAAATATTACCATCATTAGAGAATAATCAAAACTATAAAACAAATCACACTTTATATTTGTTATTATATCATAATAAATATATATAAAATCACAATGGCATAACACATACATAAAAATAAGGAAATCAAACACAACATTACTAATATCTCAAATAATTATTTATAAAATAAATAATTAAAATAAGAGATGCTTAAAATAATTAAAATATAAATATGTGCACATTTAACATTAGTTAAACATACAAGAAAATATGACATTAATTACCAACTCACATATACACGTAAAATCACCTAAAATCTTATTTTTTAAAATATTTACACTAATATACTATTATTTTTAGAAAAATATATAAAATAATAAAATATAACATTTATTATTCATATAACATATTTGGTCAAATATGTACAAGATTAGCACATCATAGTAAACGCACCTATAAAGAAAATTAATCATAAAACTAATCAACATATATTCTAAAATAATTTTAACACCAAATTAATTATCTAAAATCCTATTTAAATAATAAAATAGTTTATTATAAAATTTGGAGTGTTACAAGATTCACATACTTTGTCCTTGTAGATTGTGCCACGTGTCTAGAACCAGCTCATACCTAACACGTGGTACTTGCAGCTCAAGACTACTGACAAGTGTGGTTTGAACAAAATCTCTTAGTGAATCAAGTCGACCATGACACATCAATTTTGCTTATCCCAAAGGTATCTTTATTCTTTATTAAGAAACCTCGATGCATTAACCCTAAACAAGTTTAAACGCTCAATGGTTGATTCTAATTGCGATTGGGCATTGGTTTATGAAAATTGGCTTGTTGCACTAAGTAGTTACAACACTAGGACTTTATCTTTTGGAAGTAGGTTAACTCTAGCAAATTTTGTGATTCAAACTCTTCCTAGTTATGTGATGCAGTTATTTTATTTGCCTCATTCTATTTGCAATGTTGTGAACAAAAAGAGAAAATATTTCCATTTTGGTGGATTCTAACCAACGAAAAAAATCCATCTAGTTTCTTAGGATAAGGTTTGTAACCCTAAGGATTATGGTGGATTGAGTTTGCGAACTATGAGGAATATTAATCAGACTTGTATGATGAAGGTGGGTTTGGATCTTTTAACAAGACCTCAAGATTTGTGGCTTCAAATTGTTCGATCCAACTACAAGTGTGGTTATGGTCAAACTCCTAATTTGGTCACAACTAGAATTGGGTCAAATTTTTGGAAAAGTTTATGTTTTTCTTGAGAGCCTCTAATGGAGAATATTGGGTGGAGAGTTGGAGAGATATAGTATATGTTAACTTTTGGAAACCACAACATCCACATGAAGGTGCAAACACGAGAAGATGGTTGGAATTGTATTTGTCTAAGTTGGATTCTTTTTTATTATTTATTCAAGAACTGATTCAAGTTGGTGATTTTAACTAAAACATAGGCAGTAGCAATAATGCTTAAGTAATCAGAGGGAGTAGTAAAGTAAATAGTGTAGAAGTAAAGTGACACAAGCAGATTTATCCTGGTTCACCACCAACTTGGTAGCTACATTCAGTCCCTTCACTTAGAAGGATTTTACCACTAATTCAAATCCTTGAATTACACAGCAACTGACCCTACAAGTTAGTCTTCTCAAAACAACATGACAGCTACAGACTTTTTTAAGCAAACAAACACCTTGACCCTACAAGTTAAGTCTTCTCTACACAACCTAAAAACAACATATTGTTGAAGGCAACTACACCTTGACCCTACAAGTCAAGTCTTCTCAACAAAACTTGAGAACCACATATTGTTTGAGGAACACTAAAGCCACTATCAAGTTGGGTTAAACAAGTTTGGAACGGATTGTGTTTTGCTTCTACTAAGCAGATTGTTACAATTGATTTGTCACACTAAAACACTTAGAAAACATTTCTTTGAGCAAGTGCTTTTCTAGAACTTAAACCTTTGAACTTTGAATATTTAGAAAATTTGAGCTCTCAGAAGTTTTTCTGAATTGTATGGATTTCTAAGTTTATGATTTCATGCTTTCTTCTCCAGCCTTGAGTATCTATTTATATAATATATTAGGGTTTCACTTTTGTCCTTATAAAATTTGGATCATATATTTCTTGTGAACAAATTCTCGATGTATCTTTTTGTGAACAAATTATGAGTGTATCTTCTTGTGAATAATTATGAGTGTTTCTTCTTGTGAATAATTCTGAGTGTACTTTCTTATGAGTAATTCTGAGTGTACTTTCTTATGAGTAATTCTGAGTGTATATTCTTGTTAACAAATTCTGAGCATATCTTCTTGTGAGCAAATTCTGAGCATATCTTCTTGTAAGAAAATTCTGAGCATATTTTCTTGTGGAGAATATTTTGACCATATCTTCTTGTGAACAATATTTTGATCATATCTTCTTCTAAACAATATTTTGACCATATCTTCTTCTGAACAACATTTTGGCCATATCTTCTTTTCCACTTGGTCAAAGATTTCCTTCAATTATAGTTATTAATCGTATCTAATTTCAAATTGTGCTCAAAAACGTATTCACACTAATCTTCCTTCATACTCTTGATTGATCCGAGCGGGAATGGATTTGGCCTTGTTCTTGAATATTCAGAAATTATGATTCGGCTAAGTCTTTTCTTCAGAATGAATTCCTTCAATCAGAACCGTTGACTTTCCATCAGAGCCATTGACTTTCTTGTTGGAGTGAGATGTTGTGTTTCTTGGATGATAAAAATCAGAGGCAAAATTGCATGACTTAGAATTAATGGCTTTTGGAAAATCACATTGTTGAATCATCAGAGTCAGGACAACATTAGAGGTTACATATTAGAGGCAACATTTTTAGTGTGTTGCAACTTTTGATTAGCAGAATATGAGCTCTTAATGCATGACTTGAAAAATATCTTTAGAGTTAATGATAGCTTGATATAAACTCTTCAAAGGCATGCTTAGTTTGTGCGCATCAAAAGCATGCTTCAAATTCATTCTTCAGACATTCTTCAAAGGCAATTTTCATACCCAATTTCAAAGTCAGTCTTTAGAGTCATTCTTCAGACCCAGTTATCAGATGCAGCCTTCAAACCCAAAATTCAGAGCCAAATATTAGAGGCAGTCTTCATAACCTTCAGAGACACGTTGCTTTCGGAGTCATATGTTCAGAGGCAGACGCGTATGCTTTTGTGTTCCTCTTATCTCATCATCTGGTCATTTCCTCTAGTGAATTCCTCTAATACTTTCATCTGATTTTCTTGTTCTAATTGTTGCACACTTAATGAAGTCATTAGTCTAAACAAATTGTTCTCATAAATACCTTTGTTAACATCAAAATCATAGGAGGAAAACCAACTTGGTTCCAACATCACACAATTCACGTTTGTTTGATGAAGTACCTAGTAAATATTGTGCTTGTTAGCGATCATTCTTTAAATATTTTGAATTATGTTTCTAGCATTGGAGTTTGGGATTTATAACATATGGCTTCTTATCTATTAGATGATGTTTTTGATCTATTTTGTTATTATGCCTCTTCCGACGAACGTGAATGGTGTGGATGTTGCGGTTTGCATGGAACAATTGATGGTGTATTTTCTTCTATGTCTGCTTATTTCCATATTAGTGAGCTTGACACACAGCCGAGACCACACATTTTTAGATGAGGGTGGCGTTGGAAAGGTTTGAGTTTCTTTGTTGTCTCATTTAGAAAATTGCTCAAGATTGTCAAATGATAATAACAGAGTTCTTATGAGTTATGATCCTACTTGTCATGTATGTGCTAGTGTTGTGGAAACAATCTTGCATGTGTTCACATATTGTGTTTTTGCAAAAGAGGTGTAGAATTATGTCTCTACAAACCCTATATATATGTTATCAAGTTTGTTTAAGTGAAGCAGAACCTTTATCAAGTACTTTTTTCAATTGATGTTGTTCAAATGGCCAACATTGTTATAATTGGAAGCCAAAAAGGGAGTGTACTGTCAAGATTAATTGTGCTGGGTTTGTGATAACGCATGGTGCTTTGACATCTTGTGGTGAGGGATGCAAATGGTGTTTTGTTTTTGGATACTCCTTTAATCTTAGTGGTTGCAATATTTTTATGGTTGAGCTTGGGTTATTCTCAAAGAAGTGCAATTGTTGATTGATTGTAGGTTTGTGCATGTAGATGTTGACTCTGATTCGTTCATTATTATATCCATGATCTTTCTCAATTTCTGATTTACTCCATTAATCATCTTCATCATAAGGCTAATCAGGTTGCAAATTGTTTAGCCAAGTTTGGATTGTCTAACCCAAAACGTATATATTAGGTTCTTTGATGCCCCTCCTTGCTTTTTCTCTATAGCATTAGCTACTATTTTAGATTTGTGGCATTCTCGAGAGGTATTTAAATTTTTTTTTTCTTGTTTTTTTTTTATTGGGGCATGCCCCTATATTTCCACAAAAAAAAAAGTTGTTTAACTCACTCCAATTCATAATACATTTAGAAATGTTTATGGATTGGATTGAGTCGTTTTTGACTAATCTCGATACTCAAATCGATCAATTTCATTTTAGTTGGGTTGAACTCTTAACCTGTGATTTTTACATCAAACTTGAACTAAATCAACCTAGTTATGAGCGGGTTGGGTTTAGAATAATAAAGAAAAAATATTTTTATTTTAAAAAATGTAATTAAATTTAAATACTTGAACTTCTCAAAAATAATAAAACTATATTATAACATATCATTCAATATTTAAAATACACCATCAAACACAACAAATCAATTAAATTAACAACAAATATAATCCAACAACTAAATTTTAACTATACATCAGTAGCAAAAAAATAAATAAAAATATATATCACCCTAAATATGTCACGTCAATGACCTATTAATGAACATGATATTTCTATTTATGGTGTGTTTAGTTGGAGGTAGATGGAGGGGAGGTGAAGTAATATTTTTAAGTTTTTGTATTTGGTTCAATTTTTAAGAGAGAAAGAAGCTAAAAGCTCATTTTGCTCCCCCTCCATTTTAGGTTGATTTGGAGAGATGGGGAGGGAAACAACACAACATAAAACTCATTAACAATTTCTCCTCTCCCCATGAGCCAAATACAAAACCATTAAAATTCATCATCTCTCTTAAACCAAACATATCTTTACTTTTCCTCTCCCTTCTCCCCTTAGTTGAAACATACTCTTAATGACTTTGTGTTGGTATTTTAAAAAAAATTTACAAAGCTCGACATTTGAAATGGGGACTTCATATAACATTTTAAATTTTTTCTTTATTTTATTAAACAAAGTAAGAAAATAATAAAATAAAATAAATATTTATTGTTTAATTCATAAAAATTGCTAAAAATATATAAAAAAAAATTAAAAAAAAACTAGAAAAAATATAAAAAGAATTTACGGATGTTGACTAGAGTTGTCAGTAGCATTTGAACAATATTTTTAAGTATAATCGGTGGTTACTCGATATATCCCATATTTTCTTACTACTTTTTTTCTATTGTCCATTTCAATTGTAATACGAGCACTATTTGAGTAACTTTTATAAGTCTTCAAATTTTAGGAATACACTATTTCAACTTCATATGAAGGTCAACATCCTTCATTTGGCACTATGGAAGACCGTTCGTTTAAATGTTGAGTACATTAACAACTTTGAAGTGCATCTATTTGATCATTTGTTTGATTAATAAAAAAAAAAGTGAAAAGAAAGAAAGTGGAAGGAATAAAATAGAGTGGAAAAAGAGATGATTTTATTAGTTGTTTGGAAGGAGGAAAAGTGAGAGGAAAGAAATGTTAAAATTTTCTCTCCTTTTATTTGATTGAATAGAAAGTGTTAGAAAAGAAAAATATATATCTGTAAAATGACAAATACACCTCTAAGCAAATGCTAGTACATGATAAAAATAAAAATAGTAAAATTAAAAAGCAAAGAAGAGTAAACTAGAATTTTGAACAATGGATAAAATAGTTAATCTATTAACAATTCCTTTTTATAAATTAAATATCCCTTGAAAATTTATTTTAATCAATTACTTAATTTTTATTAAATTTAAGTTTTGAGTAAAAAAAATTAAATTACGTTATGTTCTAATGTAATAAACCTTATATATTAAAATATAGAAAAAATTGGATTGAACTCCTAGTGTGTTCTCTTTAAACTATACCTACATCCTACTATAGTTTTAAAAAAACACTATGATTAAAGTTTTCATTTTAATTTGTAGAGGTATAATCATACATCTAATATTTGTAATTTTAAAATATGTGATTACATTCTTAGTAGCACAACTAAAATGTGTATTCTAGTGATTTTTTAATAAATAATAGATAGAGTTGTAAGTGTTATGTAAAAAAATGTTATGTATAACTTTTTTTAATAAATACAAGAGAAGCATGTGAATGTCATTTAAGAAACCTTAAGGAAGTAAATGTAATTTCTCATAAAATATACTATATTATTTTGCATTCAAATTTAACGCCTAGGAGGACTACATGAAAGCTTCAAAAAAAAAATTGACATGGAAACATCAATTATTTGCAACTCAAATTGCAAAATTATGAAATAAGCATAATTGGAAACTAACCATACATTCGATTAGTAAGATATCACTTGATAGTATCACAAAAATCATGAAATCAGGGAACACTTTTATGTTTTTAGTTGAATATGATTTTAATTCCTATAAATATATTAATTTTAATTTTTAGTCCTTCTAAAAATTTATTTTGAATTTTAGTGTTTCTAAATTTTTTGTTACTAATTTTAATTTATATTTTTTAGAAATTTTAAAATATCATTAGTTTAAAATTTTAACCATTTAATCTGGAATCTTTATTAATTTATTTATAACTTTAAATTAAAGATTAAATTCTTAAATTAAATAATTAACATATTAAGTTAATAATATATTAAAGTTTTAACAATGACATAATAAAAATATGCGACCTGAATTTTTATAAAAAACTAAAAATTTAAAAAGATTAAAGTTTAAACAAAAATTTAAAATTAAAATTAATATATTTAAAAGATTAAAAATATATTTAACACTTCTTTGTTTAAAAAAATATTAGATATTATCCGACTCTCAGCGCAGAAAAGATTTTGGAGTGGGCGCCAGCTAAAACTTTCTATCCTTCGCCTTTTATATTTCTTCCAACCATGAAACTCTATCCTTCCATTCTATTTCTCTTCTCTGACTTTCTTTCCGCTTGCTTTCTCTAAAAACCAAATAGAGCCGACCTGTGCATGGTTGTTAAACTCATTGTAGCTTTGTGATTTCGTTAATCGTTAATTTCACGGTGAAATTGACAATACACTTAAGAACAACGTTATTTATTACGAATTATTTGTACAAAAAATTAAAAAAATATAAAAATAGGGATTTTCATCAATAAATAATTGAATAATCATAAATAAGAGTTTGCAAATATTCTTAATATTTCCCTACACCTATTTACCTTTTTACTCAAAAATCTAAATTTTCAAATAAAAAAATTTATTAATTTCAACATACTTTTCAGGGTATTCGTTTTAAAATAATCCTTCTTTGAAAGAAAAAATACGATATATCTCATTTTAAAAATTAAATATCAAATTACCTTACTTTTCAAAATATAGAAAGTCATAATTTATAAATCGCTATTTGAAATGGCAAGTTTATATTACTTTAAAAATGTTTTTCATTTTTTTTTTTGAAATATTTTGGAAGGTCACATTTGTGATGGCAACTTCATATTTCCTTTAATTTTTTTAATTTAAAATTAAATAAAAAAAACTAAAATAAAAGAATGATTAAATAACAATATTATATATTAAAATTGACTAAAATATAAAAATATTTTTAAAAAATTACAAAGATAGACTAAAGTTAACTGCAATATTCAGAATATATATTTGAGAATTACAGTAATCTAACCTAACTCACATGTTTTTAATATTTTTTTCAATAACTTCCATTTTAATTCTAATGTAGGTAATATTTGGATGACATTTGTAATTTAAGTGTACCATAAAATATAGAGACATAAAAATTAAACAAAGAAAATAAAGTACAATTTTATTTTTCTTGAATTTATGTTGTTGGTTTTTATCTCTGTTTTAACGAATAATATTATTATTTAATTATTATTTCATTTTTTCGTTTTTTTAATTTTTTATTTTAAACTAAAAAAAGTTAAAGATCTCGCACATAAGGCCGGTTTTGTAAATAAGTACTTTCACAATTTTAAAAGTAAGGCAGATTTATATTTAACTTTCAAAATGAAATATATGTTTGAAAAAGTTTATTAAAAAAAATCATACTTTTTATTCTTGAACTCTATATTTTATTTCATGTAAATGGAAAGAAGCAGAGGGTGCAGACTGCAGATCAATAGTCAAATCAACCGTTGTAGTTGGCCAAATGAAAGAACGAGGCGGCTACAGATAACAAAAAAAATGTTACGCAAATGTAGAAATAAAGAGAGAAGTAGCCATAGACATAGACGACGCAGTCATAGTCATGAAGCAAGCAAGCAAACAAACGCTAATGCTACAGTGCTACTGTTCTATGCACCTAATCCTCCTTTCAGAGATAATGATGATTTCGTATACACCCGTGCTCTAAAGATTTCCATCTTTCTCTTTGTCACACCATTTGACAATTGAAATCAATTCATTCCTATCGTAGCTACCTTACCTAGCTCTTTAACTCTTTCCTGAAGTGACTTGTTGTCTATCTCACCACAGGTATGGCCCCATGGTCAAACTTTTAATTGCCCCGATTTTCAGCCATAAATGTGCAAACCACTTAATTCATAATGGAGTTAAACATTACAAGTCGATATTATTGTAATCGATATTTTGGTAAAGATATCTTAAAATTAACATTAAATACAATTATATCGTTGAATTTTATTTTAACATATTATCATAGTATAAAACATACTTATAGATTAATGTAAATTCTAGATGTTATATATATATATATAATAATGATAGTAATTTTTATAACATAGAACTATAAAAATATTTATTCGATATATTATTACTAAATGAATATAATTTTTAATAGTAATTTATTTTTTATAATGTAATTTATTCTTGTATATTATTACCAAAGTAAATACAGATCAATCAATGATCATCTGATCACAAAGAAAAAGAACAATACAATTATCATCTACTTATGGCTCAAGTTAACTAAGAGTCAAGATCTTCATCGATCCTCTAACTTGAGACTAAAGAAGAAAACTTTGAATGAAACCTCTGTTAAATCAACGCTTTAATTTAAAGTCAACCTTGTTAAATCAAACAATTGAGCCCATAACTTTGAAGAAATCAATAATGCTCTGAAGAATTTGTTAAAGTTGTATTTGACTCTGTTAAACGTGCTCTCAACATGCCTCTACTAAATCTGATATAACAAGATTACTTCAAGTCGACATACTAATAAATTCAACGCTCTGATAAAAAGTACTTCTTAAGTCAATCATCTGAACCTAGAACCATGGAGAAGACAACTTCCTCTGCTCATCAAAGATGAACTTATCTGTTGACTGAAGAAGTGTATAACATCCTCTGAAAGTGTTGCCTTATGAGATATGCCTTCTTAATCAAGATACATTAAATTAACTATGAAGATATATATGGACATGTCTTAATAGATAACATGTTTTAAATGTTAATTCAAGATCTCAAATGGTAATATCATCGAAGGATACATTCGTCAGTATTTAAGTAGAAACGATCAATATGAAAATAGCGATTAAGAATGAAAAAGGTAGTGTGTTAAGAAGAATTTATGTAAACGTCTAGAACACGTCAAAAGAAAAAATGAATGAAAAATTCTTTCACTAGAGAGTTATTATAATTGATGTAAATCAATCAAAGTGTTTCATACACTTGAATTGATATATGACTTGAAATGTAATATTCTCTCAATGAGAGTTAGAATCCTAGAAACATACTTTGTATCAATTCAGACACGAACTGGAATTTATGTAAATTAGGTCAATAGTGGCAACAACTCTTTCATCCATAAGATATACCTAAAGAGGTGTAAAAATACTTATGAACCTCAACGGCAACTTGTCAGAAAGATGAGAAGGGTGCTAATTGTAATAGCCTGGAGAGGCATAAGAAAAATACTCAAACCCTTAAGAGACAAAGTAAATAATATGTGTATGCTATTGTTTAAATAGTCGATTAAGTCCTCCATTGTACTGAGGCAAAATCTTTGTGTTAAGGGAGGACTAGATATAACAATAGTCTGTTGTGAGCTAGTATAAAAATTATTGTGTTCCTTCTATTTCTCTACTCTATTATTTAAAATAAGTTATTTATGATTCAACTTTATTTTTACTAAAATTATTTTATTATCATAAGTTGAATGATTTGATAAAGAACTTATCTTTTTTGTTATGCAACATAAATAATTTTTCATAAATGGCAAAATACAATTCAACACCCCTTTGTTGTGTTTTCCAACACCTTCATGAGACAGTGAAATCAAGAGAAAAAGAAAACGAAAAAAAAAATATGGCTTCTGTGAAAATCAATTATTTATATTAAAACAGAGAAAAAGAAGCACAAGACAAGAAAAAAGAAATAGTAAATAAAATGAATTTAATGTATTGTTTAGAATAAAATGAATTTAATGTATTGTTTAGAATAAAATGAATTTAATGTATTCTTTAGAATAAAAGAGTGATATGGGATTACAAAAACCAAAATCAATATAACCAATTTCGCATGATGAGACACCCTACTCATAATGTACAATACATGTAATTAAGAACACTAGAGAGGTACATATTGCAAGGCGACGCGGTCTATGCGATGTCATTAAATAATTATTAGACTATTTAAGCTTTTCAATCAAAATTTTCCTCACTTTTTACAACGACTAACACAAAAGTTAGAGATAAACACTAGCCACCAAGAGTCCTCCTGCTCCTCAAACTTTCCCATCTTGTCATTAATCCATCATCTCTATTGTCATTTTGAACTTATAGAAGACGTTTTCTACCATAGAAAATCTTTTTTGTATAATTGTACAATTTTTAGTTATCAGCAAGTTCTCATTTTCCCAAATTTGTGAATTATCATTTAGAATGTAGTTATTATCATCGTGATGACCTATTAAACATTGATTTTTATAGGATTTTACTAATTGATTCGCGGGAAATCAACACGAAAGATCTAAATCTTAATTTTCAAATAGTTTTGGGCGATTATATAAGGTAAATGGTGAGTTTTTGATTGAGTCATGAGTATATTATATTGTAGAATGAATGCAAATGTCGTATTTTCCACTTGTTTTGATCAAATGTGATTGTTGGAGTTGAATTGTTATGATATTGATATTTGTGTTTTAACTGTGTGTGTTATCATTTAGAATGCAGTTATTATCATCGTGATGACTTATTAAATATTGATTTTTATAGGATTTCACCAATTAATTCGCGGGAAATCAACACGAAAGACCCAAATCCTAACTTTCAAATAGTTTTGGGCGATTAAATAAGGTAAAGGGTGAGATTATTGATTGAGACATGAGTGTATTATATTGTAGGACGAATGCAAATGTCGTATTTTCCACTTGTTTTGATCAAATGTGATTGTTGGAGTTGAATTGTTATGATATTGATATTTGTGTTTTAATGCAATTACGATGAGCTGAATTTAATTTTGTGATTATGAGTTATTAATTGATGTGTTATATTTGTTGTGAATTTTAAATAAATATTTAATGTAGTTTCATGAATTCAATGCAAGTGTTTTTGTGAATGATAATAGTATATAATTGAAAATTATGATGTGTTGAAATGAATAATTTCATACATATGTGTTATGATAAACATTGATATTATAGGATACCTGATTTATGTCTGTGATGGTCCTCATTAAGGAGTAAGTTAGGATGACGAGGAGAGGAAAATAGAAGTTAGGATTTATAACTCAATGTAAATGTGAGGGTATAATGACCCAGTGTATGTACAAATCATTTTGATAGGAATGGTTGAATGACTCAATGATTACGGGAACACAATATATTGAGTTTCAGAATGATTGTCCTTATGGTTGAAACTTATGGAAATACATCGTGCCTTGAGGGTTTATTTGAGTAGGGAATTCTTATGTGCCTTGGAGGTACCATGCAATCCATGTGTACCTTGACTAAACACTTATAGTTTATTGGGTTTAGTTGAATGAGTCTATAAGGATCTGATTGTTCGTCCGCATAAATGGTGACATAGTACCACATTTTGTACTAAATGGTGACATAGGTACCACATGTCATGAGAATCATCAAAGAGATCGAAACAATTATGTTACTACATTCTATAATCACTCTAAACTATTATGTTGTCAATATTTATGAATTTTCAAATAGTATATGTAATTGAAAACATTGTGCTATGATGTTATGTCGTTGCAGAAATATTTACAACTTGTGCGTGTGTTTTTACATATAGTTTACCTTTAGTATGATTTCAATGTTCACTCTTCGCTAGGGACATATATACATAGTGAGCAATTGGGGCAATTAACCCCACTTGATTTTTTTAACTAATAATTAATATTTTAGATATATATACCCCACTTAAATAATAGTATAGATGTCCCCATGAATAATGACCTAACAGGTGCATTCATTTTCATCCACAAACACAACACATGTGTATAAGATTACAAATCTCTATTTCTAGTACTATTTTCCTTCTGCCTTTTTGGCATGTCTTTATCCCTTCATTTTTCTAAGTTAATTTTTTGTCCTTTCTAAGTTCACATTTTGTTCAAGTAAGTTGCTATTTTCATTCTTATTTTTTCCTTTCATTGTCTTATTGTGATTTAGCTTTTTTTTTTATCCCAATTTTTATTATATTTCGGCATTTGCATGTGTATTACAGTGTTAGAATCAAATAATTAATTAGCATTATACTTTTTAATGTGCTAGAAATGGAAACATATTTCAAAAGAAAAACAACATTATGAGGGATTTTCAAATTGGAAAAAGAAAGATTGATTGAGGGATGCATTCTTGCTAAATAAGATGAAGAGTTTGGTAAAGTTTAAAAAAAGTCTCTTGTGAATCTCAAATTAGTATCACCTAGTATTAAAAAATATAATGTGAATGATGCTACTTGTGAGACCACAAAAGTCATTATTAATGATCTTAAAGATCTCTATTTGAATTGATGAATCTCGAGATAATTTAGTTAAGGAGAAAATGGATGTTGTTTTACGTTATGCACACAAGAAAGGACATAACATTGAGTGATTTCTTGGTATTGTCTATGTTGCATACATAAGTGCTATATCTTTAAAATTAGCATTAGAGTCATTAATGTTTGCAAAGTATAATTTAAGCTTGTCAAGAATTCTTGAACAAGAATATATTATATGCAAGGTAAATTTAATGGCCTCAAAAGTTTGGTCATAAAAGAAAATAATTGTGCATTATGTGTTCATTGTTTTGCTCACTACCTTTAATTGGCACTTGTGGCAGTTGCAAAATAAAAAAAAAGACGATATTGCTGAGTTTTTTTTCTTGTAGTTAAGAATTTACTTAATGTTGTTAGAGCTTCATGAAAGTATAGATATATTCTTAGAGAAAGTCGGGTTCTTAAAGTTGTTGAATATTAGAGTGGAAAAATTTCCAGTGGTTGTGGCTTGAATCAATAAACTACACTAACAAGAGTTGGAGATACTAGATGGAGTTTGCATTACGGTTCATTACAAATTTGGATTTCTTTGTTCCCTTATGTGTGTGATGAGCTTGATATAATCTTGGAAGATAGCTCAAGCGTAGAGAATTGGGTTGAAGCCCATCAATTATTGAATACTTTGTGGTGTTTTAAATTTATTTTAAAATTGTTTTTGATGAGAAATATTGGGAATTACTAATAATTTATTCAAGCATTGCAAAGAAAAGATCAAGATATTATAAATGCTATGACATTAGTTAAAATGTCAAAGCAAAGATTGCAAAATATGAGAGAAAATGGTTGACATAATTTACTCAAACAAATGTCATTGTTTTGTGAGAAACGATATATTACCATTGCAAATATGAATGATGCATTCATGTTACAAGGAAAATCGAGTCCTAAACTTGAACTTTTTTTAAACTTGCATCATTCTCAAGTTGATGTATTTTATTAGCAGATTGAAAGAAAATTTTAAGAGGCTGATAACAAATTTTCAGAGGTGATTAGTGAATTGCTTATTTGTGTAGCAAGCTTAAATCATAGAGATTTATTTTTTGCATTTAACAATCTAATTCAAGAATATACTTATCATATGAGTTTCTCTTCTTTTATAAACTACTTTCGAATTACCTCTTTTATATGTAGCCTTAATTTTTTTCTAAATATTTAAGTCACTAGACGTGAGTAATCTAATGACTTAAACTCTAACTAACAAACATGTCATAAAGACTACATTAGTTTTATCAATGCCCTCTTTTTATTAGTAACTTTATTTTGGTAAGATTGGACATAATTAAGTATGTAAGTAGTGCCCCACTTACCCTCGCTTCTATCGTATATAAATGGAGAATTCATCTGACTATAATGAATCTTATACTTCTCACCTTGTTCAAACATCTAGGGTATATATATATATATATAACACCACCCATGAGTTACAACATCAACTATTAATGAATACATTAAAACTATCACACATTCAACCTTGCAAATTCTTATGAATTTAAGCAATATAACCCACAAAACATCACTCATTGATGTCATAACATATACTTTTAAGTACATTATATCATAATAATTATATATTGTAAAATAAAAATCAAGGAAACATGATTAGAATAGATTTTTCTCAAAACATCCTCATATTTATACTAAAACAATGCAAAATTGAGTATGACTGCAACGTCAACTAAAAGGAACTTATAAGTATCATAACTAAGTAAATGAACACTCTTTAAAAAACTTGTGATGTCTAGTTTATAGATAAAACTGTGTTTTTTCAAATTAAGCCCCCAATTTGTGCAGTTTATCAAAACATTACACAAGGTCATAAAACAAGACAACAACTTTTAGCTTGCATATAGGAATCTATATGTGTATTTGTGGAGTTTGGTTTTGATGGAGTTTATGTGTGAATTTGGGGAAAAGGAATTTAATGGGATTTATGTGAGTTGTGGAAAAGAAATTTGGTGGTTTATGTTTAACAATTTGGAGTTTTGATTTGGTGTGTTATGGTTGAAAATTTTGGAAAATAAATTTGATGGGTTTGAGGTGTAGTTTGGTGGGAAATGAATTTAATGTGTTTTATGGGTGAAATGGTGGAATTGAATTTAATGGGTTTTGAGGTATGGGTGGTGGTGATTTTTGTTTGGTGTGATTGATGTGTTCATGATTAATATTATGAATGTTTGAGATGTGCTTTATGTTTGAAAATGTGGGGTTTTGCATTAATGCAATTTATGTGTGGTTTTTGTGTAAAATGAATTGATGAGATTGGCTTATATGGTGATTTGAATTCAATGTGAATTGTGAATTAAATCTCATGTGATTTGAGGATTATATGTTTGAGTATGCTTTGTGTGGAATTTGAAAATCGTTAGTGTTAAATGAGCATTAAAAATGGGGAATCTTTTAATAGCTGCATTTACTTAATGGTTGTGGTGTAAAGAGTCAGAGTATGCTCATGCATTTCATAGTACATGGTGACCGGATGGGCCACGCGATGATGCATCTCATAGTACATGTGACCGGATGGGCCATGGTGATAGTGGTGACCGGATGGGCCACATGATGATGCATCTCAAAGTACATGGTGACCGGATGGGCCATGGTGATAGTGGTGACCGGATGGGCCACGAGATGATGCATCTCATAGTACATGGTGATCGGATGGGCCATGGTGATAGTGGTGACCGGATGGACCACAGGATAATGTCATGTGCATTGGCATATACACATTGCATTAGGGTGCTTGACACGCGAGTCATGTTTGATATATTATGAAGGTGGTGTATACATACTTGATTGTTGTGTGTGACTGTGTTGTATTTGATGCTGGTGATTGATTGATTTGGTCTTGAAGGTGTTAGAATGATTTTGAGGTGTTTTCAAAACTGAAAATCTGTTATTTTTTCAGCTGTATTCGAATACAACAGGGGTGTAGTTGAATACAGATACGTTGTTTTTGCCTCTGACTTGCGTATTCGCATATTCGACTATGAGGAGGTTGTAGTCGAATACAAATCTCAAATTTTTGCCACTGACTTCGCATTTGTATTCGAATACGAGGAGGTTGTAATCGAATACAAATGTGCATGATTTTTCACTGTTTTCGCATCTGTATTCGACTACAAGGAGGCTGTAGTCGAATACAGTTGTGCTGTTTTTGCTGTTTTCGCATCTGTATTCGAATACAACAGGTCTGTATTCGAGTACGAGAGTGCAATTTTGTTAAAAACTTCATTTTTCAACCTTGTTTATGTTGAGACAAAATCTCAATTCAATGTTTTGATGAAAACAAACAAAAAGTTAATTAAGAATGTTAATTATGATTCTAAATGTTATGTTAATTTAACTTGTGCTTTTGAGTGTATTAATTAAAAGATAGGAGCCAAGCAAAGCAAATAAATCAGATTCAAACTGAACAAACAAAGAAACAACAAAATCTGGAAAACAAAGAATGTTCTCCAGTTTCAAGAATGATCGTCACACCCTCTTGACCAATCAATCTCCACTATTTCAACGAAGTTTTTGCCTCTGAATTTTATACTAGTTCATCAGTACATGGCAAGGAACAAGTAGAAATCATTATAGTCAAAAAAGGCATTCGAATCACAAAGAGAGAAGATCACAAACTAGCAAGACCAAACAGATTTGAACTTGACTGTCAACATTCTTGACAGCATTCTGATCATTCTCCAGCATGTTAACATTAATCTCCAGCATGCTAACATTATTCTCCAGCATGTTAAACATCAATCTCCAGAATGATAACATCAATTTGCAAAATGATCATCAGTCTCCAGAATGTTCAAATCAGTCTCCAGAATTTTCAACATCATTCTCCAGCAGACTGTCATCATTCTCCAAGCTGTTTTGGCAAAATCAATCTCCGTTTCTGCAGAATTTCAGCATTGATCTCCTTACTTCTGCAGAGGTTTATAATCATTCACCAAACTGTTTTGGACAGAATCAAGACTCCAGATCGAAGGTGTAACATCAATAATTACATATGAAGCTTCAAAGATCAATCTCCGTTTCTGCAGAATCGATTCTCTTATTTCTGCAGAAGTTGTTCATTACTTTCCAAACTGTTTTGGATCAAATCAAGTGTCCAGATCAAAACCCAATTATCATCAAGTATTTTCGAAGCTTAATGGGTCATTAAAAGCGCAGAAAATCTGTTTGAAATTGAGCAATACAGCCCAGTCAAGCAAGGCCCAAAACTGTCACATCAATGGATTATTTTTCAACAGATAGATTGCTTTTGTCAGAAGAAAACAGAGCACTACCAACAGCTCTTTCTGACCATAATTAAATGCTCTAAACACCTATAAAAGGAAGGCCATGCTCAAGGAAAAATCAGAGCTTCAAGTACTAAGAAAATTCATCAATCACATACACTTACATACTTGAATTCTCCCACTCACATACATTGAATCAATTCTGATTTTTCCCATTTGATTTTTAGAATCATTTTCGTGTATTTCTCTTCCAAAGAATCAGATCTCAAACAAGAGTTGAGACATCTCAGATTCTAACAAAACGATCTCATCATTATTGTAAAACTCAAACTATAAGAGTTTAGTATAGTTTGGGTAGATTGTAAGAAATCCTATCAAGGTTGATAGGTGACCTGATTGAACTCCTTTCTGGGTGGAGAGGTTTTAACATTGTAACAGATCAAGGTTGATCTGAGCTAGGTGCTGTAAAACCAAGAAGGTTCTTTGTTTTGAACACTTAGTGGAAAATCTCACAGTTGTGAGGACTGGACGTAGCCCGAGTTGGGTGAACTAGGATATATCCTTGTGTGGTATCTCTTCCCTTATCTATTTACTTTCAGTCTGATTGATTATCAAGTTAAATACATAAACTGAACTAATGATTTTAACTAACCAAGAACGTTCTCCGTTTTCTGTTTTCACAACCAAGATCAATCTTGAGTTATTTTCTTAAGTTTTTTCAGGAATTTTTAAATATGAACATTTACAATTCAAAACCCCCTTCCTTGTAAATTGACATTGCTACTTCAATTGGCATCAAAGCTCGGTCTCTAAAGTTGAACACCTAACAAGTGTTAGAGAAAAAGATCTAGAAGGAAAAATGTCAAAAGCAAAATACATTGTTGAAGGAGGATCTTCATACAGACCACCTTACTTTGATGGCATAGACTACTATTTCTAGAAAAGCAAAATGCAGTTGTTCTTGAAATCTCAAGATACAGGAATGTGGCGCATCGTTACAGATGGAGATTTCATACCAAGAGTTGATCAAAATTATTCAAACTCTGATGCGAAGAAAGAAGCAGACTGGACAGTTGAAGATAAAACCAAGGTACTCCTGAACTCTAAAGCTCAATTATTCTTATCGTGTGCTTTGAGCAGGGAAGAAAGTGAAAGAGTTGATGAATGCACAACTGCTAAAGAAGTATGGGATACACTACAAACTCATCATGAAGGAACAAGCCATGTCAAAGAAACAAGAATAGACATTGGCATAAGAAAGTTCGAACTGTTCGAAATGCAAGAAGGAGAAACTATTGATGAGATATACTCAAGATTTACAACCATTGTAAATGAAATGCGCTCCTTAGGGAAAGCATACTCAGTACAAGATAGAGTCAGAAAGATCATGAGATGTCTTCCAATAATATGGAGACCAATGGTGACAGCCATAAGCCAGGCCAAGAATCTTGACGTACTCGAACTGGAGGAATTGATTGGAACATTACGAGCACATGAAGTGCTGCTACAAGAAGACATGCCAATCAAAAAGGGTAAAGCAATAGCTTTTAAAGCATCTCAAGAAAGTCCACCATTTCAAACAGATGAGGACTCAGAAGAAATCGAACAAGAAGATGTTGATGAAGAAATAGTTCGTCTTACAAAAGAGATACAGAGAATGTTGAGAAGAAGGGATCATATCAAAAAGGGATTTTCAAATCAAAAGGAAAACTTCAAAATAGAGGTAGACAAAAGCCAAATCACATGTTTTGGATGCAACAAACAAGGACATTATAAAACTGAATGTCCCTTGAACAAAAGAGTACCAAAGAAGTTCCCTTTCATGAAAAAATCCATGATGGTGACCTGGGATGGTTCTGATGAATCAGAAACAGAGGAACCTGAAGAAGCCAACTTATGTTTAATGGGAGATACTGAAGATAAAAAGGAACACCATCCAACAATCAAGAAAGAACATTGATAAATGGACAAGGCATGTTCAACACACAAGAATTGAAAAGTATGACGCCTCCTCTCATTACAAAAATTTGGAGTATCTATAACCTTTGGAAACATTAAAGCAATGGATGATGAAGAAGAAGAAGAACATTCTGGACAGCAACAACAAGGTTCATTCTGGAAGCAGTACCAGAACATTCTGCAGAAAAGGAGAACATTCTGCAGAAAAGCAGAACATTCTGCAGAAAAGTAGAACATTCTCCATAAGTGCAGAACTTGTTCCATAATGTTCTTGACAGTTTATATGCAACATCCAATCAAATCTAATGTTTCCTATTATGATGATATGGTTGAAAAAAACATCAACAAACTCTAAATGAGTTTGAACCATTTGCTTTTGGCACTCCTACACCTACCTCACTTCTTACCCTTCCTCCAAAACATCACCTCATGATCAAATTATTGGAAGAACAAATTGGGAGGGATTTATTACTGATACCAAAACTGATGCTGGAGGTATAACTACAGTAGTTGACATGCCTCTGAACAATCATCCAAGAATTGTGTCTATTGTGGAGGATATGGCAAAAAAAAAAAGGGAATTATGTGCAACAAGTGCTTGACTATGATGAGACTGCTGTTATGCCTAGTCTAATTGATGTGCATCTACATCTTGATGAACCTGGAAGAACTAACAACACTTAAAGAACTCTTCTTTGAACAAGATCACTAAAGGAGGTACACTTAATCCCAACTCTTATGATATTTGCATCATGATAAGAATGAATATTTTTTAATGATATTATGTGATTGATTGGGTGCTCTTTAAATTAAGAATGCATACTATTTTTTTTTATGCAAGTATGACTTTAAAGTTTAAATTGATTACATCACTCTTTGTCATTACTTGTACATGAATATGTCTAATTTCTATCATTCTTCAACATATTTTAAATATATATCCTTGTTTAGGATTTATTTTTTGAAGGAGTTCAACAAGAGAATATATTTTGGTCTTCATGAAAATGATTTGTGTCTCTTATTTCTTTAAAACTCAAAACTAATCCAAAAAGACTATGGCATGAAGTCAAAAATTGATATTTGAGCATTTTGAGGCATATTAATATATGTCTTTGCAAATGAGTCTTTTGTTGCTCACTTCTTTTGTGAAAATTTGATCTCAAATGTTTAACTTTATTTTAAGCATGATAGAAACAATCAAAAAGCCTCATACTTACTTACTAAATAAAAGAAAGTTTGAACATGTGCCTTATTGTCAATTTGTGTGGTTGGAAAAATTTTGTGACAAAATATTTCTTTTATGTGAACAAATCGCTTTGATAGTTTCAAAAAATTAGTTTTGAAAAACACACTTTATTAGCATAAGAATGTTTTGTAAAGAGAGAAATTATATTTGACATGTTGTCACATTCATCTTATTTTTGCTTCCCTATATGCGCTCACTCTTTCTATGTGTAATATACATTTCCTTTGTATTCCCCAACCTTTTTGTGTTGACAAAGGGGGAGAATTAACTTTAGATTTTATGTTGGTTCAAAAATCTGAAGCATATTCTGAGGGGGAGATTTTAAGCTCTCTATGATTAAAATTAGATCAAAATTAAAATCTAAATTAACATGTTTGTCATCATCAAAAAGGGGGAGATTGTTGAGACAAAATCTCAATTTAATGTTTTGATGAAAACAAACAAAAAGTTAATTAAGAATGTTAATTATGATTCTAAATGTTATGTTAATTTAACTTGTGCTTTTGAGTGTATTAATTAAAAGATAGGAGCCAAGAAAAACAAAGAAATCAGATTCAAACTGAACAGACAAAGAAACAACAAAATCTGGAAAACGGAGAATGTTCTCCAGTTTCAAGAATGATCGTCACAGCCTCTTGACCAATCAATCTCCACTATTTCAACGAAGTTTTTGCCTCTGAATTTTATACTACTTCATCAGTACATGGCAAGGAACAAGTAGAAATCATTATAGTCAAAAAAGGCATTCGAATCACAAAGAGAGAAGATCACAAACTAGCAAGACCAAACAGATTTGAACTTGACTGTCAACATTCTTGACAGCATTCTGATCATTCTCCAGCATGTTAACATTAATCTCCAGCATGCTAACATTATTCTCCAGCATGTTAAACATCAATCTCCAGAATGATAACATCAATTTGCAGAATGATCATCAGTCTCCAGAATGTTCAAATCAGTCTCCAGAATTTTCAACATCATTCTCCAGCAAACTGTCATCATTCTCCAAGCTGTTTTGGCAGAATCAATTTCCGTTTCTGCAGAATTTCAGCATTGATCTCCTTACTTCTGCAGAGGTTTATAATCATTCACCAAACTGTTTTGGACAGAATCAAGACTCCAGATCGAAGGTGTAACATCAATAATTACATATGAAGCTTCAAAGATCAATCTCCGTTTCTGCAGAATCGATTCTCTTATTTCTGCAGAAGTTGTTCATTTCTTTCCAAACTGTTTTGGATCAAATCAAGTGTTCAGATCAAAGCCCAATTATCATCAAGAATTTCCAAACTTAATGGGTCAATAAAAGTGTGACACCCTAAACCCAAAAATAATATATAATAATTTATATTAGAATTTTTAACTTTAATTCGGAGTGGATAAAACAAATATGTTTTCAAGGGAATAAAAACTTTTGCAATTAATTTAAAATATCACGTATCTCAAAAATAAAATAAAAACACTTTAAACTCTTTACTTCTATAAAATAATGCAATCTCAACAAGTTTGATTTAAGTATAATTACTTGATTTAATTCTAAAAACTTACTAGTACTTATAAGGTTTTCATACAAAAAGTCGTTTCAAATTAAATAAGTAAAATACAAATTACAACCCTTATTCCCGGTATCACCTATCAGAGCGGGATTCCTCCCAACTTGAACTTCAAGATTCATTAACCTGTAACGACTGCGATTTCGCAAACGCAGGGCCAAGCTAGTCAAACACAAACAACGAAGGAGGTGAGTTTTGAAATCATGTTGATAATATAATATAAGTAAGAAGAACATGCAATTAATCATAAATAAACCGTAACATTACACAAACATTCTTCAAGGAAAAACACCACATTATATAGTCAAAATCAAGGAAAATCAATACATTTCACAATAACATCAAATCATCTAAGAAATTATCATCGCACACAATACATATTAATTACGACAAACAATCACACAAAAATGCAATGCTATGCATGAGCTTAGACTCTACTTCACAATGTGGTACCATTCTAACTCTGAAGTACTTGGTTAGGAGGCCATGATACTATGCCACCATCCCGGTGGACGGACAATTCAAATTGGCCCTGTCCTCATAGATCCCCTCAACTCAACCCGAGACACATATATGCGACAGTCGAGGTAAACGTGTGTTGCATGGTAGCTCCCGACATTTGGAGTGCTACCTCCAAGTCACCTAGGAATTCCCCACCCGAATACCTCCAAGGTCTAACAATCTTGCCTTAAGGCTCAACAGTAGACCACCACGATCAGGCTCAATTCAGTTGTACTTCCCCGGAATCACTAGGCTTGTCAGGCCCTACCTATATGATGACAAAATAATCTCCACTTCACAAATTCACAATATTTATTTTCTCCCCTCGTTGGCCTATGATACTCCATTAAGACTGTCATCTCAAACACAAATTAGAATCATCATTATTTCATCAACTATTGGGTTACTTCAATATTCTCATCACAATTTTATAACATCATTAATCATACATAATCATCGTCATCATATAAACTCATCACAAATTTACAACATCACTATAATCAATCAAACATCTTCATATAAACTTTTCTAATCAAACATATGCAACAAATTCATATGAATCAAATATCACAATAGTATCAAATACCACGCATTTAACGGAATTAAATCAATCAGCACCTTATAAATATTTCTATTCTATATTTTAATCTCACAATTTTCATATTTGCACATTAATTAATTTAACACTCAAAGGGCTACTGCCGTACATAGCAAGCCCGGATGAATCGTTGGGAAATACGGTTTTCCCGTTCATCTCACAATATATTATACTCATGAATTCAAACGCTCTCTCACCCCTTACCTTATTTAGACGCTTTCTCAAATGCAGAAATCCATGGAAATTTTCAACAGCAACTGCAGAACAACAAAGCGAGCGAATCTGAATAACGGCAAGTTCACAAAATCGTTGAGACGTGACTGATAAATTATACTGAGCATAAAAATAAATTTTAAATAATTAATAATAATTTTAGGAACAAAAATGGAGTCAAAACGACGAGAAAAACTACAGAAAAGGTCTCACCGACTCGTCGGAGCGCCGGAAGGGTCTGACGTCAACTTCACCGAAAAATGCAAATGAGTAGTGCTTCTTATAGGTTTCGACAAACGTGGTGATCGGAATCGGCCAAAAACAGCTCGCCCAAGGAAAGAAACGGAGCTGTTTCTGAAGAAAAGGAGCAACGATTGATAAAACTGATGCCAAAAATGGATTCTGTGGTCGATTTTGTGTGGGATAAAGGTTGGGATCGATTCAAAAGGCAAGGAATTGGTGGCAATGAATTTTAGAGAAGAGGAAGAATGGATGCGTTGCGTTCTTTCAAGAAGAAGAGGAAGACTGTCACAATTTTTTTTTTGTTAACAATTAGGGTTCACACATGGGTCAAACTCATTGGTCTCTTTATTTACTTTTTTGTTTTGTTTTATTACTATTACTATTTTTATTTTGCTAAAACAAAATTAATAGTTACTTAATCTCATTTTTCTCATTTTTAATACTCCTCCAAACATCATTTAATTTTCAAAACATTACTAATATTTCATAACTAATATATGATAAATTGGAGTAATTAAAATAATTAACCTTTTTAAAAAAAATACATACTACTAACAATTGAAACTCTCATATTCAAAATAGTCACTATAATTATACTTATTTTTCAAAATACTCATATTAAAATACTACCATCATTAGAGAATAGTCAAAATCACAAAATAAATAAATATAACATTGGTACTTTACATTAATTACTAAATCATAATAAATATATATAAAATCGCAATGCCACAACAAGTATATAAAAATAAAGGAAATAAAACATAATATTATTACTATCCCAAATATAAATAAATAAAATATGAGATACTTAGAATTAATTAAAATATAAATATGTGCATTAATTACGAATGTACATATACACGTAAACTCGCATAAAATCTTATTCTTTAAAATATGTACACTAAAATACTATTATTTTTAGCGAAATATATAAGATAATAAAATATAGTATTTATTATTTATATCATTCATTTAGTCAAATGTGTACAAGATTAGCACGTCATAGAAAATACACATATAAAGAAAATTAATCAATATATATTCTAAAATAACCTTAACGCCAAATTAATTATTTAAAATTCTATTTTATTAATAAAATAATTTATTATAAAATTTGGGGTGTTACAATTCTCCCCTCGTTAAACGAATTTCGTCCTCGAAATTTGTAGTTAACGATACGCGAACGAATATCTAGCTAACTACCCTCAAGATTCAAACTTAGTCTATAAGTATTTTTAAGGCATTCACTACTCATTCAAGCACAATATGTTAAAACCAATTAACTTAGCTTGATAGGCTAACATGAGACTATAAATCAATTAAACACATCACATTTTTCACTCAATAATGAAAGAAAATATCATAGAGTTACTCACTATAATTTACATATAACACATAACATATAGATTTAGTTAATAATAACTTAGTTCATTTAGTTGGGTTAAATGAAACACCTTCCAAGTATATTGTCAATCCCAACTATTTATTTCAAACAAAATATTACAAGTTTTACTTCTTAAAATAAAGTTTAGATCCTATCACCAAACATTATACAAATTTAACTTAAGTCTGACACGGAGAGCAATTTTTAAAATATTAAACACATCTAACAACTTATTGACATTATAATAGATTTACAATCAATCACTCTATAAAACATACTTCATATATAGTCAAGGAGAAAGAAAAAAAATCAATGATAGAGATACTATTTCACAATAACATAAATTTAATAATTAAATTCATTCAATTCACATAAGCGATGAACATGTTTTTCAACTATTGAAAGAATAAAATTAAAAGGTACTTATAACAAAATAATGAGTTATCGTTGCCTCTTTTATCGACGATGAGTCATCGGGGTAGCTAGTCCCTCCTACTCATGTAGTCAACTACTTAAGGTAACTATAACTGCAGTCATTCAAATTCAGACATGGATAATTAAAAATATTTTTAACGTGGTTCAGGAGTGCGAAGGCGGCGCCACAACTCCTACTCCTTACCTCAAGTTAAAAACTTACTTAATTACACATTCACAATAATTTACTTGTAATTTACAAGTAGTAACAACAACACTTACATCAATATATAATCAATAATCCGATTGAAGAAATATAGAGCTATTTCTCTTTTAGATGATCTCAACTACTCTAACGCTATACACTAATTTCCAACAATTAGAACACTTGAAACACAAACAATTTCATATTTACATAATCATATAACATTCACATTACTAATCCAAAAATTAGCACCAAAGTTTTACGTTCATCTCATAACTAAAACAATGTAACCTATCCTCATAGAACTCTAATTGCTCCAAATTGATCACGATTATATTTTCTTTTGAATTAATCCTCATCACTTAAAGGTTACAATAAACTAAAACATAGATTTCCAAGTAGTAGATAGGATAAATAATTATTTACTAGAAGACACAACATGCTACCAAACCAAATTGAATCAAGTAGTAGATAAATCACTTTAAATGTTAAACATCATTCTAAAAATTGATTTCTAGACTTAAATTATTATAAAATGTATCACTAATCATTTAGCACAACAAAAAAAAATCATTCAGAATTCAAAACTTTTCCTTAAATCACTTTTCAATAAATCACGTCTAAATAAAAAAACAACAAAAATAAATCACATTTCTAAATACAATTAAAAATAAAATAAATCACATGTATTTTTAAAATCTATAAGATTTCTAAAATCCCTTGTACTTTAATCGTCAAAAACACATTTCTAAATAATTAATCATTATAAAAATTATTATTTTCAACTTACATTTTGAAAGAATATTTAAATTATATATATAGATAGATAAAAAGTTTTCTAATAAATTAACACTCCCAAGATAGTTCAAATTTATTTTCTTATTTTCTCAAAATTTACAAAAAAAACAATTGTATATTTATATACATTAAAGTAGTGCACATGACACAAAACATAAGGCATACTTGGTTATGATAATAAATTACACTAATTGACAAATCTACAAAACAACATTCTACTCTCACACCAACTCAACATGTCTATAGATACATCATCAATTTCTATCAAAGCACAAAATTGGTCTAAAGCATAACACACCTTCAATTTTACAAACAGCATGTCACTTTCTCATATTAAACTCAAATATACATTTCAACAATGATAACACAACAACTATAATTCTACTAAAAAATAAAAAACATTCTACTCATAACATACATCAATTATAGAATCTAAAATTTAGATAACTTTTCAAAAAGAGTTTGACTATTGAGATAGTTCTTTTAAAAACTTTGTTTTTCTTCTCTTTCTCAATTAGTAGAAATTTTATCATCTGACCCCCTTTCCTTTTTAATTAGTACTATCATATATCACTAATGAGTTCTTAAAATCTAAAACTCTAACCTCAAGTTAAACTCTAATGAGTTCATAATATCATAGCCAATAAATCAATCATTTCAAACAAATATCCCAACATGCTCACATTTCAATATTCACACCAGCCCCCTCTAAATCAACATAACAAAAATCTTTTTGATTTTCTTAAAAGAACACATAGTAAAATATGGTGTAAATTTTCAGCTAATTTAAACATTAAATAAAATCACTAGTATAGAATTATTGTTATTTCATAAATCAACAAAAATTCAACTCAATTTAATTTCTTTAAAATAATCAAGAGTAATTCAAACAAAAGTTATTTTCATCTTACAAAATAAGTAAACTTTAACTCCTTCAAATCATTTTTAAAAAATTCTAAGTTCTACCAATCTCTAATATTCAAGAATTACTATTGCTAATAATACGAATTTCATACTATTCAAAGTTATGACGAACATTCTAAATTGTTTTTAAAACCAATATCAAAACACTACTCATCTAGATACAAAACACTTTCAAGTGATTTAAAGTCAACATTCACACTTTAAAATCGATTTTTTTTCACACAAGCCAACTAAAAATCAAAATAAGAATTTTTTAGTCAAAATTAAAACTTTGAACATAAGAGACATATTTCCTATCCAACTCAAACTTTCAGAACGAAACATCTTTTTTGCTCTAAATTGAGTTTCGACAAAAATAATAATAATTTGTACCTAGTAAAAGTCAATACTTGAAGTTTTAAACATATAGTTCATACGGAAATCAATGTTTCAATCAATTAGTTATTAGATCAAACACTTTAAACAGATTCATATCAAGACTAAATATTTTAAATTGATTAAGGGTGAGAATGGAACTTTAAAACAACTAACAGGTAAAGTCTGACATTCAATAACTAAGATTACATGAATGAGATTAATAACTTCAAACATACAGATGGTCAATCAAAATTATTATTTCCAACTATTCACATAAACCAAGAGTGCAAAAATTATATTTCGGTAGACAAGCAACAAGCAACAAACAACAAAATCATTCAACAAGTAACTAACGTAATCTTGTCAACAATTAAAATTAACTCAAATCTTAACAAGTAATTTCATGGTTTATTTACTCACTTAGGTAGTAATTTAGAATCCATAACACAATCAGGGTAAGCAAATAATAAACAGTTAATTAGTAACCTCAAAAATATGTATAATAATACAAAAGCATACAACACTTAACACAATAATATAACATGAAAAACATGATAGTGCTAATAATTATTACACAAGAAAACACAATTGACACGACTAACACTGAATCGACATTCAACCCACTTGGCCTGATTGGACAGACCTGCTCTGATACCACTAATGTGACACCCTAAACCCCAAAATAATATATAATAATTTATAATAGAATTTTTAACTTTAATTCGGAGCGGATAAAACAAATATGTTTTCAAGGGAATAAAAACTTTTGCAATTGATTTAAAATATCACGTTTCTCAAAAATAAAAAATGAACACTTTAAACTCTTTACTTCTATAAAATAGTGCGATCTCAATAAGTTTGATTTAAGTATAATTACTTGATTTAATTCTAAAAACTTACTAGTACTTATAAGGTTTTCATACAAAAAGTCGTTTCAAATTAAATAAGTAAAATACAAATTACAACCCTTATTCCCGGTATCACCTATCAGAGCGGGATTCCTCCCAACTTGAACTTCAAGATTCATTAACCTGTAACAACTGCGATTTCGCAAACGCAGGGCCAAGCCAGTCAAACACAAACAACGAAGGAGGTGAGTTTTGAAATCATGTTGATAATATAATATAAGTAAGAAGAACACACAATTAATCATAAATAAACCGTATCATTACACAAACATTCTTCAAGGAAAACACCACATTATATAGTCAAAATCAAGGAAAATCAATATATTTCACAATAACATCAAATCATCTAAGAAATTATCATCGCACACAATACATATTAATTACAACAAACAATCACACAAAAATGCAATGTTATGCATGAGCTTAGACTCTACTTCACAATGTGGTACCATTCTAACTCTGAAGTACTTGGTTAGGAGGCCATGATACTATGCCACCATCCCGGTGGACGGACAATTCAAATTGGCCCTGTCCTCATAGATCCCCTCAACTCAACCCGAGACACATATACGCGACAGTCGAGGTAAACGTGTGTTGCATGGTAGCTCCCGACATTTGGAGTGCTACCTCCAAGTCACCTAGGAATTCCCCACCCGAATACCTCCAAGGTCTAACAATCTTGCCTTAAGGCTCAATAGTAGACCACCACGATCAAGCTCAATTCAGTTGTACTTCCCCGGAATCACTAGGCTTGTCAGGCCCTACCTATATGATGACAAAATAATCTCCACTTCACAAATTCACAATATTTATTTTCTCCCCTCGTTGGCCTATGATACTCCATTAAGACTGTCATCTCAAACACAAATTAGAATCATCATTATTTCATCAACTATGGGGTTACTTCAATATTCTCATCACAATTTTATAACATCATTAATCATACATAATCATCGTCATCATATAAACTCATCACAAATTTACAACATCACTATAATCAATCAAACATCTTCATATAAACTTTTCTAATCAAACATATGCAACAAATTCATATGAATCAAATATCACAATAGTATCAAATACCACGCATTTAACGGAATTAAATCAATCAGCACCTTATAAATATTTCTATTCTATATTTTAATCTCACAATTTTCATATTTGCACATTAATTAATTTAACACTCAAAGGGCTACTGCCGTAC
>JBBPBQ010020321.1:25130879-25329013 GCA_037974755.1 Cicer yamashitae | reverse complement strand
AAACAATGTAACCTATCCTCATAGAACTCTAATTGCTCCAAATTGATCACGATTATATTTTCTTTTGAATTAATCCTCATCACTTAAAGGTTACAATAAACTAAAACATAGATTTCCAAGTAGTAGATAGGATAAATAATTATTTACTAGAAGACACAACATGCTACCAAACCAAATTGAATCAAGTAGTAGATAAATCACTTTAAATGTTAAACATCATTCTAAAAATTGATTTCTAGACTTAAATTATTATAAAATGTATCACTAATCATTTAGCACAACAAAAAAAAATCATTCAGAATTCAAAACTTTTCCTTAAATCACTTTTCAATAAATCACGTCTAAATAAAAAAACAACAAAAATAAATCACATTTCTAAATACAATTAAAAATAAAATAAATCACATGTATTTTTAAAATCTATAAGATTTCTAAAATCCCTTGTACTTTAATCGTCAAAAACACATTTCTAAATAATTAATCATTATAAAAATTATTATTTTCAACTTACATTTTGAAAGAATATTTAAATTATATATATAGATAGATAAAAAGTTTTCTAATAAATTAACACTCCCAAGATAGTTCAAATTTATTTTCTTATTTTCTCAAAATTTACAAAAAAAACAATTGTATATTTATATACATTAAAGTAGTGCACATGACACAAAACATAAGGCATACTTGGTTATGATAATAAATTACACTAATTGACAAATCTACAAAACAACATTCTACTCTCACACCAACTCAACATGTCTATAGATACATCATCAATTTCTATCAAAGCACAAAATTGGTCTAAAGCATAACACACCTTCAATTTTACAAACAGCATGTCACTTTCTCATATTAAACTCAAATATACATTTCAACAATGATAACACAACAACTATAATTCTACTAAAAAATAAAAAACATTCTACTCATAACATACATCAATTATAGAATCTAAAATTTAGATAACTTTTCAAAAAGAGTTTGACTATTGAGATAGTTCTTTTAAAAACTTTGTTTTTCTTCTCTTTCTCAATTAGTAGAAATTTTATCATCTGACCCCCTTTCCTTTTTAATTAGTACTATCATATATCACTAATGAGTTCTTAAAATCTAAAACTCTAACCTCAAGTTAAACTCTAATGAGTTCATAATATCATAGCCAATAAATCAATCATTTCAAACAAATATCCCAACATGCTCACATTTCAATATTCACACCAGCCCCCTCTAAATCAACATAACAAAAATCTTTTTGATTTTCTTAAAAGAACACATAGTAAAATATGGTGTAAATTTTCAGCTAATTTAAACATTAAATAAAATCACTAGTATAGAATTATTGTTATTTCATAAATCAACAAAAATTCAACTCAATTTAATTTCTTTAAAATAATCAAGAGTAATTCAAACAAAAGTTATTTTCATCTTACAAAATAAGTAAACTTTAACTCCTTCAAATCATTTTTAAAAAATTCTAAGTTCTACCAATCTCTAATATTCAAGAATTACTATTGCTAATAATACGAATTTCATACTATTCAAAGTTATGACGAACATTCTAAATTGTTTTTAAAACCAATATCAAAACACTACTCATCTAGATACAAAACACTTTCAAGTGATTTAAAGTCAACATTCACACTTTAAAATCGATTTTTTTTCACACAAGCCAACTAAAAATCAAAATAAGAATTTTTTAGTCAAAATTAAAACTTTGAACATAAGAGACATATTTCCTATCCAACTCAAACTTTCAGAACGATACATCTTTTTTTCTCTAAATTGAGTTTCGACAAAAATAATAATAATTTGTACCTAGTAAAAGTCAATACTTGAAGTTTTAAACATATAGTTCATACGGAAATCAATGTTTCAATCAATTAGTTATTAGATCAAACACTTTAAACAGATTCATATCAAGACTAAATATTTTAAATTGATTAAGGGTGAGAATGGAACTTTAAAACAACTAACAGGTGAAGTCTGACATTCAATAACTAAGATTACATCAAACATACAGATGGTCAATCAAAATTATTATTTCCAACTATTCACATAAACCAAGAGTGCAAAAATTATATTTCGATAGACAAGCAACAAACAACAAAATCATTCAACAAGTAATTAACGTAATCTTGTCAACAATTAAAATTAACTCAAATCTTAACAAGTAATATCATGGTTTATTTACTCACTTAGGTAGTAATTTAGAATCCATAACACAATCAGGGTAAGCAAATAATAAACAGTTAATTAGAAACCTAAAAAATATGCATAATAATACAAAAGCATATAACACTTAACACAATAATATAACAGGAAAAACATGATAGTGCAAATAATTATTACACAAGAAAACACAATTGTCACGACTAACACTGAATCGACATTCGACCCACTCGGCCTGATTGGACAGACCTGCTCTGATACCACTAATGTGACACCCTAAACCCCAAAATAATATATAATAATTTATATTAGAATTTTTAACTTTAATTCGGAGCGGATAAAACAAATATGTTTTCAAGGGAATAAAAACTTTTGCAATTAATTTAAAATATCACGTATCTCAAAAATAAAATAAAAACACTTTAAACTCTTTACTTCTATAAAATAGTGCAATCTCAATAAGTTTGATTTAAGTATAATTACTTGATTTAATTCTAAAAACTTACTAGTACTTATAAGGTTTTCATACAAAAAGTCGTTTCAAATTAAATAAGTAAAATACAAATTACAACCCTTATTCCCGGTATCACCTATCAGAGCGGGATTCCTCCCAACTTGAACTTCAAGATTCATTAACCTGTAACGACTGCGATTTCGCAAACGCAGGGCCAAGCTAGTCAAACACAAACAACGAAGGAGGTGAGTTTTGAAATCATGTTGATAATATAATATAAGTAAGAAGAACACGCAATTAATCATAAATAAACCGTATCATTACACAAACATTCTTCAAGGAAAAACACCACATTATATAGTCAAAATCAAGGAAAATCAATACATTTCACAATAACATCAAATCATCTAAGAAATTATCATCGCACACAATACATATTAATTACGACAAACAATCACACAAAAATGCAATGCTATGCATGAGCTTAGACTCTACTTCACAATGTGGTACCATTCTAACTCTGAAGTACTTGGTTAGGAGGCCATGATACTATGCCACCATCCCGGTGGACGGACAATTCAAATTGGCCATGTCCTCATAGATCCCCTCAACTCAACCCGAGACACATATACGCGACAGTCGAGGTAAACGTGTGTTGCATGGTAGCTCCCGACATTTAGAGTGCTACCTCAAAGTCACCTAGGAATTCCCCACCCGAATACCTCCAAGGTTTAACAATCTTGCCTTAAGGCTCAACAGTAGACCGCCACGATCAGGCTCAATTCAGTTGTGCTTCCCCAGAATCACTAGGCTTGTCAGGCCCTACCTATATGATGACAAAATAATCTCCACTTCACAAATTCACAATATTTATTTTCTCCCCTCGTTGGCCTATGATACTCCATTAAGACTGTCATCACAATTTTATAACATCATTAATCATACATAATCATCGTCATCATATAAACTCATCACAAATTTACAACATCACTATAATCAATCAAACATCTTCATATAAACTTTTCTAATCAAACATATGCAACAAATTCATATGAATCAAATATCACAATAGTATCAAATACCACGCATTTAACGGAATTAAATCAATCAGCACCTTATAAATATTTCTATTCTATATTTTAATCTCACAATTTTCATATTTGCACATTAATTAATTTAACACTCAAAGGGCTACTGCCGTACGTAGCAAGCCCGGATGAATCGTTGGGAAATACGGTTTTCCCGTTCATCTCACAATATATTATACTCATGAATTCAAACGCTCTCTCACCCCTTACCTTATTTAGACGCTTTCTCAAATGCAGAAATCCATGGAAATTTTCAACAGCAACTGCAGAACGACAAAGCGAGCGAATCCGAATAACGGCGAGTTCACAAAATCGTTGAGACGTGACTGATAAATTATACTGAGCATAAAAATAAATTTTAAATAATTAATAATAATTTTAGGAACAAAAATGGAGTCAAAACGACGAGAAAAACTACAGAAAAGGTCTCACCGACTCGTCGGAGCGCTGGAAGGGTCTGACGTCAACTTCACCGAAAAATGCAAATGAGTAGTGCTTCTTATAGGTTTCGACGAGAGGAATCCAAAAACGATGCCAGTTTTTTGAAACGACAAACGTGGTGATCGGGATCGGCCAAAAACGGAGCTGTTTCTGAAGAAACGGAGCAACGATTGATAAAACTGATGCCAAAAATGGATTCAGTGGTCGATTTTGTGTGGGATAAAGGTTGGGATCGATTCAAAAGGCAAGGAATTGGTGGCAATGAATTTTAGAGAAGAGGAAGAATGGATGCGTTGGTCTCTTTATTTCAAGAAGAAGAGGAAGACTGTCACAATTTTTTTTTTGTTAACAATTAGGGTTTACACATGGGTCAAACTCATTGGTCTCTTTATATACTTTTTTTTTTGTTTTATTACTATTACTATTTTTATTTTGCTAAAACAAAATTAATAGTTACTTAATATCATTTTTCTCATTTTTAATACTCCTCCAAACATCATTTAATTTTCAAAACATTACTAATATTTCATAACTAATATATGATAAATTGGAGTAATTAAAATAATTAACCTTTTAAAAAAAAATACATATTACTAACAATTGAAACTCTCATATTCAAAATAGTCACTATAATTATACTTATTTTTCAAAATACTCATATTAAAATACTACCATCATTAGAGAATAGTCAAAATCACAAAATAAATAAATATAACATTGCTACTTTACATTAATTACTAAATCATAATAAATATATATAAAATCGCAATGCCACAACAAGTATATAAAAATAAAGGAAATAAAACATAATATTATTACTATCCCAAATATAAATAACTAAAATATGAGATACTTAGAATTAATTAAAATATAAATATGTGCATTAATTACGAATGTACATATACACGTAAAATCGCATAAAATCTTATTCTTTAAAATATGTACACTAAAATACTATTATTTTTAGCGAAATATATAAGATAATAAAATATAGTATTTATTATTTATATCATTCATTTAGTCAAATGTGTACAAGATTAGCACGTCATAGAAAATACACATAAAAAGAAAATTAATCAATATATATTCTAAAATAACCTTAACGCCAAATTTATTATTTAAAATTCTATTTTATTAATAAAATAATTTATTATAAAATTTGGGGTGTTACAAAAAGCGCAGAAAATTGGTTTGAAATTGAGCAAAACAACCCAGTCAAGCAAGGCCCAAAACTGTCACATCAATGGATTATTTTTCAACAGATAGGTTGCTTTTGTCAGAAGAAAACAGAGCACTACCAACAGCTCTTTCTGACCAGAATTAAATGCTCTAAACACCTATAAAAGGAAGGCCAAGCTCAAGGAAAAATCAGAGCTTCAAGTACTAAGAAAATTCATCAATCACATACACTTACATACTTGAATTCTCCCACTCACATACATTGAATCAATTCTGATTTTTCCCATTCGATTCTTAGAATAATTTTCGTGTATTTCTCTTCCACAGAATCAGATCTCAAACAAGAGTTGAGACATCTCAGATTCTAACAAAACAATGTCATCATTATTGTAAAACTCAAACTATAAGAGTTTAGTATAGTTTGGGTAGATTGTAAGAAATCCTATCAAGGTTGGTAGGTGACCTGATTGAACTCTTTTCTGGGTGGAAAGGTTTTAACGTTGTAACAGATCAAGGTTGATCTGAGCTAGGTGCTATAAAACCAAGAAGGTTCTTTGTTTTGAACACTTAATGGAAAATCTCACAGTTGTGAGGACTGGACGTAGCCCGAGTTGGGTGAAGCAAGATATATCCTTGTGTGGTATCTCTTCCCTTATCTATTTACTTTCAGTCTGATTGATTATCAAGTTAAATACATAAACTGAATTACTGATTTTAACTAACCAAGAACGTTCTCCGTTTTCTGGTTAAAACCAAGAACGATCTCCGTTTTCTGTTTTCACAACCAAGATCAATCTTGAGTTATTTTCGTAAGTTTTTTCAGGAATTTTTAAATAGGAACATTTACAATTCAAACCCCCTTCCTTGTAAATTGACATTGCTACTTCAGTTTATGCATGTTTAGTATATGCAAACCCTTTCTAGATGCATGCTAAGTTGAAAGGTGATTTTGTGCATTTTAAAATTTAAATGCTATGTGGTATTTGTTAATTTCGGTTGGTGACCCTTTACAATTTTTGTGGAAATCTGGGCTTTGCCCTTAGATGAGAACCAGGGTCGTTCTAAGGCGTGGCACAACAGTGGGTTGGTTTTGTGGCTGAAAACATAAGGGCTTGATGCCGCTCGTGGATTCTCAGTACCAAGTCACCCTCAGTTAGATTAATGATCAGCTTAGGGTTTTAATTAAGAATTTTATTTATTTTCCCTTTCTTATTTCAAGGTTGTGGTTGTAAAAAGGGAACTTATGTATTTGAAACAGATTATTTTAGTCGATGTATTTTATATTTGGATACTTTGGATTTTCGTTCCAAAAACTATTTCCGCTGTTTGTGATTAATTATGACTTTGTCGTTTGTGTTACGACTTAAAATATTTTATCCAAAAGATTTTCTTCATTTTTGGATTTAACTTGGTATTTATTTGATTTTAGTTATAAAAAAAAAATACACTCGTGCTGTTAAAAATCGGGGTGTTACATTGTGCGAATTTTAAGCTGGCAACACTTATTCAACAACTCTAATTTACTAATGAATTTTTGCAAACACAAATGGTACAAATTATGAATACATCAAGCAATGAATACCTCAAAGAATTAGATTGGAAAGAAATCACTGACATACAATACATCAAAACAATATCACAACATCAATTCACTCAACATAATTGGTCACAATCATGAAATTCAAGGTCTTTAATCTCAAACGCATCAAGAGAGCATATTTTCATGTCATCAAGGAAAATCAATTCTACTCTAATCTATTCTCAATTTCAAAAATAGAACTTCACATGCATAACCTATTTTAATAATCTATTCCAAAACCCTTAAATCCAACATAGAAAATTCATTTTCTTCCTTTCAAACCCTTAAACCCCAAATACCTAATCAATGGCAAGCACTATCTAATAAATGCATGTAAGGGGAAGGGAACCCACGTCTTGATTTTCAAAGGAATGAAGAAGATGATGATACTCTCAACTCTTTCTTCCTTGGCTTCTAGCAAGAAAAATGTGTACTGTTCCTTTTTCTTCTTCTTGATTTGTCAAGTTTTTCTCCTTTCTCCTTCTCTTCTTCTCTCTCCCACCATTGCCTTCTTCTCCCTCTATGTTCCTTCCATTTTTTTTTCTTTCTTTTCTCTCTTAGTTTACTGTTGCGTGTGTTTTATTTTGGTGTGTGTTTTGTGTTACTGTGTGTCGTGTAAATGAAAGGAAGAAAGAATTAATAAGTGGTGTTGACTTGGTTAATTGGACTTTTGTCTTATGGAGCTTTCCTACTAAACAAACCCTATTTATATTCAATCTTCTAATTCCTTTACTTATGACTCCAAAACAAAATATAACATGTATCACTTTGTATTATTATTATTTTTTACAAATTATAATTGTATATTAATAAGTAAAACATAAAATAATTAGTACCAATTATTTAATGTTAAAAAGGGACATTGCATGGTTTTTATTTAAGACTAATTATGTGAATGATTACTGCATTTTGTGATATTTAAGACTAATTATGTGAATGATTACATGTCCTTCATTTTTTAATGTTGAATTTAAATTTTAAAATATATAATATTGATAAGAAAATAAAATAAAATTTAGATAACTTTCTATATAAAGATATAAAGTTATCTAAATTTTATTTTATTTTCTTATCAATATTATATATTTTAAAATTTAAATTCAACATTAAAAAATGAAGGACAAGTAAAAAACAAAAGGAGGACTAAACTGATTTAATGATAAAATGGTGGCCGTCTATATAAATTGAAATTTAAAATAAATAATGGAGAAAGTTCATCTAATTTGAATCTATCTTCAAATTAAAAATACCATGATTCTTGCTATAAAAGTGGATAAATTATGTTACATTATATGTTATATATTTAAAATTATATATTTAAAACACATTTGTTGAATTTTATTTAATAACACGTTGATTTATGTGCTATAAAACAACAAAATGATATATTATAGACTACAGAAAATAATCCATCACTTATTTTCTAAAATAGGATGTAAAACATGTGTCTTTAGATATTATATTGTCAATGATTTTTCATTATTGATTACGATTGATAAAGTATTTTAAAATAAAGAAAATACAATAAAACAGTTTTTCGTCCGATGAGAGGCAAGTCAGAAAGGTGTTAAATATGCATGATTTATATTTTAAAATAATATTAATTAGTTATTTAAAAAAATATATTATACAAATATTTAAAACGTAATAATTACCTTTATATAACGATATAAACAGAGATTTTTAGATTGCAATTGATAAAAAATAAAGAGAATCGAGAGGAGGCAGCCCAAGAAAGTGAGGCCCTTTTTGTGTTTTTGGGGACAAAGTGAGACCCTTCTTTAGGTCTTCAAAAATTCCTTGAGCCCAATAATACTGAGTTGAGGAAATGAGCTCCCATATTTTTAAACATATTAGGCTCGTTTGTCTATGTTTTTGAAAAAGTAACTTTGATATTATATTTCTAAAAAGAAAATTTATAAAAATTTATTTAAAAATTATAAAAGTTATTTTTATTTAAAAAGTTAATTTTATTTAAAAGTTAATGTCGTTATTCAATAACTTAAATACTCATTCTTAAAATTTTTTACAAGATAAAAATTATATTTTATTTAGAACGGTATACCTCAAAAATGAATCTTATAAATAGATTGTCAAAATAGTTTTTTTATATTAATTATTATTTGAAATTTATTATTGAAAAAATTGTAATAAGTAGAAAAAACATTTAAAATAATATTTTAAAATAAACTGTTTAAACAAATATTTTTTTTGAAATTTCATTTTTAATTTTTTTTAAAAGAGTTATAAAAAAATATTACAAAAATAATTATTTTTGTAAAAAAGAATTGTACCAAAGGTACCCATCATTATAGGGCATACCAAAACATGTGTACAAAGTCATGTGATGTATGCCTTTGCATACAGGTCAAGAAAGGCTATTATTATTAATGAAAATATTTTCTTATAGAAATGGATAACATAACAACTGGGTTGCAAAACTGTACCCAACCACACTGAAGTATTTAACATTTTAAAATTTGAGTTCAATAAAATATATATCTATTAGTGTAGACATTTTTAGACTCTTGAGCAATTTCAATCGTACATGTGACATTTGTAAATTTATGAGGTAAATATTAATCGTATATGTGACATTTGTAAATTTACGAGGTGCAATTTCAATCGTACATGTGACAAATTTTTAGACTCTTGAATATAATTGATTGATTGGGTAAATATTTGTAAATTTTTTCACTATTTCAACTAAGGATCAACAAAAGTTCATGCCCTTTTCATTATTTACTCATAAATAAATAAAATACTATCGAAAACATACTACTGAAGTTGAGAGAGTATCATCCAAAAACATATTTTATTTTTGTATGTATGTGCTCAAATGATATGTCTATATTATTGTTCCGAACCAAGTATTTTCCGAGCCATTGTTGCACAATGCCTTACTTCAATCAATTTTACTTTTGTTTTTGGAGTGGCTTTAAAGTTTTTGTATACCTTTAATAAACTAATTAAAATTGAACCGAAAATTGAATCAATATAGGTAGTAGTTTAAATTCAAAGATATGATTAGATGATTCCCATATCCCAGTATCCTAAATGAATTCAAAGATATTTACTGTTAAAATTTCTCTCGACTCATTTTGCTTTTTAATTTTTAAACTTCTAGATAATTCAATTGATTTTTATATTTTTACAAAAGATCTATAAAAAAATTTAAGACAATAGTGAAGTCGTGTGGTTGTCTAGAACAAAATGTGCAAAATGTCCCTTGATAGAAAAGAAACATGTGGGTATGAGTAGACAAGAGAAAGGGAAATAAAACGTTAGAAGTTGATCAAAAGTGGATCTTGATTCCTGGTTGAGAAGCGGACAATGGTGGCAGCAGGGTACTTGCACACTCTTGATAATAAGTCATTTTATATGTTAGATTGCGAGATTTTTTATGATAGAATTCAATGTTTCTTTCTTTGCATCAGATGTCTTTTTTATATGACATTTTCTAAGGTTTTTAGAAAAAATTTATTAAGATTTTTAGTAAGAGGATTAGTGATTCCTAGACCACCATCTCAAATGCGCGTCAGTGCTGGTGTGAGGTGTAGGGGTGTAAATGGACCAAATAAATTGAATCAACCTGAATATTCAAATTGTAACAGTCTGTTTTTTTTTTAAAACAAACTAAAATTCATAAATCAAGAAGGAAAATAGATACTTTTGGACTAAAATATTTAAGTCGTATCACAACGACAAAAGTCAACAATAATTACAACAGCGGAAACGGTTTTGAAATGGAAGTCTAAAGTATTTCAAACAGAAAAATGCACTGGGGCTATGAGACCTATCCGACATAGCTCATACCCCTGAGGTATTCCCAGCAGACACCTGTACAAAAGCACTACCTCAAGGATATTAACTTTTCCATGTCACATCAAAAAGTGGTACAAGGACCCATCAAAATAAAAGTCAAGCTGACAATTTAAGGTATAGGTACAGTCTTCCAAAATGAAATAAATACAACCACAAAAGAAAGATGTCTAGCCCCTATACAACCATCTAATCTGATCATGCTACAAAAAAACTATAACCCAGGTGATCTCCACGCGCCCCACAGAAATCCTTCTGACACAGCAGTGGTCAGGTAAGTCTAACTCTGTTCCCATCTCCAGAGTACTAACCGGTAGGACGATCCTGATTCTCATCTGAGGGCAAAGCCCAGGTTTCCACAATAATTGTAAAGGTCACCAACCGAAATTAACAAATATCACATAGCATTTAAATTCTTAATGCACAAAATGATCTTTTAGCTTAGCATACATCTAGAAAGGGTTTTCATATGCCAAACATGCATAATCAAAGTCGAAAAATGAAGTTTTTAACAAAATTGCACTGTCGTATTCGAATACAACATCCTTGTATTCGAATACAGTGCTATTTCACAAGTCAGTAGCAAAATTGAATATCTATATTCGACTACACACTACTTGTAGCCGAATACAACTGCTAAAATTTGCATATTTCAGTTTCGAAAACGTTTCGCAATCATTCAACACTTACCACACAAAATAAATCAATCACACTCATAAATTACGACACAATTACAAACAACAACCGAGTATATATATACAACCATCACAGTATATCAAACATAACTCACGTGCCAAGCACCCTAATGCAATGCGTATATGCTAATGCACATGATTCTGGAATTCCAAACCAAAACCCTCCTCGAAGGGGCGTAAATCATAATTATACGGTCTCTCACAGGCCAATACTAATTATCAAGGTGCAGTCTCTCACAGGCTAGCACGATTTACTAAATTGTAGCCTATCACAGGCCCTACACTGTTTTCTAGAGTGCAATCACTCACAGATTAGCACATTCTAGAGTGAAATCTCTCACAGATTAGCACAATACGATAACCCTCGTAAGGATAAGATGGACCAACAACTCACATGGCATCATCCCTTGGCCCATCCGGTCACCACTATCACCATGGCCCATCGCGGTCACCATGTACTAAGAAAATGCATGAGCATACTCTGACTCTTTTCACCACAACCACTAAGTAAATGCAGCTATTAAAAGATTCCCCATTTTTAATACTCATTTAACACTAATGATTTTTCAAATTCAACACAGAGCATACTCAAACATATTTACTCATAATCCCACCATTAACACCAAATCACATCAATTCCTTTTTTCCACAAAATCCACACATAAAGCACATTAATTCAAAACTCCATATTTCCAAACATAAACCACCAAATTTAATCTCCAAAATTTTCAACCATAAATCACCAAATTTAAAACTCCACATTCTCAAACATAAACCACCAATTTCATCAATTCATTTTCCACAAAATCCACACATAAATCACATCTCTAAAATTCATAATATTAATTATGAACACATAAACCACCAAATTTAATCTCGAAAATTTTCAACCATAAATCACCAAATTTAAAACTCCACATTCTCAAACATAAACCACCAATTTCATCAATTCATTTTCCACAAAATCCACACATAAATCACATCTCAAAAATTCATAATATTAATTATGATCACATAAACCACCAAATTTAATCTCCAAAATTTTCAACCATAAATCACCAAATTTAAAACTCCACATTCTCAAACATAAACTACCAATTTCATCAATTCATTTTCCACAAAATCCACACATAAATCACATCTCAAAAATTCATAATATTAATTATGAACACATAAACCACACCAAACTTGAATCACCACAACAACATTAATATATCAGAGCTCTCCCCACCGCTAACTCGGTGCCAACGGTCTCGATTCCTTATCGAGACTCAAGGAGCTAACTACATAAACATAAATATTTATAACAATTTGTTCACAACTAAAATTTATCCAACCACAACAAAATTCCCAAAATTATATCTTTTTCACACACCAAACATTTAAAACTAAATAATCTACATTATTTAGTTAAAACTAAATAATCTACATTATTTAGTTAAAACTAAATAAAAAAAATATTGTCCAAATCGTACATACGCAAACTCGACTATTAAAGCACCGAAATTTTGAGTTAATTAAATACTCTAAACTTTTTCTTTTTAAAATTTCAATTTCAGTTCAAACTCATTTATTTGAAAATAACTCATTACGTAACTCAAACACGTCAAAAATCAATTTTTTTTTTGTTAACCATTACTAACAAAATCAACCACATTAATCACACATATAGAGTCCCTATATGCAAACTAAAAAAATTTGGACGGAACTCTTACCTCAACGGTAGCTCTAACAACCGATTACGGCACCGCGATTAATTTTGGTAAAAACTTCGTTCGCGACGTCGCTTCTAAAGTTGGCTCACTAGCACCGTAGCGTGGCAAGGAGCAACTTTCCCTTCTGTCACTTCGCGAGAGGAAGCTTAGATCTAGGTGATACGTGAGGTTTTACGTTTGACGGTTTTTGTCAAAGAAAAAGAAGAAGAATAAGGCATATGCAGGCAGCGAGGAAAAACGTTTTCTTCTTGCTTTGTTACTTAATTCACAAAACAAATTAAAATTGGGCTAAATGCCTAAGCAATTCAACACAAAACACACTAAAATTGCATAAATTAGAATTTAAAATTAAGGGTCTTACACAAATCAAACTAATTCAAAAAATTACCCGTTATTTTTTGATTCGGATAAAAAACCAAACCAAACTAATGTAAATCGAAGATTATTGGTTCACGTATCAGATTTTAATTTTAAAAACCAATGAAAACCGAACCAAACAAACACTATTCATATTTTTTTATATATATTTATTTTTTACACAACAATGAGGCCCGATAAGACAAAAATTTATTTTTTACACAATAATTAGATCCAATAAGGCAAAAATCAGTTGCAACCCAATCCCAAATCCTACATTGATTCACTCATGAAATTGAAATTTTTATAGTTTTATTTTTTTTTTTTAAATCCAATCACCTAAATTGAAACAACTTGTATATCATCAGTTTAATTTAGTTCGGATTTAATCGAAACAACCCGTTTCATTGGTTTGGATTCATTTTTCACAGAAAACTGAACCAAATTGATTCGCAACACCCCTAGTGAGGTGAACATTGTCATCGGGTGGATGTAATCATATTATGATTGTCATTGTGCGGCTGAAAGGTATAGGTGAGCTATAGTAGTCCTCCACTTTATATTCTATTTATTTGTATTCTCTTTATATTCCTATAACATGGGTTAGGTTGGTCCAAGATTGACTCGTTAGAGTAAAGAAATGGGTCATATTGGCTTGATTTCAGCCCAAAATAGAAGTTATGCATTTAATACTCTTTCAATTTAAAAAAGTGATTTTTTTAGGCTAAATTTCACTTTTAGTCATTTATGTTTGATCTAGTTTCCAAATGGGTTCTTTATGTTTTTATTCAACTAAGATTTTTAAGTGACACTTCGTTTACAATGTTAGCTTTTTTGTCATTCTTCGCAGAAATGCTATTTTCCGTTAGTTCAGTTAAAAAAAATATTGTGTGGCCGTTACGATGCTGACATGTGCCTATCAGAGTTGGCGTGACAAGTTATAAAAGTAAACGATTCTCATATTGGTCCTTTATGTTTTTTGAGAAATACATTTATGGTCCTTTAAGTATAAATAAGTTTTCGCTCAGGCTTAATCTTCATCATCTTTCCATTCCACGCCATCTTTAAAAAACCTAAAACCGAAAATATGTAATTCCAATAGAAAAATCCAAAACATTACCATACAAATTAGAGAAAAATCAAAACAAGAAATCTATCGGTTCGACAAGAATTAAAAAATGAGTTGTTGTAAATAAAGATAAACTCACTTTAAATCTACTAAAAATAAATGAGTTGTTCGGCCTAAACAATAGATCTAAAAATTTACTAAAGAATTAAAATTTTGTTTTACTCACAATCATTATAGTCTCCATATTTAGGTCTCCCTGTTTAATAGACTTTATAAATTTTTTTATTTTATTTTTTATATTTTTCAATCTAATCAGGAGACAATATAAGTTGATATTGTTCATCATGCTTTCTTGGAAACCACTATCACAGTTTAAATTAAAACCGAAATACTTTTCTAGTAAGAAATCCCGTTCTCCCTTTAAATCGTTTCGGTATGGATCTACAATTCTTCCTTCTTCCAATAACACATATTAAAATATTCATCTTCTTCATCATTTTCATCATAAACTTAAAAAAAGCCCAAAAAGTCTAAATTAAAAAACAAAGCAAATCTGAAACTAAAACAAAAAAATATCCAAAAATTTGAATATGAATCTCAGGTTGGAAAACTAGGTTTACATTGGAAGATGATGAAGAGAAAAAAGACTAACAATTCAAACAAAAATTACTTAAATGATCAAGTCGAGAAAATTAACAATATAAATGAATAATATAAGAAATGAGTCAAATTGGAAGGATCACAATGAATTTCATTTTTCTTGGTTGGAAGAATTTTAAAAACTTTTTCAACATTTTTAATTTATTTTTTTAAAATAATTATTTTTTATTTGTATTTTTATTTTTATCACATCAATACCATTATGCACACGCATTGTAACGACCACATGACATTTTTTAAACGAAATTAACGGAAAATGATATTTTTACAAACGAACAATAACATAAAGAGTAAGGATAACGTTGCAAACATAGTATTACTTAAAGGATTTAGTTAAAAGAAAAAACATAAAAAAAACGTATCCAAAAATTAAATCAAACATAAAGAGGACAACAAAAAAATACAATTTAGTCAAAATTTCCTACATAATTTTTTCATTTCCTTTTTTGATTCATATGACCAAAAAACAAAGAAAAACTTTGTATGACTAGTTCATCTGCTCTCTCGGTTCATTAACTCCCTCTTGTCTCTAGTGGTTGATCTAAGGGTCAGAGGTGCAAAATTTTCAACTTAATTAATAATAATTATAATAATATATAAGAAATCCGGAATATTAAAATTATAAAATATTGGTGTAATACTTTCCTTTTATTTTACCATTTATTTAAACTATTAAATTTATAGTTTTGATAATTTTTTTTGTTTGTATAATTTTGATAGTTTTACTCATTCAAATAACTAATTTTTAAAAATAATAGCATAAAATTTTAGTAACTTACAATTATTATAATTTGGGATAGATATTAAATTTTAATATTTATTATTTAAAATTTGAAGGAAAAATATCATCAATATTAAATAAATAATTATAGTCATAATCTCTAGAGACAAGAAAATAAGAAAATGAGATACCAGATCTGAAAAAATACATAATTAATAAATATATATATATATATATATATATATATATATATATATATATATATAATTAATAAAATGTATAACATTTCGATATTGGTGTGGTGATGGAGTCATGCTATTTAGGGTTTGACAGAGGTGAGGGATCCACTTATTATCTTTCGGCATGCAGCGGGTAAGATGAATTAGGCGGGTTGAACTGGGTCCAATGGGTTAGACGGATAGTAGCTGTGGGAGGGTTTAGATCATGGATTTGGGAATGTCAATGACCGATCCGCCCCGATATAGTTTATAATATTTGTTATTATTATTAGTAATTATAATTTTAAGTGTTGGACTAGATTCTTACCAAGTCCAATTTGGTTCAACCTAAAAAAATAACTCAACCCTAATTTCAACACTCACACACAATCCCACAACCCTAATTTAATTCTCTCATCAATCATCCTCTCATTCTCTCCTCATTCTCACACAATTACACACACAGAACTCAACACTCACAAGTCACACCAACGGACCCTAATCACTCACAAGTCTCAGCGGCTGCCAACGATGGTTAGTGGCAGCCAACGTTCCTCCTTTCTACTCTAGATTGTTATCACTTACTATCCCTTATTTCTCAACTCTCTAATTTCTCGTTCTAAACTTTTCAATCTAGTGTTTAAAAACAACGTTTTTTCGTCTCTATTGTTTGAAATCTGTTAATCTTGTTCTAATTTATCTCACCCTTGTTCTTATTTTTGTATTAGGATTTTTATTTGTTTTTTTATCATGATTAGGGTTTTGATTTAGCTATTGTTTCTGATTTTGATTTTTCTAGAGTTTATTTTGTGTGCGCATGTTTTATGTATTAGGATTTTGATTTAGCTTTTTTTCTTTGCATGATTAGGGTTGTGTTTTCATATTTTTTATTTTATTTTATCTTTGTTATAAATCTTCTGATTCAGTTTGATGGTTTGAGATTGTTGTTAAAAAATTATATTTATTTACTTTTTTTTTATCTTCTGATTCAATTTGATGATTAAGATTGTTCTATACTTTTCAATCTCGTTTTTAAAAACAATATTTTTTCGTCTCTGTTGTTTTAAATCTGTTAATCTTGTTCTAATCTATCCCGCACTCGTTCTTATTTTTTATTAGGTTTTTTTTCTTCTTTTTATCAAGATTAAGGTTTTGATTTAGCTACTGTTTCTGCTTCTGAGTTTTCTAGAGTTTGATTTTATTTGCATGTTGTTTTATGTATTAGGATCTTGATATAGTTTTTTTTTCTCTCATGGTTAATGTTGTGTTTTCATCTCATTTTTTTTTTCATCTTTGTTATAAATCTCCTGATTCAGTTTAATGGTTTAGGATTGTTGTTAAAAAAATTTATATTTACTTTTTTTTTATCTACTGATTCATATTGATGATTAGGATTGTTCTACACTTTTCAATTTCGTGTTTAAAAACTACGTTTTTTTGTCTCGGTTGTTTTAAATCTGTTAATCTTGTTCTAATCTATCTCGCACTCGTTCTTATTTTTGTATTAGGGTTTTTATTTCTTTTTATCATGATTAGGGTTTTGATTTAGCTAATGTTTCTGCTTATGAATTTTCTAGAGTTTGATTTTTTTGCATGTTATTTTATGTATTAGGATTTTGATTTAGTTTTTTTTTTGCATGATTAAGGTTGTGTGTTTTTACTCATTTTTTTTTCATCTTTGTTATAAATCTTCTGATTTAGTTTGATTAAGATTGTTGTTAAAAAATGTATATTTGTTTATTTTTTATATCTACTGAACTTTTTTATATGACTAACTTAAAATTGCTTTTTGCTTCATTATCTCTACTTATTGGTTTGTACAAATTTACTCTACATTTTCCAGATTTGAGAGGTAAAGTATATTCTTAAATTTATCTATTTTTGTTAGTTTTTAGATTTGTCGATATGATTTCATATAACAAATTTGTTTTGTTTCATTTTCTCTGCTTATGGATTTTCATATTTGCAAGGTAATATTCTTTTAATTATGTTATGTTTATGTTATAATATTTATTGGTTTGCTTTTTGTTATAATATTTTTGCTGCATAATGATACTTAATGATTTCTAACCATTGTTCTTGATGTTCTTGGCTTGTGGCTAGTAAAGATGGATTAACGAGCCAGTAACAGTAGCAAATAAGGGGTGATTGTAGAGCAAGAGCACTGTAAGTTTGTGCTTCTATTTTTTTTCTTCAGTTTGATGCCTATATATCTTTTTTCTTCAGTTTATATATATCTCAAAAGTATGCTATCTTTTTATGTTTATAAATGTATGTTTTCATTTTAAGTTGAGAGTGAAGTGTATGTTTCTTTAATTTAGGTGTATGCTTTATTTTGAACTTGTGATTGAAGTTTATGCTTTTGTTTGAAATGTATACTTCATTTTTAACTTGTGTTTCAATTGTATGCTTTGTTTTTAACTTGTATAAGTATGTTTATTTTTTTTCTAAATTTAACTAGTGTTTCATTTTTTTCTTAATGCCTGCTTATTCTTTGTAATTATACTCTTAGGTAATATATCATTTTTATGTTTCTATTTCATGTTTATATATCTTTCAAATGCATGCTATCTTTTTATGCTTATAAATGAATGTTCTCTTTTTAATTTGTATTTTTCTTTTAAAGATGTGTTTAAAGTTTCTGGTTCTTTTATTCAAATGTATGCTTTCATTTTAATTTGTGTTTGATGTTTATGATTTTTCTTCAAATGTTTGCTTCCTTTGTATGCAATCCTTTTAATTTTCTTATATACTTATTTTTTGTAAATATATTCTTGGATAATATATCATTTTTATGTTTCTATTTCATGTTTATGAATCTTTCAAATGTATTCTATCTTTTTATGCTTATAAATGAATGCTATCTTTTTAACTTGTATTTTTATTTTTAAGATGTGTTTAAAGTTTTTGGTTCTTTAATTCAAGTGTATGCTTTCATTTTAACTTGCGTTTGATGTTAAAAGTATGTCTATTTTTCCTTTCTAAATGCTACCAGTGTTTCTTTTTTGCTAAATATAACCAGTGCTTTAGTTTTTCTTAATGCATGTTTCTATTTATTTGTAATGATTCAGTTTTTCTAATGTATGCGTAATTTTCTTTCTTATACATCATTTTAAATTTATTTGGATTCTTTATTTATAACTTGTAATGTATGTTAATTTTCTTTCTTATACATACTTTTAAATTTCTAAATGTATTATATGCATGCTTAAGTTTTTCTTAATGCATGTTTCTCCAATATATGCTTCTGTTTATTATATGCTTTTTTTTTAATGGTTCTTTTTTTCAATATTATTCTACTATTGTTTAATGAGTACATTGTGTTAATTACACACTAGACACTGTATTATAGTTACCCTCAATGGGTTGAATAAGTCTAATGTGTGTGAAACACACTAGATTGTTGAATTATAGCCACTTACATAAGAATTCAACTCCCTTAAATGTTAAATTAAAGTCCCTTTAATATTTATAACTCCCCTTAAATGTTCAATTACGGCCACTTAAATAATAGAGTAATACAACTCCTTGAATGTTAAATTACATCTAGTTAAAACTTTAATACACCCCCTTAAAATTTTATTATAACCCTTTAAAAGTCAATAAACTTGAAATAAATATTCAATGTGATTGGTATTTCTTTATTAAGGCTTCTTCATGATTTCAGTGATGAACCAACCTAGTCAAAATTTACCAACTCTAAATATTAACACTAATTAATGAAGCTGGTGCAGTAGCAACAATTGAAGTTGTTGGACCTGAATTGGCTAACAATCAAGCTAAAAGGAAGAGAAGAGCTAATGTAAGTGGTCCTAGGCAGTTTGCTAAATGTTGGGCTTTAACAAAATTCCTTATAGTGAAGTTGAGGTACAATCAACCGCGTGTAAATACTGCCACAAAATATACTTGTGTGACTCTCGAACTCACGACACCTCCAACCTCAACTACCACCTTACCAAATGTGCCAAAAAACATGTTGTATCTGATGACCCCACCCAAACTATTCTTACATTTCCTATTGTAGAAGGATCTGGTTTGGTTTCAACAAGTAGTAAATTTAACCTTCAAGCTTGTCGTAGGGCATTGTCTATTTTTGTGGTTTTGGATGAACAACCATTCAAGGCTGTGGTAGGTGAAGGATTTAAACATATTTTGAGAACGTTGCAACCACAATTTACAATACCATTTAGGAGAACTGTAGCTAGGGTTAGTTTTTAGTTGTTTTTGAAGGAAAAAAGTAAGGTTGAAAGCTTTTTTTAAGTCTGATTGCAATAAGGTAGCTCTTACAACAGATTATTGGAACTCAATCCAAAACCTTAACTACTTGACCCTTATGGCACACTTTGTTGATAATGATTGGAATTATCAAAAAAGGAAATCGTAGGGGTGACAAAGTTGGTAAGAAGATTGAAGAGGTTTTAAAGGATTGGGGGATTCATAATGTGTCAACTATAACCGTTGATAATACATCATCCAATGATGTAGATGTTGCTATTTTGAAAAAAAAGATAAATAATATGGATGGTTTGATGGGGGATGGGGAACACTTCCACATGCGGTGTGTTGCTCATATACTAAATTTAGTTGTAACTGGTGGCTTGAAAGAAATTGTTTTGGCAATCTCTAGCATTAAAAATGCTGTTAGATTTGTAAAATCTTCACCTCATAGGACTGCCAAGTTTAAGGAATGTGTTCAATTGACTAGAATATCTTGTAAAAATTTGCTATCTATTGATGTTTCAACTCGTTGGAACTCGATCTACTTGATGTTTAAGGCTGTAGAGAAGTTTCAAGTAGCTTTTGGGAAGCTTGAGGTTGAGGAGTCAAGTTATTAGGATTTCTTTGGAGAAGATGGTCCCCCAACTAGTTCTACAATGCTTCCCATGATGAAACCTCTGTTGCTGCTGCCCATATTTCACATATGGCCAGAGCACAAGCTTTTGAAGACCACTTAAAAGAGAAATACTCCATTGACCAACAAAATGAGCTTGAGGGATATTATTCTAGTAAGTGTGCGAAGATGAGTGAAAAGTTTGATATTCTTGCTTGGTGGAAACATAATGCAACTCAGTATCCTATCTTATCTTTTATAGCCAAAGATATTTTGGCCACACCAATAATTTGATATTCTTGCTTGGTGGAAAGATATTTTGGCCTTTTGAGGTGGTTTTTAGGAGCTTTATGGACCCATTGATGTAGGCTTTCTGAGGCTACAAGATCCATAGATAGAGGATCATAACTGTTTTTCTGAAAACTGCAGAGTTCTGAGAAGCCAACTACATTCCATTATTCATGTTGTCCATTATCTAGTTGGTGACAAACGAGAGGACCTTGTTCTAGTAGGTTGAAACATCATTATGAACCAAACTTTGAGCATTCCTATTGTGGGATGAAGTGATTTTGACAATAAGAGAAGTAACGGATAAGTCAAGGTTTGGAAAACTAGATGGAATGAAGTCTAGAGGGATGGTGGAGGTAGCAGGTTCAAAGTGAAAAGGGGTTGAGGGAGGAATAAATGAGTCTTCTAAAGAGGTATCAGAGACTAAATCAATGATGACTTGAGCTGCTGTCTCTACTTCTTGGTGAAGGGGTTCACAAGTCTTGGTGAGGTAGGGTCAGATGTAGGGGTGGAGAAGGTAGGTGTTGTGAAATGGTAGAGTGGGTAGGTGTTTTTGGAGGATTAATTTAAGTGGCTGATGGTGTTGGGTTTGGAGTGTTGATCTTGAGAGGAAGGGGATGGGTTCTATATCGGATGGTAGCAAAGTGTTCGAATAAGGTTGCCTCAAACATATCATATGAGGTGTTGGAGTAAGAGTCAATTGGGGTAATAGGTGCAGGATTAGAGGGATGAACAACCAAGTTTGTATTTTCAGTAGAGGGTGTGAAAGATCCAATTTCAAATTGTTTATTACTACTCGTATTACCAAAAATAGAAAAAGAAGTAGTTTGCTCAAGATTGGATGTTACCTTATGTTTCTTTCTTAGAATGAGGTTTGCTTCATTCTCATTGGCGTCTGTTTCTTCTTCCTCATTCTCTTCTACACAAATTGTCTTGCCAACCCTTTTTTTCTTCTTCTAAAAAACTTGACTAGAGGAAGGCAAATTTGAGTCATCTCTTGATTGGATTGACACATCATTAGGAATTCCATTACTAATTTATCATCTTCCTCAAATTAAGGAGCATAAGACTCCTTAACCATTGAGGGAATGGCATGAGATCCATTGGTTTGGCCATATATCCTTCTAGCATCACCACTGGACCAAATGCACTGTTTAGGAGAGATAAGTTTCATCTTGATGACGTTGGATATGTTTAACAAGGGTGCATATGAACTAACCACATGTTCTTCTAGGATAGTGTCTCCTACTTCCTCTAGAGCCTGAATGGAGGAAGTTCACATCCATACTACGTTATGAGTCTAGTGTTCTTCTTGATGACACATGATAACATTACATTATTTCAGGTTAGAAGCTATTTGTATCCTACATTCTTTTGCTGCAAATAATAACATTACATTATTTCAAATGGATGTTAAAAGTGCTTTTTTAAATTTTTATATAAGTTAAGAAGTTTATGTTAAACAACCCTCAGGTTTTGAAAGTTCTAAATTTCCAAATCATGTTTTTAAACTTAGGAAATCTCTAGATGATCTAAAATTAGCACTTAGGGCATGGTATGATAGACTTAGTAACTTCTCGCTTAAAAATAACTTTGAAAGACGACAAGTAGATAATACACTTTTTAGAAAATCAATAGAAGATGACATTCTTATTATTTAAATTTATGTTGATGACATTATTTTTGGATCTACTAATGACACTATTTGCCAAGAATTTTCTAAATTGATGCAGCTTGAATTTCAAATGAGTATGATGGGAGAAGATAAGTTCTTCTTAGGGATACAAATTCAGCAAAGTCAAAAAAATATATACATTCATCATACTAAATATACAAAAGAGCTTCTCAATAAGTTTAAGATGGTTGATTGCAAACATATAGCTACACCAATGCACCTAACTTGTTCACTTGAAAAAGATGATTCAGACCAAATAGTTGACCATAAAACCTATAGAGGAATGATAAGATTCCTACTTTACCTTTCCGCTTCCAAACCTCACATCATGTTTAGTGTATGTGTTTGTGCAAGATTTCAAGCTGACCCTAGGGAATCACATTTAACTGCTGTTAAGAAAATCCTTAGATACCTAAACGGCACTACCAACCTTACCTTGTTCTACAAGAAATTTCCAAAGTACAAATTGAGTGAACATTGTGATTCTGATGATAGTGGAGATAAACTTTAGAGAAAGAACACTAGTGGAAACTACACCTTTCTAGGTGACAACTTAATATCTTGGTCAAGTAAGAGACAAAACACCATTGCAATGTCAACAACAGAGGTCGGGTACATTTCAGTAGCTGGCTGCAGTTCTCAACTACTTTGGATTTAAAATAAAATCTAAGACTATAAAATCCTAGAAACCAATATTCCCATCTATTGTGATAATACTTATGCCATTTGTCTAACCAAAAACTCTATCTTACATTCTAATGCTAAACACATAGATATCAAACACCAATGGGTTGACATATTCACCAAACCACTAGCTGTAGATAGGTTGGACTTCATAAAAAAAACATAAACCTTACCATCATACCTGACTGATGTTGTGATAACTTCAAAGTAGTTTAGCTTTACATTAGTTTTAATATTTTCTTGTAATATATTCTTGTTATTCAAAAAGAAAAGAGAAAAAAAAAGAAGAACAAAAAAAAGAACAAAAAAATGAATAAAAAAAAACAGTTTCACTTTCAAGTCTTTTTGTTTGATGACAAAAAGGGGAGAAAGATATTTGATAAAGTGCGGAGAAAATTATTCTTAGACTTAGGGAGAGCTTTAAGTTAGGGAGAGTCAAAGAAATATAAAGCAAAGTTGTTATAAAAAATACAAGTTTTGTCATCATCAAAAAGGGGAAGATGGTTGGAACCAAGTTGATTTTTTACTTAGAGTTTTGATGGTAACAAAAATATTTTATGAGAACAATATATTTAACTTCAAAGAGTACGAAAGAAGATTCATGTTTTTGAAGAAAATATAAAATAAGATTTGATTCAAATTTATAATTGAAGAAAATCTAAAATAAGTTTTGATTCAAAATTGAAGAAAATCTAAATTAAGATTTGATTCAGATTTATAATTGAAGAAAATCTAAAATAAGATTTGATTCAAATTTATAATTGAAGAAAATCTAAAATAAGATTTGATTCAAATTTATAATTGAAGAAAATCTTTGACCAAGTCGGAAAAAAGATATGGTCAATATTTGAGGAAGATTTGATCAAGATTTATCTACAACAAAATTTGAACAGAATCAAACTGAAGTATTTACAAACGCAATTTGAACAAAATACGAACATAATCAATATGAAGAATTTACAAACTCAATCTAAACAAAATAGTAACAAAATCAATCTAAAGAATTTACAAACTCAATCTGAACAAGATACAATTCAGAATTAAACAAGGACTAAATTGAATCCCAAATTTTAACTATAAATAGATACTCAAGGCTAAAGAAGAAGATCATCGAAAAGCAGAAAAGAGTAGAAGAACTCAAACTCAAAATTCCAAATTCATCTTAGATTTCAAATAGAGAAATACTACTTTTACAAAACCCCTTGCTGAGGGCAAATTCCATTTTATAAAGGAAAACCTCAATATTTTGTTTATAAGAGAATGATGTTGACGTCTTCGTATCCTTGCCTTTGTAAAACAAAGTAAATGGTCAAATGTTATATGCTCTACTCTGATGAAATTGTATTTTCTTGTGCAATCTAAATTCAATTACTCTTAATATGAACAATCTCCTTGTAAATTATGCTTAATCTGTGATACTCTGACATGTGTCGTTTACATGTGCTTACTCATGTGTGTTATTTATGGTTTAGAAACTCAAACGTTTTTCATAGAACACACTCATGACTCATGATCATTCACTACCCTAACGAATTCCCACACTTTCTCTCTCTTAAACCTTAAAACTTCATAGAAAATCTCTTGCTTCAATGGCTTCAAGTTCATCCTCAAACCTTACTCTCGGAAACGTCTGTTATGTTCCTACTATTAAATGCAATCTTGATCAGTTAGAAGTCCTCCACGAGCTCCAAGTAAGCTTCACATATCTCGTTGAAAATGGCTTCAATTTTATTGAGGATTTTACTGGTATTGGTTGGTCTAAGTACTTTAACCTAGAATAAAAAACGATTTTGGATGTTCTGGTTAAAGATTTTTGGCCATTTGCTGACACAAACACATACAGAGAAGTATCTAGTACCATGTTAGGACTTCCTATTAAGATTACTCAACAATCCCTAACGGATCTTACTAGTTGTTATGATGAAGGTATGGTGCTTCAAAATGGTTATGAATCAAGGGTTGGATTATTCATGATCAATAAGGAATCGTTCGAAGATCTTAAGGTCAAGTACCAATCAGTTCACTTGAAACCTAGATACAAAGTACTTTTCAAGATCTTGATTGGGTGTGTGGTACCAAAAGATGGGTCAGTGGACCATGTTAGCAAAGACCACAAGGGCTTAATGTGGAATATCTCCCAAAGGATCAAAACCAATCTTCCAAACGTGATTTTGGAACACATGAGGTAATGTGTCATTTAGGCTCGTCACATCGGTACTGATGATAACTCCCCTCAGTTAGGCCCTAGAGGAAGTAGGACGCACTATCCAAGAAGAACACGTCAGGTTGTCTACACCTTTGTTCAACATATCCAACGCCGTCAACATGAGACCATCACTTCTAAGTAGTGCATTCGACCAAGTGGTGATGCTAGAAGGACTCTTGGTCAAACAAGTGGATCTCATGCTATTCCTTTTGTAGAAGAGGACTCCAATGCCCCTTTATTTCAAGAAGACAATAAAGAAATGGTTATGGAATACCAAGGATGTTTTAGTCCAATCAAGAAATAGCTTTTGTTTGCTTTCCTCTGCCCAAAGCTGCTCAAGTTTTAGAGAAGAAGCGCAAAATTGTTGTTAAGACTTTCTTTCACGAAGAGGATAAGGAAGAAGCAAAAAATGCCAGTGAGGACGAAGTAAACCTCATTCCAAGGTAGAAACATAAGGTAACCTTCAATTCTGAGCAAACTACTCCTTGTGCTATTTTGGGTAATACAAGTAGTAATGAACAATCGAAACATCTTACTCCCTCTACCAAAAATACAAACTTACTTATCCATCCTTCTGATCCTGCACCTTCTACCTTAGCTGACTTTGACTTCGACACCAAAGATGATATGTATGAGGCAACCTTAGCAAAACACTTTTCCACCCTCCGACATATAACACATCCTCTCCCTCTCAAGACCACCACTCCAAACCCAACACTACCAACGATTGAAACTAACACTCCGCTAAGGCCTCCCGAATTTTACATTCCACAAACACCTATCCTTTGCACTCTTACATCGGACCTTACCACACCTAGACATGTCAAGGCCCCTCACCCAAATGTTGAGACAACAACTCAAGTCCTCATTAACTTAATCTCTAATACAATGTCATAAGACTCCTCTGCTCCTCCCTCACCTCGTTTCATTTTGAATCTACCTCTAGACCTCATTACCCTCACCCACTCCATTTCATCTAGCTTTCCTAACCTAGACGCACTCATTACTTTTCTTATTGCCGAAATCATTTCAGCACACAATCAGAATGCTTAAAGTTTGGACCCTAATGATGTTTCCAACCAATGGAACAAGGTCATCTTTGTTTTTCATCAACTGGATAAGGGACAACATAGATCATGGAATGTAGTCGGTCGCTTAGAATGTTGTAGATTTCGTACAAACTGTTGAGATCTTCTACCAATGGATCCTGCAAGTTTAGAAATCCCATAGCAATCGGTCCAAAAAGCTCCTAAGCGCTACATCAGAAGGCTCATCAAGGGAAAAACCATCTTCCTCTAGTGGTGTTAATCTTGCACTCCCCGTGGTCCATCCGTACAATTACTAATGCTTTTCAACTATCTTGTCTGAACATCTCTCATTTCTCTTACATTTAGACTTGCATATATTAAAGAGGAGCATTGCTGTGATATTTTGTATTATTTTTTTTATTGTTGAAAAATTAAATATTCTTCTCAAAAATAGATATTTGTCATCATCAAAAAGAGGAAGATTGTAAGAATCAAGTTGGTTTGAAGAACTATGATCCTTATGTGTTTTGATGATAACAACATTATTTTGTGGGGAGAATTTAAAGCATTACGATTTTGTTTTAGTGCAAAATTTTGAGAATAGGTCATTTCTTATGAGTTCACATTGCATCCTCTGATATTTGACCTAAGTTGAAGGAGCACCAAGACTCTGCTTTGTATTCATATTCTAAGTTTGGTGAGCGCGCCTCTGGTGACTATGATAATACAAGTAATGCTCTAACGACTACAACCAACATTTGGCTAATTTGTCTTTGACAAGTGTGACGAACAAGTGATCGTCTGACTCTGATTAATGCTCTGATAAGTCAACCTTCTGATAATAGTCAATTCTCTAAATAAGATAACATTTTTGCGCATCCTCCGATAAACACCTTAAAGGTCTACGCGACATAATGTGATCACAACATCCTCAGCTCCTAGTGTCTCCATATCAAGATTCGTAGAATCAATTTCAAAGATATTGTTGACAAGGATTAATGGCAAATCAATCTTAGAAGATTCGATACAAAACTTCATGATACATGCTGATTTCTTGCAATAAGGACAACAGCCAGAAACCCTAAAAATCTCTATAAAAGAACGTGCAACTCTCATTGACAACACAAGCAACAACGTACCTCAACAAGCATTTTATAGTCGTCTCTATACTCTTGCTCCTTAATTTTTATCCTGTCTAAGTACTGAGAAATATTTCTTCTAACAATACAACATTGTAAACACCGTCTTGTGAGAGTTATTGAGAAAACCCTTAAACCTCTTTTGTAACCTAGCCTAGTAGTGGCTACTGAAGGTGCAAACACGAGAAGGGGGGTTGAATTGTGTTAGCCAAAGTTGATAACTTTTTGTGATTTATAAATAAATAAAAAACTAGTTCGGTATTGGTGACTTACTTGGAGTAGAAGAAATCGGATTCAGAGGCAACAAGCAATGAAAACATAAATAATTTGACACATATATTTATCCTAGTTCACCACTAACTTGGCTACATCCAGTCCCCTCATTCAGAAGGCTTTAATCCACTCATTTAAATACCTTGAATTACAAAGCACCAGACCCTCCAAGCCAGTCTTCCCAAACAGCCTGACAACCCCAGACTTTTGAGGAACTAACCACCCTGAACCTACATGCCAAGTCTTCTCCTAACAACCTGACAACCCCAGATTGAAGAAGGAACTAAACCACTATCGGGTTGGATACAAAAGATTGGAAATCTTGTAGTTGCTTCTAAAAAAGCTGATAATAATAATAACTCCCACACTCTAACAAAAAACACTTAGATATTATTTATCATTTGAACACATGTTTCTCTCTTTGAACTCTAAGACTTTCTTCTTCAGTCTTGAGCATCTATTTATAGTAAAAATTTGGGCTTCAATATAGTCCTTGTTTAATTCTGAATTGTAATTTGTTCAAATTGGGTTTGTAAATTCTTCAGATTGATTTTGTTCATATTTTGTTTAGATTGAGATTGTAAATTCTTCAGATTGATTTTGTTTGTATTTTGTTCAGATTGTGTTTGTAAATTCTTCAAATGATTCTATTCATATATTGTTGTAGATAAATCTTGATCAAATCTTCTTCAGATCGTGATCATATCTTCTTTCATACTCTTTGAAGTCAAATATATTATTCTCACAAAATACTTTTGTTATCATCAAAACTCTAAGTATAAAATCAACTTGGTTCCAATAGTTGCATTCCTTAATAGCTTGACTGTACTAAGCTAGAAGGTTGAGAAGAATTTTTTTGAACACAATCAATTTGACTAGTAGGTGCTCAATGGAAGTGTAATTCAGTGGGTGAATAAGTAGATTAAATTCTTTAGGTCAAAATGACTGGACGTAGCTACCGAGTTGGTGGTGAATCAGAATAAATTGGCTATATCATTCTATTTTTCTGTTTATCTTTTTTTTTCATCCCTTTACTTTATTATTGTTAAAACAACTTTAAAATTAAACACAATTCAAACCCCCCTCTCTTGTGTTTCTCGTTGTATAGACTTTTATCCCGCCATGTGTTGTGAACATCCACTGTGTAGGTACCATGATTGGTGTTGACTTTGTTGCTAAGGATTTACGTAAGATAGATTATTTTATTCTTAGGTACCCATATATTTTGTTGGGTCCTAGTTTATTGGTTATGAAAGGTGTCTTGTTTTTCCATGTTTTTTGCATAGGACAAGTTCTTTTATTATAACCTTTCTTTAAGCAGTATATGCAAGCAATATCAAGTAAGTTAATCTTGGGAGTTTTTTTGGTTCTTCAAAACCAACACCACATTTATTTTTTCTTCTAACATCATAGATCATAGAGGCTTGGTTGTTTCTGTCTATGCCGTTTTCAAGAAATTCTTGAAAGGCTTTGTCATACTTAACAGAGTTACAATGTCTATCTTCTGAAATTCTTGGAACATTTTCTTTTAGATTAGATTTTTCGTTTTTAGGTTTCTAAAATCATTTTCAAGAAAACTATATTTATTTGTTAAGGTGTCATGAGCTTTTATGAGAGATCTCAGTTTTGAAGAAACTTTGTTTTTCTTGTTGAGAAACTCATTTAACATATCTATAAGTTCATTACGAGATAGGTCAGATAATACCTCCATTTTTTCATCAACAGACTCATAGTTAGAGTGTGTATAATCCATTAGAGCATGTTTGCATGCTCTTCATATTCATCAAATGATTCATCAGAGTCATCCTAGGTAGCCATAAGATCTTTCTTCTTTGTCTTGAAGTCTTTTCTTTATGAGTTTCCCTTCTCAAGTCTTTTCTTTATATTCATCATGAAAGTTCGGGCTTTATGATGCATCTTGTATTGTTTCTTTTGATCAACGTTGAGATCTTTTCTAGATATTTCAAAACAGTGTCTTTTGGAGCTTCATAGCCATCTTCGACTTTGTCCCATTTTTCAGGCTAATGTAAGATGTAGAAACTTTTAAGCTTACCTTTCCAGTTCTCGAATCTTTCTCCATCAAACAAATGAGGCTTGTTAATGTTTCCACCTGTAACTTCATGACACAAAACTTTACACAAACACAGTTAAGTGCTCAACTTTGAGATCGAGCTCTAATGCTAATTATAGAACGGGGAAGATAAGAATGAGGGGTTTCAATTGTGTTCTATTTTAAAACTTTTTTAACAATATTAAAACAAGGTGATGAAAATAAAGTAGATATAATAGAAACACCGAACAACACAGCCAAATTATCATGGTTCACCAACAACATGGTAGCTACGTCTAGTTCCTTTAAACTGAAGGATGTCATCTACTAATTCACCAACTAAATCACACTTCCACTAAACACCTGCTACTCAAACTAATTGTGTTCAAGTTTGCTCAAGCTTCCAACTTAGTACGAACAAGTGCTTGAGGAATGCAACAACTAAGTGGCTAGGTTATAGAAATGAAATGTTTAAGGGTTTTTGAGTCACACTTACAAAAGGGTGTTTAAAAAATTGTATTCTTAGAAAACTATTTCTCAGCACTTAAACAAAATAAAGGATATAGAGTAAGAGTGCAGAGACGGCTGTATTGTGCTTATTGTAGTGTGTTGTTGTTCTTTTATTCAATATGGGTTGCACATCAATTTATAGAGAACTTTAGGGTTTTTGGTCGTTGTCTTGATTGCAAGAAATCAACATGTATCATGAAGTTTCATATCAAATCTTCAAAGATTGATTCACAGAAAACTGTTTCTCAGCACTTAGACAAAATAAAGGATATAGAGTAAGAGTGCAGAGATGGATGTATTGTTCTTATTGCAGTGTGTTGTTGTTCTTTTATTCAATATGGGTTGCACATCATTTTACGGAGAACTTTAGGGTTTTTGGTCGTTGTCTTGATTGCAAGAAATCAACATGTATCATGAAGTTTCGTATCAAATCTTCAAAGATTGATTCGCCATTAAACCTTGCCCAAAAATAGTCCTTGTAATTGATTCTACGTATCTTGATATGGAAATAGAGAGCAGATGATATTCTGATCATGAGTATGTCACGTCGACCTTCTGAAAAATAACATATTTAGAGTGTTGAGCAAAGGATGCACAAAAATTTGTCATTTTTAGAGTGTTGACTTTTCATCAGACGATGTACTTTTTGGAACGGTGACATTCCATCAAACATTGACTTCTAAATTGAGTCACAAGACTAGATGATTTACTCGATTATCAGAGGCACACAAACACTTGTTTGTCACTCTTATTAGAGGTAGACGATAAGATTGTTGTTGTAGTCATCAGAGCTAGACTAATCAGAGCATTTCTTGCGTTAACATAACCACCAGAGGCGCGTTTCACATCACACACACTAGACTTAGAATACAGAAATAAAAGCAGAGTCTTGGTGTTCGTTTAAATTAGTCTAATCACCAAAGGATGCAGCATAAAGTCGTCTCAAAATAAACCTGATTTGGGAACCTCACACTTAAATAAAACATTAGTGCTTTAAATTGTTCACACAAAACAATTTTGTTAATATCAAAACAAGTAAAGGTCATAATTCTTCAAACCAAATTGGTTCTAAAACTTAGATGTTTCGTTAACAACAAATCAGGTTTTCAAATGATCATTTTCACTTTTTCTGATCAAAGAGTTTTGATGAGAAGATTTGTATTTCCATCTAGGTTTGGATTCATGATGATCTTGATTTGTGGGAGGTTCATTATTGGAGGCTGGTTTTGTTGGTTCCACTAATATATTTGGATTCTCTGATATCTATAGATATAAAAAATCTACATCTAGCTTTGACTTTTTATGGTCAAGCTTTTTGTCATCAAACTTGTCTGGTTCCTCTGATACCTATCAATTGTCTGTTTTTTTTATACATTTTCCTCTACTATTTTGGGATCGTCTGAAATCTCTTTTGGTAAAAAATTTCTTCATGATGTTCCACATGCGTTGGATATTGCTTGAGATGTAAGACAACTTTTCATCGTCAGAGTCTTCACTCTAATCGTCTTATTCACTTTCCTCTAAGTCTTCAGTAAGTTGCAGGGCTTTGGAGTTAGCGCTCTTTCCTTCAGACATGAGAGCCAAGGATTTTGATATCTTCTTGAGTTCATCTTCAATTAGTTCAATCTCATGGGATATAATTGAGCTCATCAGCTCTTCCAGAGGTAGTTTGTTTAGATATTTACCCTATTAAATTGCCATTACCTATGGTCAACACTTTGTTGGGAAGACTTATGAAGATCTTCTTGGCGTGGCCAGATGTAGTGTAACACTTTTGGAGAAACTTCAACCCAAAGACCATAGTTTGGAATCTAGAAAATATTTTCTCAATGTTTTCATCTTCTTCCATTTGTAAGAGTTCATACCTCTTGGAAGTAGAATTGCCTTAGCTTTTTATACTTGCTTATTTCTTTCCTAGTTGAGAACCAAAGCATGAAATATAATCTTTGTTGTTTCTTTGTTGCTGCATTTTTTCGAACTCTTTGAAGGTGATAGCATTCGTCATGAAACTATGTCCCAAAGTTCAAGATCATGGGAGATGTAGAAACTTCTAAGCATGTCATACCAATACCCGGATCTTTCTCCATCAAATAAAGGAGGCATATTAACATTTCCACTTGTAACTTTATCACTATAGTTAGTCATAATAATACAGATCTTTACTGAAACAGAATTAAGTGCTCAGCTTTGAGACTGAGCTCTAATGCCAAATGTAGAAAGAGAAACACAAGAAAGGGGGGCTTGAATTGTGTTTTGTTTTAAAAATATTTTAACAAGATTAAAACAAAGTGATGAAAATAGAGTAGATAAAAAAAGAAACACAAAACAACACAACCAATAATCAATATAACTATGTTCAAGTCTTCTCAACCTTCTAGCTTAATATAGTCAAGCTGTGGAGGGATGCAACCACTACTGGGCTATGTTAAAAAAGAATAATTTAAGGGTTTTCTGGATACTCTCACAATAGGGTGTTTAAAATGTTGTACTCTCAAAAAATATTTCTCACCACTTAGACAAAACAAAGGTTTAATAGTAAGAGTGCAGAGACGACTGTATCGTGCTTCTTGCAGTGCGTTGTTGTGTTTTTTCAATGAGGGTTGCATGTTATTTTATTGATAACTTTAGTGTTTCTTGCCATTATCCTGTTTGCAACAAATCAACATTATCATGAAGTTTGGTACAAAATCTTTAGAGATTGATTCGCTATTAAACATTGTCCAAAATTATCCTTGAAATTGATAATGTGTATTTTGATACGGAGACTGAGATAGTAGAGAATACCATGATCATAGTACGTCACACAAATCTTCAAACAAATAACAGATTCAGGGTGTTAAGTAGAGGATGCCCAAATTTGTTTTCTTCAGAGCATTGACTTTTTTTAGCGTTGACTTTTCATGAAAGCGTTGACTATCTAGAGTGTTGACTATTTATTAGAGAAATGACTTTTAAATAGAGATAGATGATCAGATGCTTGACGTGATTATCAGAGGCAGATAATCACTTTCTTGTCACATTTATTAAAGCTAGACGATCACTTTCTTTTTCAGAGGAAGAGTGATCATAGGATTGTTGTAGTTATCAGAGCCAAATTAATCAGAGCAATGATGCATTAACAGAATCCCCATAGGCGCATTTCAGATCGCGTTCATCAGAATTAGAATATCGATTTCAGAGAGGTGTCTTGATGTTTCTTTTAATTTAGATCAAACATTAGAGGATGCATCGTAAACTCATATAGGATAACCTGATCTGCACACCTAAATAGAATATTAGTGCTTTAAATTGCTCCCACAATAGTTTGCTATCATGAAAACAAGTAAACGACATAGTTCTTGAAACCATCTTGGTTCTAACATAAATATGTTAATCTCCAAAACGTTCTGGATGCGTTTGTTTAAATAAAAATTGTTTAGTTTATAAGCAAGTGAAATGTGATTACTGAGTGCAAGATAAATATAGTTTATAAGCAAGTTAAGAATGTCAAATTCACACATAAATCTGCTAAGGTTAAATGAACAATTTAATGACTCAAATTGAAAGGCCAAATGGTTAAAACATTCTCCAGATTGATGAGATTTGAGCTAGGACAAAAGTACACTATACTAGCACTGTTCTACAGAAAGCTATTCATGCTTCTGATCAAACACAATATCAAATGACTAATGATAGATCATTCTCACACTTGTTTACATTTTCCTTCAGACTCAAAAGCAAGAACGTTCTGGGTTGGTTAAAAGCATTCAGGACAACAATATAAATATGTGTTTAATATGTTTAAATCAGAACTTACACATGGCTAATGTGTCTAACGATTATATTCAGCTTTATCTAAGTTTTCAAGTCTCTCTTCATCAATAAAAGGAAGATCAATTAGAAAACAAATGCAAGTGTTTTCAACGCAATCAATCTACAATTGATCATTCAAAACTCAAGTTCAAAAGCTTTTCTTTCAAGCAAAACTCCAGTTGTCTAATTATATTTGTGGATCATCTTACTGAGGTATTGTTGTTAATCAATCTCAAACAAGAGTTAAGAAGTATTTAGATCCTAAACATTTGTTTTCATACATATCATTTTGTAACTCAAGTCTATCTCTTAAGTTAGATTGCGTGTGTTGTAAAAATCATTTCTTCTTTGAAATGTACTTGCAAAATCCTTTCTGGATTGAAAGGTAACTGTAGAAATTTCTTTCAAGATTGAAAGGTGAATGTTGTGATTGATCAAAGTGTGATCAAGAAAGATAGTGCAAGGCAGAGTGTTTCGATGTTGAGCATGTTAGTGGATAATCTCACAAATTGTGAGGACTGGACGTAGCCCATCTACGGTGAACTAGGATAAATCTTTGTGTGATCTTGTTGTCACTACTCTACATTTATCTTGAACTTACTAATCACATTTCACTTGCTTATAAACTAAATTGTTTTTATTTAAACTAACACATCCAGAACGTTATGTAGATTAACTTATTTCAACCAAGACTTTTCTTGAGTTAATTAAAATTAAGTGCAAAAATAAATTTTAAAAGGGATCACGATTCAAACCCCACTATTTTGTGATTGATATTGCTACTTCAATTGGGATCAGAGCTCTGCCTTAAATTGTTTTTATTCACGAAGAAATAGCAATGTAAAAAGTCAAGTATATTGTTGAAGGATGATCATCAAATAGACCACTTTATTTTATTGGTACATGCTACTACATCTAGAAAGGAAAGATATAACTATTCCTTAAATCTTAAGATTTAGGAATGTGGCATATCATAATAGATGGAAATTTTGTACCAAGAGTATATTAACTTGATCCAACATCTGCTGAAAAAAATGAGGCAGTTTGGACAATAGAAAACAAAGCCAAAGTAGTTCTAAGCTCTAAAGCTCAATTATTTCTATTTTGTGCTCTAAGTAGAGAGGAAAGTGAAAGAGTTGATGAATGTGACATTGCCAAGTAAACATGAAGGAAGGTGCAAACACAAGAAGGGGAGGGGGTTGAATTGTGTTTGATTAAGTTGATAAGTTTTTCATTATTTGATTAAACATCTTCATACTTGATGATTTACTTGGAGTAGAAGCAATAACAAAACTAAGGAGTGTAGGAATAAAGTGAGACAAAATTTATCCTAGTTCACCATTAACTTGGCTACATCCAGTCCCTTCACTCGGAAGGATTTAATCCACTAATTCAACAACTTGAATTACAAAACACCCAACCCTCCAAGTCAGTCTTCTCAAGTAGCCTGACAACCCTAGACTTTTGAGGAACACACACACCTTGATTCTACCAACCATCTCCACACAATCTAACAACCACATATTGTTGAAGGCACATTAACACCACAATCGGGTTTGAATACAAAGGTTTGGAACTTGAGTAATTGCTTCTAACAAGATGATTATAACAATGACCATCACACTCTAAGAAAAACACTTAGAAAATATTTCTCATTCGAACAAGTGTTTCTCTCTTTGAACTCTAAGATGATCTTATTTAAAAATAATTCTAAACAAGATGCTTTTTAATAATATGTTCTTAAGCAAATTCTTTATTTATGAATCCAATCTAAGCAATTCTTCTAGATTTCTTATGTTCGTACTTTATTCATATTGAGTTTGTAAATTCTTCAGATTGATTTTGTTCATATTGAGTTTGTAAATTCTTCAGATTGACACTGTTCAGATTGAGTTTTTAAATTCTTCAGATTGATACTGTTCATATTTTGTTAAGATTGCTTTCCCAAATTCTTCAGATGAAACTTCCTTCCTTTTGCTTGCTTTTATATGGGCGGGAACATAGTGTTCAATCGGTTCTTGAACTTTCACAAGTAGGAATATGGCTAAGTCAAATTCAGAATTTTGTCCATTGTCAAAATCTGAATCATATCTTTGCAAATAATAAATGTATTTTCTTGTGAGTGTTTCTTCTGGTTTACAATTCTTGATCATATCTTTTTGTAAATAATTCATATCTTCTTGATCGAATTTACTTTTAAATAATTCATATCTTCTTAGAATAAATATTGATCAAATCTTGTAAATAATTTATATTTTCTTGTGATAAATCTTGATAAAATCTTCTTGTAAATAATTCATATAAGCTTGTGATAATTCGTTATCAAATCTTTTTGTAAATAATTCATATCTTCTTGTAGATAAGATGTTGATCATATCTTCTTCAAATCTTGACCATATCTTCTTTTCAACTACGTCAATGATATTCTTCAATTATAAATTTGAAGGTAATTTTATTTTAGATTGTCTTTAAAAGCATGAATCTTCTTTCATACTCTGTGAAGTCAAATATATTGTTCTCATGAAATACTTTTGTTAACATCAAAACTCTAAGTATAAAACCAACTTGGTTCCAACACAAGCCATGCTAAAGAAACAAGGAATGATATTGGTGTGCGGAAATTTGAACTATTTGAGATGAATGAAGGATAAACTATTGATTAAATGTATTTAAGATTTACAACTGTAGTGAATGAAATACACTCGCAGGGTGATAAAATTGTGAGATGTCTTCCTACTATATGGAGATCAATGGTCACACCCATAAGTCAAGCCAAAAATCATGAGACACTCGAATTAGAATAATTAATTGATACCTTGTCAAGAAGAAGAGATGAATCAGAAGAGAAAGAAGTTTGTGAAGAAGAAGAAGAAGCTGAGAAAAACGAGATGAATCAGATAAAATTTCCCAAACAAAAGGGAAAATTCTAATACTGAGATAGATAAGAGTCAAGTTATTTGTTATTGGTGCAACTAACTAGAACATTATAAAACTGAATATCCTTCAAACAAAAGAGCACCAAGAAAATTTCCATATTAGAAAAAATTCATGATGGCTTCTTGGGATGATTATGAAGAATCAAACATAGAAGATAGTGAAGAAGCCAACATGTTCTTAATGGGAAACTCTTAAAATGATGAGGTAATTATATCTGGTTATTGTACTTTATGTGAAGAAATGGAAAAATAATTTGGTAATCCTCTATGTGATTCAAACTTCCTTGCTAAAAAATTTGGTTCATTACAAGAGCAACTTCATAAAGAAAAAGAAGAAAAATAGAAGGCCCAACCTACGAATGATTAATTAAAAATAGTCATCCAAAGCATGCATGACTGTCACTTTAAAATATCTGAAAAACAAAAGATTTTAATGAAACAACTGAGAACAAGACTCTTGATTGTTCTACAATCCAAAAGAAGAACGTTCAGCTCAAAACAAAAGTTGAAAATCTTAAAAACGATTTACTAAATTTTATAAAGTCCATTGAAACCCTTCAAAAAATCATGGGAGTACAAGTAGGAATTTTTGAAAAAACTAGACTAAGTTTTGACAAATCACAAAAGCAAAAATTCATTAACACTTTTTTGTATCAGAAAAGGAGAAGAAAAATGCAAAATAAAATGTTCTTACTGCTACAAGCTTAAACATCTTGATTCTACATGTTCTCACAAGAAAAAGGATAAGAAAGTCAAAGAAAATCGATTTCAAAAGGGAAGAACATTATGTTCATATATCATAACGTTCTCCCAAAACGAAAAGAAAGTGTTCTTACTGTTTAATTATTGGTCATTTTGAAACAAATTGCTATCTTAAGAGAAAAATAATCTTTAAAGAAAAAATTAACCTTCAAGGACCCAAGATTATATGGGTACCTAAGAACTAATTAAACTCTAATGCAGGTTGGTTCTCAAAATAACAAGAAAAAACCATGGTACTTGGATAGTGGTTGTTCGAGACATATGACATAAGATAAACATTGTTTTCTCCCATTGTTAAGAAGGACGGAAAATATGTAACTTTTGGAAATAATGATCAACCACAAATCAAAGGAAAAGGTATTATAGGTAAATGTAATTCTGCAAAAATAGTTGATGTCAAATACGTTGAAGGTTTAAAAATATCCTACTAAGCATAAGCCAATTATGTGATAGTGATTTTGAAGTTAATTTTAAACCAAACAAATGTGAAGTCAAGAAAACATCTCTTGGAAATAAAAAATTTCTTTGGATCAAAAAAGAAGAATTTGTATGTACTATATTTAGAAGAATTACCCACTGAATCATGTTTTATGTCTATTGAATATGATAAATGGGCGTGGCATAAACGTATTGGGCATTTAAGCATTAAAACAATCTCAAACTTATCCAAACTAAATCTTGTTAAAAGGACTACGAAAAATTAGTTCTGACAAAGATAAAATATGTGAAGCTTATGCTAAAGGAAAAAAAGTCAAGATCAACTTTTATTCAAAGGATTTTGTTTCAACTCAAAAACCTCTTGAACTACTACACATTGATCTCTTTGGTCCTATCAAAACTACAAGTTTGGAAGGAATGAAATATGGGTTTGTAATTGTTGATGATTTTTCAAGATTCATATAGTGTTATTTTTAAAACAAATATGATCTTTTAAAGCATTTCAAACTTTTTGTAAAAGAGTTCAAAACGAGAAAAACTCAACTATCATTTCTGTAAGAAGTAATTATGGAGGAGAATTTTTAAATGCTTCTTTTAAATATTTCTTTGATGAAAATGGCATTTCTCATGATCTTTCTTATGCAAGAACTCGTCAACAAAATCGAGTTCTTATGCAACCAAAGGTTGAGAAATATTTTTGGGCTGAAGCAATCAACACTACTTGCTACATTTTAAATCACGCTTCAATAAGAAAAATTACCAACAAAATACCATATGAATTATGGAAAAACAACAAGCCAAATATTTCATACTTTCATATTTTTGGTTGTTATAGCTATATTTTAAATAGCAAAGCCAGATAAAGCCATCTTTCTAGGACACTCCAATGATTCTAAAGGTTATAGAATATATAATCTAAGAACAAAAATAATAGAATTAAGTATGCATTGGGTTATTTGATGATCTTCATATATAAAAGATTGATGATAAGGAAGAAGATCAATCCCAACAACAACAACAGCAAAAACAGACCGTTCTTTAGAAAAAACGAGATTGATCATCAATCTCCAATTCAAACACCTCCATGAAGTTGCAAAATTGTAGAGGATCATCCACAAGATCAAATAATTGAAAACAAATCTGATGGCATTAAAACAAGAATGTCTTTCAAACATGACAACAACAACAACAACAACAACATGGCAATGATCTCTAAAATAGAACCAAAAATCTATCAAAGAAGTTATGGTTGATGACTCATGGGTTGAAGCAATGCAAGAAGAACTTCTTCATTTTGAGAAAAACCAATTCTGGACAGTTGATCCAAATCCTCAAACTATAATTGGTACAACATGGGTATTCATAAACAAATAGGATGAAGAAGGTAAAGTAATTTGAAATAAAGCAAGACTTGTTGCCCAAGGTTATAATCAACAACAATCTATTGATTATGATGAAACATTTTCTCTAGTTCCAAGGTTAGAAGCAATAAGAATCTTTCTTGCATATGCATCTCATAAACTTATTAATTTTTTTCAAATGGATGTTAAAAGTGCCTTTTTAAATGAAGAAGTTAATGTTCATCAACCTCCTAGTTTTGAATATAAAAAGAATTCAAATCATGTTTTTAAACTCACCAAAGCTCTATATGGACTTAAGAAAGCTCCTAGAGCTTGGTATGAATGGTTGAGTTCATTCTTGATCAAAAATGGTTTTTCCAGAGGAAAGATTGATACTACACTTTTTCAAAAGATTAATAAATTTGATTTATTAATAGTTCAAGTGTATGTTGATGATATTATCTTTGGTTCAACAAATGAAAAAATGTATGATAATTTTTCAAATCTAATGCAAACTGAATTTGAAATGAGCATGAGGGGAGAATTAAGATTTTTTATTGGCTTACAAATCAAACAATATGAAAGTGGCATTTTCATTTGTCAAGAAAAATATATTAAAAATCCTCTAAAAAAATACAGAATGAGTGAAGTAAAATTAATGCCAACTTCCATGCATCCATCTTCAAGCTTGGCCAAAGATGAAAAAGGAAAAACCATTTATGAAAAAGAATATAGAGAAATGGTAGGTTCCCTATTATATCTCACTGTCAATAGACCATATATTGTTTTTAAAGTTGGTCTATGTGCTAGATTTCAATCTTCACCTAGAGAATCTCATCTAATTGAAAGAAAAAGCACAATTGGCGTATGCCAATTTCTTGGGGAAGCTCTTATAAGTTGGCCATGTAGAAAACAAAATACAATGCACTATCAAAAACTGAAGCCGAATATGTCTCAGCTGCAAATTGTTGTTCTCAAATTCTTTGGGTTAAATATCAACTTGAAGACTTTTCTTTAAGTTAAACAAATGTTCCAATTTATTGTGATCATACAAGTGCAATTAATTTATAAAAAATTCCCTTTCAGCGTTCAAGATCAAAACACATTGAATTTAAACATCATTTTATTAGGAATCATGTAACCAAAAAGGACGTGGAATTAATTTTTGTTGATACTGAAAATCAACTTGTTAACATCTTCACAAAACCCCTAGTAGAAGACCGTTTTGATTTTTCTTCCTTCTTTCTCTTCGAAACTCCACTTAGTTTTCATTTTTTTATGATTGATTTTTTATTAAAACCCAATGTTTGCAATTACATATCAACAACTCACCTTTGCAACTTCCACAAACACCTCTCTCTTTCTCTCCTCTTTTCTTTTCACTATCTCTCTCCCTCTCTCATTTTCTTTTCAAAACCGATAACTTTTCCCTCTCTTTTCTATCATATATCACTATTCACACCCTTCTTCCTCACCAACTCCATTTAAAGTTTTCAAAGCAAATTTCCCTCAAAAAACTCATCAATTGCTCGAACCAAATCCTTTAGGAAAAAGGGACCAACCAAACCCAAACGTCAAACACCATCTCAACCAATATCACCATCTCCTTCTCGCAACCCTACTCCTCTAGAATCATTATCTTTAGAAAATACCTATTCTGATTATCTATCAACCTCTTATGAACCCAACCCACATCCCCTTGTCATGGCTCCTCTCACCACTTTTGTACCCCTTCTCTTTCAATGTAGCCTTCCAAACATAACCGAAGCACCACCACACCTTCGCAAAACATCAAAACAAGCTAAATCAAACAATCCTCCCTCAAAATAAAGATCTATGAGAATCATGGCTGGCATAGGTACTTCCAAAAAATCAAAGAGTGTTGACACAATCATTTACACCACCTTAGACAACTCTTACAGTGAATCTTCTCTACCTAAAAGGTTTGAATCATTTCCATCTTTCTCATATCTATAGAAAAACTGTGAAACCATAACTAACAACTACCTTAGCTTATAAACCACTTTCTGAACCACCACACAAATCACCTGAGCCACCTATTGAAGCCTCAAAATCTACTCCACAAACATTATCAAAAGAAACCCCCAAAACCACCAAACGTATTTCAATACCACCAAAATCTATTTCAAAAAAGAAATCATCAAAAATTTCCTAGAAAGCAAATACAAAATCCTTATCCTCTAAACCAAAACACTCAAACTAAGGAAAATAAAAAAAAAAACCATAACGTTTTGCACCAAAAACCAAAACTTCATAATGTTCTACAGCAAAAGCCAAATCTTCATAACTTTCTCCATCACAAAAAATACTTTCAAAATGTTCTCCAAAAACACCAAAATGTTCATAACATTCTCCACAAAAGTCAAAAACTCAAGAGCATTCTTCATCAAAACCCAAATCCTAAAAATACCCACTCAAAACATTAACCTCCAAAATTTTCATACCACCCCTTATCTCCTTTTATCATGAAAAGCTTTTGTATTGGAAGAAAAAAGGATTGAGAAGCCAATAGGTATTGGAAGAACTTTTGTACTTGAAAATATCAAACTAGAAGGAACTCCAATCAAACACTACGTCGATGCTATAGGATAATCCCAATTTTTGGAAATTTCTGATAAATGTTACCCAAAAGTGATATGTGCTTTTTACTACAAAGCCCAAACCTTCCTTAACAAAGCTCTAATTATGACAACACTCAAGTAGAAATTCGTCTAACCCTTGACATTCTAATAAAATTATGGATCTTCCTACTAAAAGACCCACCATTTTTTACAAAGATTGGTATGCAGCTCTCAACATACAAAAAGATGAAGTATTTAGTGAACTTTTCCCTCAAGGGTGTACCAACTTTGTTTTTGTTGATTTAAAAACTCTCCAAAAAATCTTCAATAGCATCAGCCAATATTCTATTCTCCCTCATAGTAGAAGTCATGAGTTTGTCTCTAACAATGATGCCTTGGTCATTTATCACCTCCTCTGCAACCATAAATTAAACATGCCCTACATCATCATTTAAAACATGATAGCTTTCACCACTCGTGATTACAAATGCATCACCTCCCTTTTAAGGATGAGGACTGCTTTTTCAAAATCACAAAGTTCACCTCAAAAAATATTTCCTATATGAAGAAAGATACATCTCTTCCACAAGTTGTGAATGCACCTCCATTCCCTCTACCACAAGATACACATTTGCCTACTCCTGGCTCTGCCAAAAGGAACGATCTGAGTGAAGAACTGTATTGAACCCCAATGCTCAAAATTTTAACTTGGAAATTTTTCCAGAACGTTCACCTTTGAGGTAATGCGTTATTGGTTATGCTTTTCATTAATCTGAGTTAATTCCTTTTGATCATGAAGTCCCAATTATTTTTGCAAAATCCTATCTTACAAGGACAAATATCTAGTCACATTAATCTTGGACAAGTTTCACATATGTCCCATATCTTCATCTTTCCTCAAGTAAGCTTATTCCCATTGTTGCTCAACAAAATACACAATCTATTACCATTCCAACAATTGGTTCAACTTTTGCCACACTGGAATCTCTTTTCACTTTCTCTGTTCCCTTCAATGACACACAATTTCTAGCTTCCCAAAATGCTCCTAAAGATGCTCGCCAATCAAAGATGAAAAGGATTGAGAGGGATAGATCCAATTCAAAGAACGACATCCAAAAGATATTTACTACTCTTCAAACTATCATTAATTGACTAATTCATCATGATATGGAGAATGATAATTTAAAGGATTGGATGGTAAATGAAGTTGCACCAAAACTAGGTCTTAATCCTCCTCTTCTTAACCCTCTTTCTTCATTTCTTGATTTTCCAAGGCCCTCTATTTCCTCATCATCTAAGGGTTATTCACCATTGTTGTCATTCTGCTCTACTTCATGTTTGTTTCCATCCACCTCTTTTTGTTTTGACAAAAGGGGTGAAGAAGAATTAGATTTAAGTTTTAATAAGTGTTTTTGAAAAAGTTCTTATGTACTTTTGTGCGTTAATATTATGCAAGTCTATGTTTGTTTTTTTGAAGCATAAATCCTTATAATGTTTGATTAATGAAAAAGAAATTTTAGTTCAACAATGATTGTTTGCATATGATAATGGATGCAAAGATTGAGGGTGACCTTTTTGACAAAAACATTTTGCTTTATATCATCCTTAAATCATAATCAAAATTCAAATCTAATTAACATGTTTGTCATCATCGAAAAGGGGGAGATTGTTGAGGCAAAATCCCTAATTATTATTTTGAAGATAATCAAATATTTAATTATGATTCTGATCATATTATCTATTAACTTGTGTTTTTGAGTAATTTATTCAAAGATATGAAAACAAGCATAAGCTAGCACATTCTTGTAAAAATCATGTGGCCTTTCTCAAAGCAATCAAAAAAGATTTGATCATTATTTATGGTATCATATAATGCCCTTTCAAGACAAAAATCCATTTTTGTAAAGTCCAAGAGTTTTTGAAGAATCTTCAAAATGAATGATTGGGGAAGAAATGTTTGGTTACCCTTTATTGAATAAAAAGTCATGACAGATCAGTTGGAGAAGTCCAAACTATAAGTTAAGAATTTCAAATTTGCACATAAGGTTGTTGAGATTAAATAAACAATTAAATGACTCAAATTGAAGGCCCAAATGGTTAAAACAGTTTCCATATTGATCTGCAAATTGATGAGTTATGAGCAAGGTCAAAAGGAAACAAGTTCAAAATATCTTCTTTCAAGCAATGGTTGTTTGCATATGATAATGGATGCAAAGATTGAGGGGGAGCTTTTGAACAATGATTGTTTGTTATGTATGCTTTTGATCAAACACAGTACCAACGGGCTTTTAGCTGCTCATTCTCACACTTGTTCATCTTTTCCTTCATACTTAGAACCAAGAACGTCTTGGGTTGGTCAAGAACGTTTTGGAAAACAATATATACACATGTTCAATATGTTTAAATCAGATCTGACACTTGGCTAATGTGTCTAATAGCTATATTCAACTTCATCTAAGTTTTCAAGTCACTCTTCATCTATAAATGGAAGATCAATTAGAAGCCAAATTCAAGGGTTTTCAAAGCAATCAATCAAAACTTGATCATTCAAAGCACAAGTTCAAAAGCTCTTCTTTCAAGCAAAACTCTAGTTCTCTAATTAAATTTGTGGATCATCTTCTCAATTTCAAACAAGAGTTGAGAAGTATTTAGATCCCAAACAATTTTTTATCATACACAACATTTTGTAACTCAAGTCTATCTCTTGAGTTAGATTGAGTATATTGTAAAAATCCTTTCTAGTTTGAATATATGATCAACATCATTATTAACAATTTTATTAACTGTTTGATTAACTTCAGAACAATAATTAGCGATTTCGCCTGAATAAGATCTTCAAAAATTGAAACCTATTTCACACTATAACTAATTAGTTAAGATTAAAAAGTTAGATCTTCATTAAACGAAACCCTATTTCACACTAAGACTAATTATATAAGATTAAAACGTTAGATCTTCGTAAATCGAAACTCTAATTCTCAATGATTATAATTGGTTAAGATTGAACTGTTGGATTTCCATTTTAACGAAACCCTAAGTCACACAAAGACTAATTAGTTAACATTAAATTATTGGATCTTTAGATATGGAAACCCTACTTGTCACTAAGACTAAATAGTTAAGATTAAACTGTTAGATCTTCATAAATCGAAACCCTATTCCACACTAAGATTAATTAGCTAAGGTTAAAATGTTGGATCTTCATAAATCAAAGCTCTATTTCACACTAAGACTAATTAGTTAAGATTAAATAATTAGAACCTCATAAATCGAGATTCTAATTATCCTAATACTAATTGGTTAAGATTAAACCTTTGGATTACCATTTTGTCGAAACCCTAAGTCACACTAAGACTAACTAGTTAAAAATAAACTGTGGGATCTTCATAAATCAAAACCCTATTTTAGACTAAGACTAATTAGTTAAGACTAAAATTGTTACATCTTCATAAATCAAAACCCTATTTCGCACTATGACTAATTAGTAATTAGTTAAGATTGAACTGTTGAATTTTCATTTTGTCGAAACCCTAAGTCACACTAAGAAAAAATAGTCTGGATTAAACCGTTGGATCTTTATAAATCGAAAATCTATTTCACACTAACACTAATTAGTTAAAATTAAATCATTCAATATTCATAAATCGAAACCTTGTTTCACAGAGTTTTTGAAGAATCTTCAAAATGAATGATTGGAGAAGAAATGTTTGGTTACGCTTTATTGAATAAAAAGTCATGACAGATCAGTTGGAGAAGTCCAAACTATAAGTTAAGAATTTCAAATTTGCACATAAGGTTGTTGAGATTAAATAAACAATTAAATGACTCAAATTGAAGGCCCAAATGGTTAAAACAGTTTCCATATTGATCTGCAAATTGATGAGTTATGAGCAAGGTCAAAAGGAAACAAGTTCAAAATATCTTCTTTCAAGCAATGGTTGTTTGCATATGATAATGGATGCAAAGATTGAGGGGGAGCTTTTGAACAATGATTGTTTGTTATGTATGCTTTTGATCAAACACAGTACCAACGGGCTTTTATCTGCTCATTCTCACACTTGTTCATCTTTTCCTTCATACTTAGAACCAAGAACGTCCTGGGTTGGTCAAGAACGTTTTGGACAACAATATATACACATGTTCAATATGTTTAAATCAGTTCTGACACTTGGCTAATGTGTCTAATAGCAATATTCAACTACATCTAAGTTTTCAAGTCACTCTTCATCTATAAATGGAAGATCAATTAGAAGCCAAATCCAAGGGTTTTCAAAGCAATCAATCAAAACTTGATCATTCAAAGCACAAGTTCAAAAGCTCTTCTTTCAAGCAAAACTCTAGTTCTCTAATTAAATTTGGGGATCATCTTCTCAATTTCAAACAAGAGTTGAGAAGTATTTAGATCCCAAACAATTTTTTATCATACACAACAATTTGTAACTCAAGTCTATCTCTTGAGTTAGATTGAGTATATTGTAAAAATCCTTTCTAGTTTGAGTATATGATCAACATCATTATTAACAATTTTATTAACTGTTTGATTATCTTCAGAACAATAATTAGGGATTTCGCCTCAATAAGATCTTCAAAAATTGAAACCTATATCACACTATAACTAATTAGTTAAGATTAAAAAGTTAGATCTTCATTAAACGAAACCCTATTTCACACTAAGACTAATTATTTAAGATTAAAACGTTAGATCTTCGTAAATCGAAACTCTAATTCTCAATAATTATAATTGGTTAAGATTGAACTGTTATGTTTCCATTTTAACGAAACCCTAAGTCACACAAAGACTAATTAGTTAACATTAAATTATTGGATCTTTAGATATGGAAACCCTACTTGTCACTAAGACTAAATAGTTAAGATTAAACTGTTAGATCTTCATAAATCGAAACCCTATTCCACACTAAGATTAATTAGTTAAGGTTAAAACGTTGGATCTTCATAAATCAAAGCCCTATTTCACACTAAGACTAATTAGTTAAGATTAAATAATTAGATCCTCATAAATCGAGATTCTAATTGTCCTAATACTAATTGGTTAAGATTAAACCGTTGGATTTCCATTTTTTCGAAACCCTAAGTCACACTAAGACTAACTAGTTAAAAATAAACTGTGGGATCTTCATAAATCAAAACCTTATTTTAGACTAGGACTAATTAGTTAAGATTAAATTGTTAGATCTTCATAAATCAAAACCCTATTTCGCACTATGACTAATTAGTAATTAGTTAAGATTGAACTGTTGAATTTCCATTTTGTCGAAACCCTAAGTCACACTAAGAAAAAATAGTCTGGATTAATCCGTTGGATCTTTATAAATCGAAAATCTATTTCACACTAACACTAATTAGTTAAAATTAAATCATTCAATCTTCATAAATCGAAACCTTGTTTCACACTTCGACTAATTAGATAAGATTAAACTATTGGATTGTAACATCTCTCTTTAACATAAACTATTGGATTGTAACATCTCTCTTTATTGCTTGATTTATTCATAATTTGTAGCATTAGTGTTTGCAAAGATTCATTAGGAAATTAGTGTGATTGAATGAGTGTTGTTAACTTAAAATTCACAGGACATATGTGTTATGTTTTGGTCATAACTTTTTCTCTAGACCTTAGTTCTAAATGATTGTTTGTTTTCTGGAAACTAGACTCAATTATGTTCAATTTGAGTACAAACTTTGTGATGTTTGATTGAGTGTTGGTGCTTAAAAATGGGTTACAAGTTAGACCAAAGTTTTTGTCCTGTTTTTCTGACCTTGTGTATTGTTTTCATAAATTGGAAGAATTGGGGCTTAATTTGAAAAAAAATACAATTTTATCTATAAACTAGACATCATAAGCTTTCTAAAGAGTGTTCATTTACTCAATTTTGATACTTATAAGTTTCTGTCAATTGACGCTGCACTTAAACTCAGTTTTGCATTATTATAACATAAATTTGGGGTTGTTTTGGGAAAAATCTATCTTGAGCATGTTCCCTTGATTTTCATTTTACATTATATGATTAGTATAATATAATTGACTTAATAGTGTAATGTTATCACAATAATTTTCAAGGTTGAGTGTGTGGTAATCTTTAATATATGCGTGTGTGTGTGTGTTGTTATATATAATTACTAGATGTTTGATTAAGGTGAGAATTATAGGATTCATTCTAGCTAGATGAATTCTCCGTTTATATACGACGGAAGCGAGGGGTAAGCGAGGGTAAGTGGGGCACCACTTACAGGCGTAATTAAGTCCAATCTTACCAAAATAAAGTTACTAATAAGAAGAGGGCATTAGTAAAACTAATGTAGTCTTTATGACATGCTTGTTAGGTAGAGTTTAAGTCATTAGATTACTCACGTCTAATGGCTTAAATACTTAGAAAGAGTCGAGACTATACATAAAAGGGGTAACTCGGGAGTAACTATAAAAGAAGAGAAACTCAGAAGATAAATATATCTTTGAATTAGAATGTTAATTGATTTGGTTTCATCCCTTGGACCCACTGAGATGTAATCTCATTCCACGTTATTTCAACGTTTTACATGTAAAAAGACTTAGATCAAGAGCTCGAGAAATGAAGCTTAGCAGTTTATGCTATAGTTTGGTTAAAATTTCTAGGAAATTATTTTGAACCATGGATGTATTATGTACTCCATATTTTTTGCTCTTTCTTTTAAATGATTAGTATGTGTATTAATACATTTGCACGACTTTGTGTCGGGATTTGTATTAACCATCTCTTTTGTCGAATCATGCTAATGCTCAAGTTATATTCTAGACAATTAACTTATGGTGTTATATCGATCTTCATAAATTGAAACCCAATTTCACTCTAAGACTAGTTAATTAAGATTAAACCGTTAAATCTCCATAAATCAAAAGTCTAATGCACATTAACATTAATTATTTAAGATCTCCACCAAACTTTACTTATTGTACATAATATATTAAATCAAAACCAATTAATACACATAAACCATATTTCTCCTTCTTCCTTGTTACCAAAAACATAACATCAAGCCTTCACCCAACATTATCAAACTGTATTCCATCAGATAAACACAAGCATCTAACCTTCAACATGTCTTCATCAAGATTTAACGGTAGTAATCTTCGTGTCACAAGTCATCTACAATACAGAAAAATAGCATGCAGAAGTAAAGATATCAACTTCGGACATAAATCCAAATAGACTCTACTACATGCCGACAAAATATTTGTGGGTTTATTGATTGGGAAAGTCCGATAAATGCTGATACTTTTCCATCTTCTAATGTTCAGAATGATAAAAATGATTTTGCAACAGAGGTCAAGTCTGAAGACAAAAAGCTATTGAACATAGAGAATAAAAATTGATGAAAATAAACAAGGATATTAACTATATTCTACAGTTTCAAAAGTTTAGGTTTTATGTTGTTGTAATCTTCATTTTGTTGACTGTTTTTGTTAGTTAGTAAACTAAAATCAGTTCTCTTATGTCTCACCATGTTGTTTTCAATCTTTCAGTTGCTTCATGTTTTTACAATTCTTGTATTTTATTTTCTAGTCAACTAGGTTTTGTCATCTTGTATTTTATAAATGATAATTAATTTGAAGCTCCAATTTTATTTATGGAAAGTCAAACACATAGTTCTTACTTCTGCATATTTTGTAGTGGAAACTCCACCAAGTTTGAGTCGCGGTTACTCCCTCCAATTTATTTTTTGCTTTTCTAAAAACAATTAAAGACATTGGTGATGTGGCTTAACAGTAGTTACAACACTCTGTAGTCTTCCCCCAAAGACTTTAATTTAATTAAACAGCCCTCTGCATAGACTTCAGAGTACATAAAGGATACATGACTCAATTTCTAAATTGTAACATAATGTTAACCGTAAATTAAATACACATTATCAACCACCCACCAACTTTTCTAATCACTTTAATTGAATGTTATTCTTGGTCTAAAATTTCGAGTGTTTCTCGAATTGCGACGTCAAAATTTATTTTAAAATAATAAAAATATTGGAAAACCTTTATAAATAGAAAAATTGTCTTTAAAATCAAATTTTTGGTTGGAGAGTCGACACTATATGACATCCGTTAAAATATGGTTACCTATATAAATTTATTTCTCCTTTTTAAAATGCACATATAATCTTTTTTTTTTAATAATCTAGAGAAAAAAATGTATTTAAAATATAAGGGAAAAAGAAATTTTTATTATTATGCTGGACAAGAGTGCGATCTTGCTCTTACGTATCTCCTAAGATGATGGAGAAATCAAAACTACGTAGTTCTGGGATAGAAAAAATGGATATGTTGATAGCTTTTAAAGAAAGTATGCTTTGTTCTTGATAAAAAGTTGTTTTGACGGAAAAAAATGAGTTTGTTTGATTTGAATAATTATTTTGAAATTCGAGTTTTAAGATTATCAAGTTGTACAACTCGTGTCTCAAAAACTCGATGAGTAAAAAGATATCTCATCTAGTTAATCTGTTTAAGAATATTTTAGATTTATTTAAAAGTTGATTTTAGATTTATTTTGGGTTTTAAAATTGAGCTTTAAAACCACCAAGTGGTACAACTTGTGTCTTAACAACTCAAAAATTAAAAAGATGTAACATCTAATTAATCAAATTTAAAAGTTGATTTTAGATTTATTTATTTATAAAAATAAGTTTTAGAACTATTAGTTCTAAAACTTGTGTCCTACAACTCGTAGACTAAAAGGATGGCACATCTAATTAACCTTTAATAATAATTTTTATATTTATTAATTTGTTTGTGAAGATGAGTTTTAGCACTACCAAACTGTCACAACTTGCTTACTAATAACTCAAAGGTTAACAAATGTCACATCTAATTAACCCTTCAATATTTGATTATATTTTTCTTTTTGTTTTCTTTTTAAGAATTAAAATATGATGTCGAATATTAAATAAGTTTAGATGATCTTATGAAATAAAACCAGTAATAAATAGAAAAAGAAAAACAACTTCAATCTAGCTTTTAAATAAAATAAGGGTTTGAAAAGGCAGAACACTACTTCAATCCAATTTTTTTAAACTAATTAAAACAAAGATTTGTAAAGTAGAATGTTATCTTGAAGAGAAATGGGTTTCTCTATTTGAAAAGGGAAAAATAATGGGTTTGAGAAACATAAACAAATGAAGGTTAAATAAAAGAAAGTGAGAAGGAGGAGATACTATAAGCCGTAAACGGGTAGAGTCGAAGATGAAGACTATGGCAGTGGACCTTGAGACGTCGGAGGATGGAGGTATCAGATGTGATTCTCTTCTCCCGTCCTCATCTAGTTTCAGGTTTTTTATTTGATGTTTGTCGGCCGTGTTATTAAAATGGCTTTGGATTTTTGGATCTCTTTACCTTTTCTTTTCCATATTTTTACGATGTTTCTTCCCTTTTTTATTTCAAAAACAAACACACACAAAAAAAACTCTTCATATATTATGATTTTGTTTGGAGAAAAATAAAACTCCCCCTCCCTTTGTTTGATTTTTGATTCTCAATTTATAGAAAACAAACATGAATCTTTGTGTCCAGAAGATAAATTAAGATCCAATTTTTTTATTGTTTTGCATAAATTATGGAACTGTGCAAAGATAGAAAGGGAAAATGGAGGCTGAACTTTTTGTTTATGTGCATTCTTAGTGAAGATTATAGCCTTATTAGTAAAAAAGAAGAGAAAAGATGAGGCTGAAAAGAAGGGGAGGGAGGTGGGTCTCTGTAGAGAAGAAAAAGGAAGAATACATTTTTTTGTTTTTTATTTCGTTTTATTTTATTTTATTTTATTTTGGTGTAATGTAATAGGAACACTTATGTAAATATGGACTCAAAATTGGGCCAGATTTGTATAATGATGATTTTTTAGATTTTACAATAATACTTACAAATTGTTTATTAAACATATTATTACTTATTTTTTGAATTATTTTTAATTGGTCGGACAAAATTGGGGTACTACAACTGCGCTTATTTAATTATATTTTACTAGAAAATATGAATATTATCATTGTAAAAGATAATTAAATATAAGGACCTAAATTTTGTCTAAATAAATTGTGAAAGTAGATTAATTCTTAATCCAAGAGAGGATGTAATGTATGTGTAATGCAAAAGCAGTATTGCAAATGATGTATTAATGAAAAACTAAACAAATGATCGACAAAGATGAAAAATGATCGTCTTCAGATTGGTTATTGGTGCGTAGATTGACATGAATAAAAAAATAATTATGTCCAAGAATGAATAAATGATCGTCTTTAGATTGGTTACCGATGTGTAGTGTAATGCCCTAGATTTTGATCCAAGACATTACTTAAAAATATTTGTTTTCTTTCAAAAACGACATAATTTTTTTTCTTCTTAGAAGTAGTTCATCATGTAATCAATAAAAATTTCACTAGAAAATAGCTTGATCTCATTTTATAAAATAACACAACGCAATTTACTGGATATTATTGTTATTATTTTTGCAAAGATAATTTGCTAATTGTTAGAAAATGTTCACTTACGTCCTAAAATAGAATAAATTCTCCTTAGGTGAAATAAAAAAACAAGGTTGACTGATTCAGGTTCTTCCTAGCGGAAGGACCTCACTTCCGCATTTCTAAAATTGACGATGAAAAGTAAATATACTTTAAAAATGTACCACATCTGTTTTATCACTACAAACATTAGTACCCCTTTTTCCCACGTGCGTGCGCAAAGCAAATGTCATTCGTGCAACTCTTCAAGATCGTTAGTACCTAAATGTTGGTGTAAGAGGTCAGTTCATCCCACGGCAAAAATTAAACCAAATAATAAGTTAACAACTATAAAATATAAATATAAAAATCTTTTTGGAATAAAAGATTTAGAGAAATTGATTCTTTAATAATTAACAAAAATGTATCAAAAGTCATAAAATGCATCTAAATAAATCAATAGCAACTCACCTTAGAGCAAATAATTAGATAAAAAAAATAACAATAAAATGTATGCAAGTTATGCATGCTCCTAAACATATATGATCCGATATAGCCAGCCACTAAGTTGTCCACACAGAAGTCACTCATACCAATAGGGAAAATTAAACCAACCACTAAGGCGTCCACAAAGATGCATATGGTATGTCATGACAATGATAATGATGCTCAAAATGTACAAATCACCATCCACTTAGGCAACCATAAAGAAAAATGATCATAACACAAATAACCAGCCACTTAGGCAACCACAAAGAGAAAACTATTCAAACCACAAATCACTAGCCACTTAGGCAACCACAAAGATAAAATATTCCAGATTAAAATATCACATAAGACATCAAATTTATATTCTCATGGATGTTCATAGTTAGAACTCAATAACTTCAACACATCAAATATGCACGTGAACAAATATCTCAAAATCACCACTTTCATTTTAATAATCCATAAGATTCGATTTGGCTACATGTTATTGATAAAAATTAAAACTCATATCACCAAGAATATAATAAAAATAGAAATTTTATTCCTTTCACTGTAAAGTTTTCCCCATTATTGTCCTTTTAAGCATAAAAATGAACTATACATTAATGCATTTCAATAATCAATTTTCTCATATTGTCAAAATTAAAAGTCAAATTTTAAATTTAAAATACTCAAAAAGTCAAGACTTAAAATAAAATACATCATAACAAACATATTACTAATGATATCATCATAAAAATTATAACTTATAATTAGTACTCTAAAACACATAAACATTTTCACTACAAGCATGTTTATCAAGGTATAATAATAAAAATAGAACTCTATAATTAAGTTCATCAAGATAGATGTATTACTCAAAAGAAACAATCAAAATATTATAGGTAAATTCTTTATGACAAAAATAAAATCAACCTTTTTCTTTTAGGACATCCAGACATCGTATCAATATCTCACGAATCGCCAATTTAATATCTAGCCTAACTTTGCATGGGGAAAAGCCCTTACCTTGAGTGTTTTCCTTCTAGGTAACACTATATAGCCCTCGAAAATCTCACCAAGATGAAGGAATGAAAGTTTAGAACTTCGACTAGAATGCGAGGGAATGTGGGGATGGTTGTTTGAGTGGCTTAGAAAATATTTGAGATAAGCAAAATATAATGTTGCGAATGGCGTGTGGGTGATTAGGACTTCTTTTTGCTATGTTGCAAGTTTAATCGTGTTCTTCGAAGGAGAGGTATATGCGACTAATAAAGGAGGTGTGGAGCTGATTAGAGAGAAGGAATAATTCTCTTCATTGAGGTTAATTGCACACATGAATAAGGAATTCAATTGGAATAATATCATTCAATGACCAACCGTTAGGAATTAATTGACATTCATTTACTTATTCTTTCTAGTTACACATTTGAATGGACGCCAGGGAGAAAACGCACGGTTCTATAACTAAATGATATTAAAAATAGAATATAGTTATCAAGAGTAGTAGTGTGAGTGATTCAATTTTGACTTAGTCAAAATTTACTTGGTCATTGTTGACTCTAAGCCAAATATTCCTGCGAGTTTTAATTAGTTAATAATAAAAAAATCCCAATAATTAATTAATTAATATAAAAATACTTCATCAAATAATTAAACATCCAAGGAATAATTATTTTATTATTGTCACACTAAATTAATCAAACAAAATAAATAAACAAAACTAAGGGTTTTAAATTAATTAATTAAAATAAAGGGTGTTACATGTAGATCGACAGCAATGAAAGAATGGTCGTCTCCAAATTTTTTACTGGTGCATAGATCAATAAAAATGAAAGAATGATTGTCTTCGGATTGGTTACCAATGTGTATATCCACAAGAATAAACAAATGATCACCGTTGGATTGATTACCAATGCATTGGTCATCTCCAGATTTGTTACTTGTGTGTAGATCAACAAAAACGAAAAATGATCATCACCAAATTGATTACCGATACGTAGATTGACAAGATAAAAAATGTAGTTATTAGACCAAAGCAACATATGAGTCTAGTTTAGAAGGTATATATGGAGGGATAATATGTATATGATACTTGCAACGCGTTAAAACACATAGAATAAGCAATGTAAAATAAGGTTGTTGAGTATAAATAAAGTATAAATATAAGATATGAAAGATTCATGTGTGTTATGCATTATGCAAGGTTGTTGAGTATATGTAAAGTATGAATGATGTGAGTATAAGTAAATTATGAATGTAAGATGCATGAGTGTTATGCATTATAGATAAATTTTTGTTCATTTCTTTAATTCACCGATCCTTATGATCTTCTACGCCCAAAATTCAATGGATGAATGAAAACAAATATCATTTTCGCATGATGACTCTTCGTACATCTTGTGTGACCTTTTTTTTTAGGCGAAGCAAAGTTTATTGTTTAAAATGATTATCCTCCTTCTTTTTTACGCACCCATATATCTTGAGAATCTATTGAGTTCCCTTGTATATATTTTTTTCAAGCGTCGAAATACTTAAAATATTTTTTATATTTTCACATCTTTCAAATTCCAACATTTATTATCAAAAAAACATTTTAAAATGCTAGAACAATTAACCATAAAACTAAATTAGTTTAGAAAGAGGTGTAACGTAAAACACTGAATGACAACATTGGAAAGTGTACATTCATTACATTAGGAACAAAACAATTGAGGTAGGGGGTTACAATGTAGGGGTGAGTGTGTTTAGCTTTAGTTGGAGGGACAACAAACACTAGTCATTCTTGTAATTTAGGACTCTTGTTGGTCAACTACTAAGAATAATAATTGCCCTAATTTAAACTGCTTGATCTTTTTTTTTGTCGCTAACTTTTGCCTGGACTACTCTTCCAAGTTTTTAATCCATCAAGATACTCTATATTTTTCCTAGGTCGCCGTTTCAGGTTTTCAACCTAGCGAGTCCATTTTTCAATGATTTTTTTTTCAATCATAATATTTTTTGACTACATCTGAATTTACTGGAAGTGGAAACTCCTCTCCATCTCCATCCATTTCTGCGAGTATTAGAGCTCCCCAAGAGAGAGCCTTTTTCACAACATATGGCCCCTCGTAATTCGAGGTCAGACCTTTAACACTAAGTCCCCTTCTTGAAACTATTGAGGACAAACCTTTTTCTCGTAGGCTTTTTTAAGTCTTTTTTGATATAGCTGACCATGACACAAAGCTATCATTCTTTTTTCTTTTATGAGATTCAATTGGTCAAATCGTGATTGAATCCACTCGGTCTCTTCAATGGGAAGTATTGCTTCCATTTCATACACCAAAGAGAAAGGAATTGCCCCTATTGAGGTGCGAACAAAGGTTCTATAGCCATATAATGCAAAGGAAAGAATTTTGTGCCAATCCTTATATGTCTCTACCATCTTTTTTATGATTTTCTCGATACTTTTATTTGCTGCTTCTACAGCTCCATTCATTTTAGCACGATATGGTGAAGAATTATGGTGCTAAATTTTGAAACTATCACACAACTCCTTCATCATTTTGTTATTCAGATTGGTCACGTTATTAGCGATAATCTTATTTGGCAAGCCATATCGACAAATGAATTCCCTTTTGATGAATCTGACAACCATGCTCCTCGTCTCATTGGCATAAGAAGCAGTTTCAACCCATTTTGTGAAATAATCAATAGCTAATAGAATAAATTGGTGTCCATTTGAAGCCTTAGGCTCGATGAGTCTAATAACATCCATCCCCACATTGAAAATGGCCATGGTGATGTTAAGACATTCAAAGAAGTTGGCGGTACATGTACTTTATCAAGATAGATTTGATATTTATGTCATTTGTTTACGTAACTAAAGCAATCAGACTCCATAGTCAACAAATAGTAGCCAGCCCTTAAGATTTTTCTTGCCATTGCGTGCCCATTTGCATGAGTTCCAAAAGAACGTTCGTGAACCTTTTGAATGATTTTTTCTACTTCTGTTTTATCCACACATCCGAGGAGAACCATATTATGATTTCTCTTATAAACCACATCACCATCTAAGAAGAAGTTCATTAACAACCTCCTTAAAACCCTTTTGTCGTTCTCCAAAACACTCAATGGATATTCCTTATTCTTAACATAGGATTTGATATCATAAAACCATGGATTGATGTTAGGCTCTTCTTCTATTAACAAGCAATATGCTAGCTTATCCTTTTGTTGAATTTTTATGACCGGCACATCCTGACCGACGCTTATTTTGAACATTGATGATAATGTGGCTAGGGCGTCGGCCAATTGGTTTCCTTCTTGAGGAATATGGAGAAAAGTGATCTTCTCAAAGCGTTATGTCAATTCTTTGATATGCATATGATACTTAATAAATTTGGATTCTCGAGTTTCCAACTCTCCTTTTGTTTGATGATTATCAAAGATAAGTCTCCATATACCTTAAGAAATTTTACCTTTGATTCAATGGCTGCTTTAATGCCCCTGGCTCATGCCTCATATTCTATAATATTGTTTGTGCAATCAAAACATAATCTGGCCGTAAATGGAGTGACCTAATGCGTTAGAAGCACCATCAAACACCAACATCAAGTTTTCTTTCTCAGATGATTCAGTCTCTTCAAATAAAGTCATTATCCCTTCATCGGGGAATTCACATTGCATTGATTGATAATCTTCAAATAAAGTCATTATGCCTTCAGTGCGCTTCCTTTGATAGCCTTGTGTGTAACATACACCAGGTTGTATTCTGACAACAACATCTGCTAACCGACAATCCTTCTTGTAAGAGCAGGTTTCTCAAAAATGTACTTAATCGAGTCCCTTTTAGACAACAACCAAGTTGTATGACATAACATGTATTGCATCAATCGACGAGCAGCCCATGCTAATGCGCAACATGTTCGTTCTAGCAGTTAATATCTTGTTTCACAAATGGTGAACTTTTTGCTCAAATAATAAATGGTGTGCTCCTTCTTATTGGATTCATCATGTTTCCCTAGTACACAACTCATTGATTTGTTAAGTATTGTTAACTACATAATAAGCGGTTTCTCAAGAACTAGAGGCACCAAGATTGGAGGTTTCGACGAGTACTGATTAATCTTCTTGAAAGCATTTTGATAATTCTCATGCCATTCAACCTTTTGGTCTTTGCGCAACAATTTGAAAATTGGCTCGCATGTTGTGGTGAGATGTGATATGAACCTCGCAATGTAATTCAATCTCCCCAAGAAGCCACACACCTTCTTTTTATGTGCATGGTAAGATGTGATATGAACCTCGCAATGTAATGCATTTATTGATAACAAGTACGGAATTGAAATACATGTGCCCTAATTAGTTATCCTTATAGCCTAGGGCAAAGAAAAATGAGTTGAAATACATAATTACTTTGAACATGAATTACCAAACACGGGAAACTCGATGATCTTCCAATTGTTGAGACTGGTGTTTGGAGGAGAAGGGTACACTAGTTTGAGGGTAGCATCATCAACATGATCTTCTTCCGCAACAGCCACCTAGTCAACATATATTATTCCAGCGCTTTGAAAGGTTTGACGAATGTCACAAATATGATCTTCTGTAAATTCGGTTCCCGATTTCCAGACGAGCCATCCTGCTTTCCCTTTTTTCTTTCACGACCATTTCCTTATCAGCTTCGGTAGGTACATACCCCACCCATACCTATCGTTCTTTTCTGGTAGTTCTAACAATTTCCCCAATTTAACAAAAACACCTTCTTCCAACATGGCTTTGGTAGACTTAAATGATGTGGTAGACAATTTTGGTTTCTTTAAGCGATACCCTTCACCCATGAAGACAACATTTGCAATTTCTAACGCTTGAAGGGAAGTCTTTATGGCTTCCTCCGTGTCTTCGGTGTATCCCATAGAAAATAGCTGGTTCACTATCATATCTTCTTCCCCATATATTACTATCAGCTTGTTGTTCACTATAATATTTAGCTTTTGATGGAGAGTGGATGTCATTGCTCCAGCAGCATGAATCCTCAGTCTCTCTAAAAGGCAATTATATGTCGGTTTAATATCCATCACCTTGAAGATTATTCCAAAGTTATGGGATCCAATTTCAATCAGCAAGTCAATCTCACTGATAACTTGTCTCCTTGATCTATCAAATGCTTTCACCACCACAACATCGGGCTTCATATAGGCTCCATCAACAAATAGTTTTTAGAGTGTTGATTTCGGCATGACATTCAATAACGAACCATTATCAACTAGCACCAGTGCGAGAATATGATCATGATACTTCACAGAGATCATGATACTAATGCCTTGTGCTCTCAGCAAGTAATTCACCATTGCTAAAACTCAAACAACTACTAGCGGTGATGTTAGCGACAACTCCATCAAACTGGTCGACAGGGATATCATGAGTAACATGGGCTTTGTTTAAAACTTTCATCAGTGCTCTTCTATGGCTTCAGAGTTCAATAACAAGGAAAGAATAGATATCTTGGAAGGAGTTTGATTTAGTTGATCCACCACCTTATATTCACTTTTCTTCTTCAGGCACCGTCTTTTTGCAAGTCTCTGGTCCTTTTGTAGCACGATTCAAAGCTTTTTTCCCTTTTTCTCCATAATCCTCCTTTTTTCAAGATTGTTCAAGGACGTAGACTTGACCACTCCTAGTCATCACACCAATCCCTGAAATATTGGTGACATCAGTTTCTTTAGGTCTAGAGCTATCACTTGATTAATGATTGGTCAAATGGGATGTGACTTCATAATTCCATGGTACCGCCTTGGTACTTTCAAAAAGAAAAAGGGGTTGGTGGTTGGACCATTACTTGATTTGGCCTACTTGGAGTTGGCTTCAGATCCTTTTTTCTATACAGGATTTCCAATGGTCTTTAGAAAGATCTATTATTTTCAACACACGGCTCTATGGTCAACACATGATCATCTTTTGCACAACTTACTTGTATGACTTTCCTGTCCATTAACTTTTGAAGGAATTCCTTGAGCTCTTCATAATTTTTTATGGAGCGTGAATCAGCTTAGTGAACGCCACAAATATTAACTTCCTTGTTAATCATCTCAATCAAGTTTAACTTGCATAGCTCAACAAAAATCACTTTCATAGGGGTTTTCACATGTTTTATATTCTTAATTGCACATTGATCTACCCCATCTTCAATGACATTGACAAAGGGCTTTCCGTGGCCCAGCAAGGGATTACTCCCCACATTTTGACTATCATCCTTGAAGGTAAGCCATTTTGTATTAATCGATTCATACCATTTAGATTTTAGGCCTTGGCAATATTCGATGGAATGTCCTACAACTCTTGCATTGTATTCACATTTAGCATTTGGGTTGTACCATTTTGGGAATGGTGGTTCCAAAGGTTTCATTGGTCTTAGGACTACCATTGAATTGTTGAGTAGGTGAGGCAACAATTGGTTGTATGTCATTGGAATTAGGTCAAAATGGGTTAGTTTCTTTTCTCAATTGGCTGGTGGTTTGTATTGATTCGGGCTTGGATTTTGGTTCCATTGGTTTTTTTGGTAAAACGTGGCAGGTGGGGGTTGGATAATTGGTGGTTCATAATAAGGTGGCCTTGAAGGGTGATATTGAGGGTATAGAGATTGTGAGGTCGTAGCCACATATGGATAAGGAGTGTAGGGAATTTGGGGTATCGGTGCCTGAATAGGAAACCCTTGGGTTTACCATCACAGCATTAGCATCCCCTTCTTTCTTCTTTGGGAATCCCATCTTGGGTTTCTTCACATAACTCGTTCCACATACGATCTTGCCACTCCTCATCCCACTTTCTACTCTTTCTTCTATCATGACCATGTCAGAGAAGTTTGATGACATACTCCCAATCATCTTATCAATAAAGGGTGACTATAGATTATCCATAAACATACCAACCATTTCTCTTTCAGATAACGGAGGATCTATTTGTGATGCCACTTTTCTCCATTGTTGTGCATACCTTTGAATGTTTCATTTGTCAGGGGTCATGTCAATGTTGTACCTGTATTGTTTCAAGAAGGCATCAGCCAAGTTTTTCCTAAAATGGATTCATATTCGCTCGAGATGCATATACAAACTTAATGATGCCCCGCTCAAACTGTCTTGAAAAAAATGAATGAGAAGTTTGTCATTATGAACATGAGAAGCCATTTTTCTACAATACATGGTCATATGATATTTAGGACATGTGGCACCATTGTATTTTTCAAACTAAAGTACCTTGAATTTTGAAGGCGTCACCGCATCAGAAACCAAACACATATCAAAAGCTTTGAGACCATAAACATTATTCCCTTCAATTGCTTTTATCCGTTGTTCTAAATCATAGATTTTTTCTTTCGATTGTGTATCATCACAAATAAATTGAGGTTGTTGCCAATTTTCATTAGCATCAAAATGGGGTACTTGGGGTGTACTGAATGGAATATTTTCTGAGGGTATGGTGTTTTGGGGTGGCATGTAGCCTAGAGGAGAGGAGATTTGTGGTTGGTTAAGGCTTTAAGAGTTGATAAATGAGTGGTTTTGGTTGTTGTCCATAGGGTTGATGACTAAGGGCGGAGTATAACCATGTGGGAGACCATGCATAGGAAATTGCATAGCTACCGTACAAAATTGTTGGCTAGTCGGGATAAAGCCTGGTGGATGAGAATGGGTAGTTTGGTGTTCTTCATTTACAGTTGGAGGATTCCCATTTGTATTCTCCTTCCTTGCCAAAGCTTGTATAGTCTCTAGGATTCGTTCAACCTTGTCCTTCAATTGGCTAACATCCGCTCTCATCACTTGGTTTTTCTCAAGTTCATCCATAATTTTGGAGTTTGCACGAGTCTGATAAGGGTGTCGAAAAAACAACTTCATTGATTTTTGTTTCTAAAAGATCATATGATGCTAGTTAAAAAAATGAAGATTTATATGCATGCATGGTGGTATTAGAGAACCATTGATTTCACCACCTAGGCACAAGCATCTTCTCTGGATCATGCATCAAAACCAAACTCATACGTAGAGAAAACTCAAAACAAACTCGTTTATTGATAATTAAAAGGGTACAAGTGCAACATTTTTCTCTATATTTGAAATACATTGTTTCTATTGCTCTCGGTGAATTAAACCATTCATTGCTTCTATCAAACTATTACAATGTTGAATGAAAATAATAATCTTAATAGGTGTGGCGGGTGGAACTATGTTTGCTTCTGCTTTCCTTAGGAGTACGGGGATCCTTTGGATGGATTGGTTGGCTATGAAAATGAGTCTTTCACACATTATCATTTCTTTCCCAAGAATCTCTATTGCTTCCACTTGATCCATCATTCAGATTCTTAACATATTTGCCTCCTTTTGTTCCTTCAACCATGCATCTTGGTACATGGCAACCGCTTCTTCTTTTGCATTATTTTCTTCTTCTATCCTTGTCTTATATTCTGCTACCACTTTCTCCAATTGTTGTTTCAAATCTTCCAAATGTCTTTTTGCATTTCTATCATTGATTTATGAATCTTTCAACCATTTTCTCAATTTCTCAATCTCCTTTCGTGATTGGTCTCTTTCTTGTCTTCTCAAACATAAAGACATGTTAGAGGCCATTAAATTGCGTTGAAGCTTGAGCCTAAAATCTTCCTCCACCCTTGCTCTTTTATTTGATCTTTCAAGGGAAATTGTCTTCATTTCATTTTCCAACTGGGCAGCCTCATATGCTCGAAGGACTACCATTAATTCTTCTCACAAATTCTCTACAATTGATGCTTGCAACCTCTCAATCTCTTCACTAACAAAAGTCGGTTGCATCGGTATTTCATCGGTCGCCTTAGATGTACAACGAAAAGGTAGCTTAATCTCTTGGACCTTATTTCCTAGGTGGGTTCTACAATCCTAAAAGTTATTAGTCTCTAAAGCCAGGTACTCGTATTGAAACATAGCTACAAATAGGAAGTATTGTTGGAACCAAGTTGATTTTATAATTAGAGTTTTTATGATGACAAAATTATTTTATAAGAACAATATATTTGACTTTAAAGAGTATGGAAGAAGATATGGTCAATTTTTGTAGAAGATTTGAACAAGGTTTATCTACAGCAGAATATGAACAGAATCAATCCGAAGAATTTACAAACGCAATCTGAACAAAATAAGAACATAATCAATCTAAAGAATTTACAATCTCAATCTAAAGAAAATAGGAACATAATCAATCTGAAGAATTTACAAACCCAATCTGAACAAAATACAATTCAAATTTTAAACAAGGACTAAATTGAAGCCCAAATTTTAACTATAAATAGATACTGAAGGTTGAAGAAGAAAATCATCGAAAAGCATAAAAGAGTAGTCTTAGAGTTCAAAAAGAGAAACACTTGTTCGAATGAGAAATATTTTCTAAGTGTTCTTTTCTTAGAGTGTGAGAGTTATTATTATTATCGGATTTATTAGAAGCAAACACTTAATGTAACATCCTCAAAATTTATTATTTAAAATAATTAGAACCTATCAATATTATTCAATATTAAATTATGTGTGATAATTATTTGCCTTGTTCGATTTATTGTAGTTGATAAAGTTATTAGTAAGAATTATTTAATCAATGGGGAGTTTAAATATATATATATATATATATAATCAATGGGGAGTTTAAACATATATATATATATATATATATATATATATATATTTAAGTAGGTATATATTATATGTAGATGTGCTTTTCTAGTGCAAGAAGAATTTGGGTTAAGGGTTTGAGGCTTAGTGTGACCCAACCCACTTGAATGAGTATAAATTTGGGCTATGTGTTTGTGGCTTGGTTTTTATGGTCAAGGTTAACAAAAAAAAAGAGTGACATTTTATCCCTCTTATTCTTCATTTAGGCCCAACATTATCTAACCAACAATTTCCACTTTAAATTTCCCTAAGTCCACAATTTCTGGATACTCACTAATAATAAACAAAAAGGAATACCGAAACCCTAGCCACCACCACCTTCACACCTCCTTTCCTTCGTGTATCCAAAGCTTGAAACTTCTTTTCCTTGTGAACAACTTTGTGGCTTAAAGCTTTGTACTAGGAAGAAAAGCGGCCAAGGTAAGGGATTTTCCCCACACAAATTATAGTTAGGCCGTTGGTTGGATGACATGAAATAAATAATTGTGATTACTTAATGGATTAAAATAATAAAACTAATGGATTAAGGTAAGGGATTTTCCCCACACAAATATTTTAAAAGGAATAAATGTAGACTAATGGATTAAAATAATAAAACCCCAATTTTTGTTGAGATTGAATTGTAATATATGACTCCTATGGAGTAAAGTATGAAATTTTACGCTATGTGTGATAAAATTATAGTTTTATGATGAATATGAAATAAAGTTTGAATTTTTACCTTATATGTGATAAAGTTTTAACTTTTCTTATGTATATGATTTGGAGTTTGAATTTTCTTGTTATATATGTTAAAGTGTTAATTTTTGTGGCTTATATGATATCAAGTTTCTATTTTTATGTGTATGTGGTGAAAGTCATAATATTTATGATTATTTGTCTATGAATATATGATACTCATGATAAGGATGTGTGGTATGTGTTCTTAGTGATATGCGAATAAGGTGATGATTTTAAAAAAATGATTTTGAATGCATATCACATGATTCTTAGTGGGCTGTGTGGGAATATATCTCTTTGATACTAAATCATCATGTCATGGCATATGCATCTTCGTGGGAGTTGCCTTAGTGGCAGGATTCTTTTCCCCATTGGTATGGGTGATCTTTCTGTGTGGAAGTTGTCTTAGTGGCAGGTTTATATATGGATCATATAGTTTTAGGAGCATGCATTTTGCATATGTTTTGATATACAATTTACCGGTTTGCACTTTTTTTTCTTTTAAATTGGAAGTTTTTACTTTTATATGTTTTGTGTTATTCTTCTATATGTTTAGCTTTGGTTTGATGTGGATGATGGAAAAAACTGACCTTTATAACAATATTTTAGGTACTAATGAGTTCAAAGAGATTCAAGATTAGTTAATGAGTATTGACGTGTGGCGAACATGGGGTAAACATGGGTTTTTTTTTCAAGACAATTTTGTAATAATAGAATTGTCCATTATTTCTAAGTTCTTTTTAATCTTTTGTCACAAACTTTTAATATGTACTAGAATTCTAGAAATACGGAAGTGGTTCCCTTTTGTTAGGAATAACTGTCTTTACTTTGTTTTAAATTTTGAATAAACATTTTTTTAATGATATTAAATAACGCAGTTGTTACTAATTATTTAAATGAATAAATGTTAAGTATTCTTAAAAAAAAAATATTCGTAAACTTTTCTAAGCAATAAGTATTTTGTTTAAGTAACGTTTTGGATTAAAAATCAGGGGCGTTACACTTAAAGTTTCAATCTTTTGTATAAATTGTTAGAAGCATCTGTGTCATTTTCATAGGTTTTTTTAAGCTATTATTTTTACCATCCATAGACTCGTACGAGTCTAGTATATGACTCAAGTCTACAGATTATTCATGAGTCTACATAGACTCTCAAGTCTTGACATCCATGCTAATCTTTGAATTAAGAAGTAAAGAGGATGATATTGAAAAGATAAAGAAACTCAATTTATTGCTTGTTTTATTGTAGCTGCATATTTTCTATTTTTCCTATCTGCTGTATATGCATATTAGTTTTTATCTCTTCTCATATTTGAATCAACTTATTTTTCATTTGATTTTATATTTGCTGCTTTTTGGTGCACATCTTTGACATCTTCATCATTGACTCACAATCTGGAGCGATTTACATTGAAACCCGCACTTGTAAAGATGAGTCGATTATCAATAAAAAGGTCGCAAGAGTGATTGTAAGTTCACTACGCCAAAAATTGCATTTTATAGCGCTCCTTTTATAGCGCTTAGTAAATAAAAGCGCTGTTGTATAATATTTTAAAATTAACGGAGGATACAACAGCGCTTTTTTGACAAGCGCTTTAAAAAAAAGTGATGTTGTAGGGTCATATAGGGTCACATAACGCTTGCACATAATGTTTACGACCCTTTTACAGCACTTCTGATAAGCGCTGTAAAATCCAAGCGCTGTAAAATACAAGCACTTTCACATAATAAAAGGACCTATTAGAGCGCTTTTTATACAAGCGATGTAAAATCACTATTACATAGGGTCTTTTAAAGCGCTTTTTATAAAAGCGTTGTAATAGGATCTAAAAAATTTAGGACCTTTTAAAGCGCTTTTTAAAAAAGCGCTATCATAGGGTATTTCTAATTTTTTAAGTATATACACATGTAAGTTGTTTTCTTTGCTTTTTTTTTTTCTTTTAAAACTTAGGATTTTCTAAATCACTATTTCCACACAGAAATTTTCCTTTCTCTCTAGGGTTTTCTAAATCTGAAAACCTCTTCTTCTCCACCACCAATTCCATCACTCCATCCCTCATTTCTCTTCCATCTCCAACAACAACAACAACTTTGAAGAAGATTCTTCCATCACGACGAATAGGGTTATTGAAGACGACAACAACGACCTTGAAGAAGATTCTTCCGCCACGACGAAGACAATTCTTTCGCCACTTCCAAACCCCACACCACCGCCATCGTCCATCAACCTCACCCCCTGGAGAATTCTTGGACCTTCTGGTTCGATAACCCTTCCGCCAAATCCAAACAAGCTGCTTGGAGTAGTTCTATTCGACCCATCTACACTTTCGCCACTATTGAAGAGTTTTGGAGGTAAAATTTCAATTTTTTTATTTTAGGGTTCCATTAAAAAAAACGCTTTTTTATATTGTTTCTTGAATATTTCTTGTTTGTGAAATTTTATTATTTGTTAATTTTGAATCTGGTGGTGGAAACTATTTTTGTTAATTTTGAAACCATTTTTGTTAATTTTTTGTTTTTTGAAACCATTTTTGTTAATTTTGAATACTTCTTGTCATTAAAAAAAACCCTAAATGGGAGGACCCCATTTGTTCTAATGGTGGAAAATGGATTGTGACTTTTTCCGAAGGGAAAGTCTGATACTACTTGGTTGTATACGGAATGATTTTGAATCTGTTATGAGGTTATTGAATTTGGATTATTCTCTTTGTTATAAATAAAATAAAATAAAATAAAAAAAAAAGAAATTGATTTTTGTGTGTTTGTGTTCTTGATGTATTAAGTTGTTGGCAATGATTGGAGAACAATTTGATCATGGAGATGAAATCAATGGAGCAATTGTGAATGTTAGGAATAGGCAGGAGAAAATTTCTATTTGGATTAAGAATGCTTCCAATGAAGCTGCTCAGGTAATTATTTTTATCCTATATTCTTTCAATTTTTTAGTTTCACAATTCTTATATAGGTATTCTTTATGTAAACTAGAATAATCATAACAATGAAGATAAACTAAAAAAAAGTCTATAATAATCATTCACTAATTCTTACTTGCAGAAGATCTCCTATGTTGACAACAAGAGCTCCATGGACAGGAGGAACATTAAACCATTTATTCTCATGAAGAACTTGAAGACCACCAATTTGGTCTTGTTAAAGATAATATAACATCGTGTTAGTATCTCTAAACATGATACACAATGGAAAAACCAAATAAAAGCCTTTGTATTAGTACTGATTTGATAAAACAGTTCTATGAAAACCAACACTTTATCATCTATCTTCTAGTATTATTTGTACCTGTGGTTTTATTGGTTCTATTCTTGTAAGGATTGTTTAAATCTTAGCTTAATAGCTTGTTATGTGTGTGATTAGTTCTCTATTAACAGCACCCATATAGCATTTTAAAATATTAGTTAATTTTCTTGTGAAAAAATCATATTAGACAATTTCTTTATCTAATATAGGTATAAAAATTATTTTATTATAATATTTAATTTATGTCTCTTATGTTACTTATTTTATAAATTGATTAACAAAAAACACATTTCATGATTAAAAATTCCATTAAAAAATGTCAATCCGGTTTACAACGCTTTTTATTAAATCTAGTATAAAAATGAACCTATTACAGCACTTTTTTGAAAAAACATTGTAAAACTAGTAAGAATGCACCTATTACAGCGCTTTTTTGAAAAAGCGCTGTAAAACATGTATAAGACTGCACCTATTACAGCGCTTTTTTGAAAAAGCGCTGTAAAACTAGTAAGAATGCACCTATTACAGCGCTTTTTTGAAAAAGCGCTGTAAAACATGTATAAGACTGCATCTATTACAACGCTTTTCAAAAAAGCGCTGTAAAACGAGTATAACAAGCGTGCAATATATCCACTTATTTTACAGCGCTTTTTTATTTTAAAGAGCGTTGTTGTATCTTTTTACAGCGCTAGATACTACAGCGCTTATTTTTTTGAAAAAGCACTGTAAATGGCTTAAAAAAGGCGTTGTAAAATGCTATTTTTCGCGTAGTGGTTTTGATCTTTTTGTATTAGAGATATGTGACTTTAATTGGCTGAATTTACTTTTATTGGGAATGTGACAAATTTATTGATGACTATGTATTTGCATTTGTTGACGATTGTTTTGGTTCTTTTCAAATTTGTGTGGAAGACAATTTATAGTGTTTAGTATAGTGACTTATTTTTTATTGCATTGATGGTTTTCGTTCTTTTCAAATATGTTGTGGAATACAATTGATAATTTTTAGTGTAGTGACTTATAGTAAGGATACAGGCTCTTCGTGCTTCTATTACTTTCGCCTCCAACAATCTAAAGGAGAAATGTGCTTATAATATGCAAACTTGAGAAAAGCCATTAATTTATTGTGCCAACACATGTTTAACTCTTATCAAGACAAGATACTAAATATTCACATCTGATTTATAATTTCACGCATAATCATTCTAGTTATTTGCTCTTTGATATGCCTATTTAGTGTTTGTGTTGAAAGGAAACTCATGCACATGTTCTGATCCATAGCATAACCTTCAATCTTCTATTGTTTGATCAATTTATTCCATCTTAATTTTCTATAAAAATGTATTGAATCTTGTCATTTGCTAGTTGATGTAATATTGTAAGGACTTGATGCTGGTGTTTTGCAAATTAAATGTGTATTTACATTGTAATTTTATTGATTTTGCACAATAAAATACTAAAGTACTCTAAGGTGGATATGAGTTAGCTATTTTCAATTTCATATATTTGTAAGACTTTATGTTCATTTTGAATATATGATACAAACTTTGTGTTCTCTATGGTAGAATTGGAACAAGTAATGTGTTGTCTATATTGTGCAGGGGGCTCATTGTTCTTATGTGTCGACTTAATAAATGTAGGTTTAGTTTTAGGAAAATTATAATTTTCAAATCATTTAGTATTTTAAATTGCTCCTTGATTTCTGAAATCCATTTCCTTTATTATCTCCAGTAAACTCAACTGGACTTTTTTCCTCTTGGGTTCTCTTTTTGGTTTCTTGGTAAGTTCACTTTGATATATCTCTAATATTTCATTCTTTTCTTAACTGTATGTCTATATCTATCTATTAGTATTTCATTCTATCTATTGAGTTAATTTGTTTAAAAATATTTATCTCTAATATATCATTCTTTTCTTAACTTAATGAGCATTGAGATGTCTTCTGTTGCAAGTTGTCTACCACCAAGCGACTTGATCCATTGTCTCCAGCCCTGTCTCAACCTCTTGCATCGACTCAAACTATAACACCTACTCATACTCTAAGGACAACCATTCACTGGACGAAGTTTGATCTTTTAGTTATGCTTACTTTTTTATAATATGTATTTTGTGTGACTTTGTTATTTTGTAATTTCATACTACGTTATTATTTGATAGTTTCATAACAAATGTTACTTTATGGTGTACTTGTTATGTTGTTAATGGCAATCCAATATGATTTTTTGTGAAAAATTTAAGTGTTATTAGTGATTTTAATTATTCTTAAATATTAGTTATTTTATTAAGTGACAAAAATAATTGTGCAAGTGCAAGAAACATAGACAGTTGCAGCATAGCATTGGCCAGGTCGACACCTCATGTTTTGTTGACAATCAAAATGTTGACTTTAGTGTCGGATGGCTAACGCTATCATATTTATAGAGTTGACTTTCATTTGTTGAAAATTTCTTTTAGTTGACTTTAGCGTCGGCTTTCCAACGCTATAGATTCTTCTCAGATGACTTGTCAATGGATTAATATTAGCGTCAAATGTGTTATTTTTAACGTTTACGTCAGCTTTGGGTCGTTTGGGCGACGCTAAGTTAGCGTCGGATGTCCTTTGACCAACGCTAGCGTTTAGCTTCGAGTGATTTAGCCTTGACCCGACACCGATGCTAAATCAGAGATAGGCTTTTTAGCGTGGGTTTTGGACTGACGCTAAAAAAAGTTTTTCTAGTAGTGTTCATTTTCTTTTTAAGAATTAAAATTAGATGATCTTTTGAAATAAAACCAGCAATAAAGATAAAAAATAAAAATAAAATAAAAAAATTAAACAATAAAACCAAAACTAATAATAATATTTTAATAACATTGTAACCATGCAATGCACCTTTTTTAATCAAATAAGGACAAGGACTTTGAGCGAGGCAGAACGCTGCTATGAAAAAAAGGGGCACGCTGTTGTAAAGAAAAAATTGACACTTTTCAATTAAGCTTTTTCAATAAAATCAAGATTTGAAAAGGCATAACACTACTTCAATCTAACTTTTTTCAATAAAACAAAGATTTGAAAAGTAGAATGCTATCTTGAAGAGAAATGAGTTTCTCTATTTGAAAAGAAAAAAAAGAATGGGTTTGAGAAAAGAAACAAATGAAGCTTATATAAAAGAAGGTGAGAGGGAGGAGACACCGTAAGCCGTAAACGGGTAGAGTCGGAGATGGAGGTTATGGCGGTGGACCTTGAGACGCTGGAAGATGGAGATATCAGATTCTCTTCTCCCGCCCTCATTTAGTTTGAAGTTTTTTATTTGATGTTTATTGATTGTGTTATTAAAATGGCTTTTCATTTTTGGATCTCTTTACCTTTTCTTCTATGTGTTTTTACAATGTTTCTTCCCTTTTTTTTTTTATTAAAGAAACAAACACACACACAAAAAAACTCTTCATATAATTTGATTTTTTTAGAGAACAATAAAACTCCCCCTCTCTTTGTTTGATTTTTTTATTCTCAATTTATAGGATACAAGAATAAACCTTGCGTCTAGAAGATAAATTAAGATCCCATTTTTTTAATGTTTTTGCAGAAATTATGGATCTGTGCAGAGATAGAAAGGAAAAATGGTGGCTGAACTTTTTATTTGTGTGTATCTTTAGTGAAAATTATAGTTTAATTAGTAAAAAAGAAGAAAAAAGTAAAGCTGAAAAGAAAGGGAGGGAGGTTGTCTATGCAGAGAAGAAAAAGAATATATTTTGTTTTTTAATTTATTTGTATTTTATTTTATTTTTGATGTAATGTAATGAGAATTTTAATGTAAATATAGACTCAAAATTGAATCAAATTTATAAAATAATGTTTTTTTAGATTTTAAAATAATACTTACAAAATATTTATTAAATATATTTATTATTTATTTTTTAAATTACTTTTAATTTATCGGACAAAATTAAATATTATAATCATTGACCATCTTCGAACACGTAAAACTGTAGACTTCAATATTTTCTAACCACTTCAAGTTATTCCACACAACTCAATATTTTCTCTAAAGAAATTTCATAATCGATTTTAATTGCATCTCATCATAGGCTCACTTGCAGAGAGTAGGAGTATGAGGAGAGAATCACTAGGTTATTTTTTTAACAATTCACGTCCAAAATGAGGTTTGCATAAAAAAAACAAGTTACATAAAAAAACCAAAAAAAATAATTAAATATTTTTTACATTAAAGAAAAGCGCTTAAGATTATTATTTAATATAAAAGCAGAAAAAAAAAATTAAAACGAAATTTTTATTCCAGAAAATTATTCAAAAAGCCACGCATAATATAATTAAATGTTTACATAAATTTTCTATAATTATTTACGTAAATTTTATTTAATTCGAAACAAAAAACAAAGCCAAACATTAAACACACTCACTCACCTATGGAATATGGTTTTAAAATTTTTTGTAAGTGAATTCCAATAAATATAAAAGTAATTCATCTTCATTAGACATTTTTTTTTGCAAATACATTAAATATAACTCAAAACACACCAAACAGGTATCCCTTCTCAAATTTACACTGAATTATTTAATATTAAATCAATGGTAACACCATCTTTTTGTATCATACACAAATTTAATATCTTTTGTATTGCAAACGCCACCCTATCTATTACCTATCTATTAAGAGGCGCTGTATTTTACAACAATGGGGATGCTCTTAAAGGATATATAGATATAATATATTGTCAATTTACTATTTTAAGTTGATAATATGACATTGAAAAATGGAGAGTTCTCACTGATATGTGGGTTGGTTTACATTAAAAGTGATAGTGTATGTTTAAAATAATCTTTGAGATTATAATTTATTGTGGTTATTTTATAATTATTTTATAATTTTTCTTCAAAATAGATTTTTTATTGATACAATAACTATTATTAATTTTTTTTATTTTAAAAATATGTATAACATTTAAAATTTTATTCTTTTTTTTATTTTTTTCATTTCTATTTGTATGAAAATTTTTAAAATAATTAAATTCATTACGGTGACTCATATTAAAAGATTAAAATGTCCATGAAAAGATGCAAAAAAATTCTATACATATTAGTAACTTGATGGAAGTTACTGAGTGATGAATGTTTAAGTTTTGGTCTCTTCTATAAAATTTATCTACTAATTTGCCAGCAAGAACAAATTATGAGAAAGACCGAACAGAAAAAAGATAGATTTAGAGAAAATTACTTATATTATCTATCACTATTTCATCATCTTAAAAGATTGTACGTTCTTTAATGTCTTTAATATGTTAGAATTATCATGGAAGAATATACGTCCTTTAATGTCACCATATAATAAATTTTTTGAATGTGAACATTATGTGAAAATTTTAACTTATATTATTTACATCTTATATTTCTTTAATAGTTATAACATATTTTCTAACACATTCCTGTTGAACAATATCGTGTGAATTTTAAAAAAAAAATTGTTGAAGTCCCACATTGAAAAGAATTTGTTTTTGTAAATTCAAGTGGAAAGAAACATGTTTTTTAAAATTCAAGTCCCACATTGGAATACTCTCATATTTAGAGTAGTTTTTAACTCTTAATATGCTGAAGTCTCACATTGGTTAGAAATCATATGTGAGTTTTCTTCCATCACTATATAATGAGTTTCAAACTATTGTTAAAAGTACACAAAAGTTGGATGTATTTCCCAACTTTCTCTTTTCTCTCTTTTTTTATTCTGTTCGCCTATTTTTCGAGCCACTTCTCCCTTTTCTTTCTGTATCTTCGGTTTTTAGAGTGGTTGTTATACCGTAGTCCCTTCGATTTTTAGAGCGGTTTTTATGTCGTAGTCCCTTTGTTTTTAGAACAGTTGTTATGCCGCAATCCCTTTGTTTTTAGAGCGGTTGTTATGTCATCCCTTCGTTTTTAGAGCGGTTTTTATGACGTAGTCCCTTCGCTTTCAAGTAGTCCTAATACCACTATGAGCAGTTTTTTGTGCCGTAGTCTTTTTGATTTATGAGTGGTCATAGTACCATATTGCAAGTGACTTTAAATGTCATATGATGGCTTTAACCGCCATATTGAGGGTGTAATTCTAGAACGGTTTTCTACGGTGCAGTGGAACTCTGATACAGTGAATCTGGGCTATTTTATCCTGGGGACTTCGTGGTTGATAGTCTGTCTTGCACAATTTGGGCAGTGCCGCGAAACGTCTTAAAGAGAGCGACCTAGTCCGCGACTCAACCCAGTAATATCTTCGGTGGCATAAATTGTGATTTTAAACAGTTTTCCGAAACTCTAAAACAACAATTTTAAGACGTTTCTTTCTGCCATGTCAACCGAAGAGATTACTGGATTTGGTTCTGTTGCCTCTGATTTCAATAAATTGTTTCAGCTTGAAGCAAACAGAAAAGGATAAGAAAGCTGGAGAATTAACCCATGAGAGAATAATGATAAGAATTATATAATTAATGGACTTGCTGATGATCTGTATAACTACTACAGTTCCAGTAATACTGCTAGAGATGTTTGAGATGCTCTAAATAAGTATGTTGTGAGCTGCTACTCAGATTATCAGATGACCGATGACAGATCCGTGGAGGCTGAAGATAACTCATGAGATCATTTATTAAGGTACGTCACTCATGAAATATTTAAATTAAATATTGAAATTTAATATGTCTCATTTTGTTTGAATATTGAAATCAATAAAATGTCTCGTTCTGCTTACATGGTGTATGATTTTAATTTTTGACATGCTAGACTATGTGATGTAAACACATTTGTTTTCAAACTTAAGTAACTTAGGTTTAATTCCAAAGTTATCTATGAATGATTTTGAAAAATGTGATTTTTGTAGTTAAGCTAAAATAACAAAGAGTTCACATAAATCTGTAGTTTAAGAATCTAAGTCTTTAGATTTATTACACTCCGATATATGTGAACTTGATGAGACGTTAACAAGAAATGAAAAACGTTATTTCATTACTTTTAGTGATGATTGTTCTGACTATACTTTTGTATATCAAATGAAAAATAAAAGTGAAATGCTTGACATGTTAAGGATCTTTGTAACTGAAATTGAAAATCAATTTAGTAGAAAGATTAAGAGGTTCTAAACATGATTCTGGTTTGCTTAATGAATTTTATAAATTGTCAGGAATTATACTTGGAACAATTGCACCATAATTGCTTGAAGTGAATGGTAGTGTTGTAAGAAAGAGTAGAACTCTTATGGAACTAGTTGTTGCTAGTATGCTTAACTCTAGTGCTGCATCTCATTGGTGTGTGAAAAATATATAGCTTATTTGCTATGTTTTCAATAGAGTTCCTAAATCTAAAAACAAAACATCTCCTTATGAGATAGAGAAGATGATATGATCATATTTCTCATGAATCACTTTAAGGATGGTTCTAGGTTGGAAACTTACCGATTGGATCCAAAATCGCGTATTGCTGGAGAACGCGATAAACGGAGCTACGAAACTCCGAATCGGACGATTCCAAATCGAGGTGAAATATGATGTTCTGAAACGCAAGTTAGGCTGTTGAATCACCGAAAACAAATTTGTAGAACTCGAGATATGATCGCAGGTTACTAAACACGAAAATTGGCACAATTTGTGTATTAGGTTTGATGTAAAGGAAACTTAAAATTATAAAGAAACAAGAGATGGATTAGGTTGAGAAGATGAAGAAGGCGCCACAATCAAGGATGATTGATAAGCCAATGAAGAATCGCCACAATGGTAAGGAAGCCATTGATAAGACTCAAGCAAGTTCTAATCCAAGAACTTAAAGAGGAGACCTAACTCACTCACAATTCTCATTAGAGAAATTTTAATTCATTCAAAAAAAAAAAAATCCCCTTCAATGAGGTTACAAAATCATAGTTATAGTAAAATTATCTCTAAACCTAAATGGGTCATAAGTGACACAATTCTCTAGGCCCAAATTGGGCTTACATCATTTTTTTTATAAAAATAAACTAAATGTAAGGAAGCAAAGTATCTTCACTTACATATAACATCAACTAAGTCTATATTAAAACTATTAGAATTCCAAATTAAAGCAAACTAAGAATTATTAAAAAACAAATGAAAATAAATAAAGTTCATCCTAATTTATTAAAAATATGGATCATCTTCATGCTCTTGAGATCCTTATCATTCTCTCCTTCTTGAAGAAATTCGACCTCGAATTTAAGCTCCATTATACCGTACATGAAGAAATAATCCAATCAAACCACAAGCTCATCATATCCACCGGGGTCAAATGGAAATTTGGAAAAGTCACCAAATGTGATAAGTCGATGAATCACATTTTCATCTTGAACAATTAACATCTTAGTACATTTATGGTAAAGGTAAGAAATTCTAAAGATGGTAATAAAGTAATACCTTTTGAAGTTGCCATTCATAGCCAAATTTTCCTTCTTTGGATTGAAATTTGTGGCAAACAATATGTTACTTTGTATTTGCAAAGGCTTCAAAGCAAGTTGAGTTTCTTGAACATTCTCTTCATCACAAAAAAATGGTGACTCAATAATTTCCTTGTAAGCATCCTTTTGAGGAACCTTTGAATAATCATCTTCAAACACTAACATTGCTTCATTCACCTCACTCTCTTGTTTAAAGAGACCTTCAATTTTACCATCATCTTTCTCTTTACTTTCAATTTCAATATATTGATGACATTCCTCATTTGGAGACACTTCTTCAAACACTTGCAATAGAGAATTATCAAAATTAGACAAATAGTTGGAGTCAATTTCTCGATCTTGATCTCTCAAATATTTCTCCTTTTCTTCTTTCTTTTCTTTGATTTTCTCTTTCTCTCTCAAAGCTAGCTTCTCTACTTTTCTTGCCTGTTTTGCATATCCATTTTCGTATAGATATTTCACAAACTCCGGATCCAATACAAAATCTCGAATATATTGAGGATATGACATACTTAGGAATTTTGTCAAACAGGTAGTGTGCAATAATTTTAACAACACATTTTTTTTTTTAATTTGCAGCAACACACAAATTAAGTAATGATAGCAATTCAAACAAAAGCAACACAACTAGCAATTTGTTTCACCAAAAAAATGCATAAACCAAATTTTACTCAATTCCAAAGCTAGAGACAAGCTCTGATACCAAATGATATGATCATATTTCTCATGAATCACTTTAAGGATCGTTCTAGGTTGGAAACTTACCGATTGGATCCAAAATCGCGTATTGCTGGAGAACGCGATAAACGGAGCTACGAAACTCCGAATCAGACGATTCCAAATAGAGGTGAAAGATGACGTTCCGAAACGCATGTTAGGCTGTTGAATCACCGAAAACAAGTTTGTAGAACTCGAGATATGATCGCAGGTTACTAAACACAAAAATTGGCACAATTTGTGTATTAGGTTTGATGTAAAGGAAACTTAAAATTATAAAGAAACAAGAGATGGATTAGGTTGAGAAGACGAAGAAGGCGCCACAATCAAGGATGATTGATAAGCCAATGAAGAATCGCCACAATGGTAAGGAAGCCATTGATAAGACTCAAGCAAGTTCTAATCCAAGAACTTAAAGAGGAGACCTAACTCACTCAAAATTCTCATTAGAGAAATTTTAATTCGTTCCAAAAAAAAAAAATCCCCTTCAATGAGGTTACAAAATCATAGTTATAGTAAAATTATCGCTAAACCTAAATAGGTCATAAGTGACACCATTCTCTAGGCCCAAATTGGGCTCACATCATTTTTTTTATAAAAATAAACTAAATGTAAGGAAGCAAAGTATCTTCACTTACATATAACATCAACTAAGTCTATATTAAAACTATTAGAATTCCAAATTAAAGCAAACTAAGAATTATTACAAACCAAATGAAAATAAATAAAGTTCATCCTAATTTATTAAAAATATGGATCATCTTCATGCTCTTGAGATCCTTATCAGAAGAAAAGACAACCGAGCTTGTCTTATTTTCAAACTTGGGACTGTCTGGCTTATGTTAGAATCCCCGATCCCAAGCGAATTAAACTCACCAGTAGAACCTATGAATGTGTATTCATTGGGTATGCATTAAACAGTAAAGCGTATAAGTTTTATGACCTAAATGCGAAAGTGATCATAGAGTCAAATGATGTTGACTTCTATGAAAATAAATTCCCTTTCAAATTGAGAAATAGTGGGGGCAGCGAACCTAGTCAAGTTCATGTGACAAGAAGCACTGAAAGCCACAAACAAGGCAAAACAGAAACTCGAAGGAGTAAGAGAGTAAGAGTTGCTAAAGATTATGGACCCGAATATATGGCCTATAATTTAGAAGAGAATCTTGCAAATCATAAAGAAGCTTTGTCATCTTTGGATGCAGATTTATTGTACGAAGCAATAAATGATTAAATAGATTCTCTAGAGTCTAACATGACCTGACATTTTGTAGACTTGCCTCATGGTTGCAAATCAACAGATTGTAAATAAATATTGAAAAAGAAACTAAAATCCGACCGATGGAACTATTGATAGATACAAGGCACGCCTTGTAGCCAAAGGTTTTAGACAAAGAGAAAATATAGATTTCTTCGACACTTTTTCACCAGTCACTAGAATAACATCCATTAGGGTGCTCATACCACTTGCGGCTATTCATAACCTGGTGATACACCAGATGGATGTTAAAACAACTTTTTTAAATGGTGACCTCGAAGAAGAAATCTATATGGAACAACCTGAAGGTTTTGTAATTCAAGGACAAGAAGACAAGGTCTGTAAGTTAGATAAATCTTGTAAGATCAGATGTGTACCTAAGATGGGGGGGGTGAATTAGGTGTTTGGAAATTTTAGTTGTTTTCAGACTTTTAGTGATCGATTTTTGTGTTTAATGATGGTAGGTGAAAGAGTAAATAACAATAAGTAAATGAACACAGCAGATTTATCCTGGTTCCCCTTATAACCAAGGGTACATCCAGATCTCTTGCTCACCACAATAGATTTTCTTCACTATTATCAGAATACGTACAAGTCCTCACACTAGGACCTTTGCTACAATCTTCTAACAAGCCTTCTAGGATAGTACACCACTATCTTAGATAAAACACTTAAAGAAAGTACAACTTTCTTTTACAAAACACTTGTAATTTTGATGAGAGTATAGGAGTAAGAAAGAGGTAGAATGATAACAATCCCAGATTGATTCAAGTACGTTGAGAACCTTAGTTAAGGATATGAAAATGATATGCAAGTACTTGAATTTATGAAAATGACTTTGAGAAAAATACAGAAAAGTTTGTTCAAAGTCTTTAAAGTTGTGTAGTAGGATTGATGTTGTTGAATCTGAAGTTATGACATATTTATAGTTCATAAACATCTCTTCAGATTCGTGGCCATTGATCCAAGAGGTTTGAGGAAGAATTGCAATGTTTTAGATTCGATTCAGAACTGAAAAATTGCATTGCTTCCAGTTGTATTCGAATACAGAATATGTGTATTCGAATACACCTCTCTGCAACGTTCAAATTTATTCAAATTTAACACTGTGTAGCCGAATACACTTTGATGTAGTCGAATACAGATTGGTCAATTTTGCCACTGACTTGCTGTGTGTATTCGAATACATCAGGATGTAGCCGAATATAGATGAAGGGTTTTAGCTACTGACTTAGCAATTTTTCATCTGTATTCGAATACACCAGGATGTAGCTGAATACAGATGAAGGGTTTTAGCTACTGACTTAGAAATTTTTCATCTGTACTCGAATACACCTATGTTGTAGTCGAATACACTTTGGTATTTTGTCAAAAATATTAATTCTAATACTTTGAAAATATAATTTTTGACTTTCAAAAATATTGTTTATGCATATGCAAGGGTGTAAGGTTCTCTTTGTATTTGAACTAAGGGTTGTATCATTTTACCTTTACATAAAACATCTATGAGAAGATTTTAATACATCAATAGGATGTTTGGAGACTTCTTGGAGACTTCTTCTTTTTAAGCTTGTCGCTTTGAGCATGATCATCATTGGTCTTTTGTATCATCAAAAACATGTATTTTACATATCTCTATATGGTCTTAAACAAGCTCCTAATAAATGGCATGAAAAGTTTGATAACTTGATTATATCGAATGAGTTTAAAGTGAATGAAAGTGACAAATGTATTTATTACAAATCTGAAAATGACATTTGCACTATCATATGTCTCTATGTAGACGACCTACTCATATTTTGATTCAAACATTCATGATGTAAATATTGTGAAATCATTTTTGTGTAACAACAACTTTGATATGAAAGACCTCGGAGAAGCGAATGTAATCCTTGAAATCAAGATTACTAGGTCAGAAAACGGAATTTCTTTGGATTAGTCTCACTATGTTGAAACAATCCTAAAGAAATATAAATACTTTGATTGTAAACCTGATTGCACACCATATGATCTAAGTGTGAAACTTTTCAAGAACACCGGTGAAGGTGTTAGACAAACTGATTATGCGAGCATCATTGGCAGTCTCAGATATGCCACTGATTGTACTAGACCCGACATTGCTTACGTCGTGGGATTGTTGTGCAGGTTTACTAGTAGATCTAGTATGGAGCATTGGCACGCTATTGAAAGAGTCGTGAGATACCTAAAAAGGACCATGAGTCTCGGATTACATTATCGAAGATTTCCTGTCGTCCTTGAAGGATACAGTGATGCTGATTGTAACTCCTTATCAGATGACTCCAAAGCAACCAGTGGCTATATTTTCAGTATAGCCGGTGGTGTTGTATCTTGGAAATCGAAGAACAGACGATATTGGTTCAGTCCACTATCGAGTCTGAAATGATAGCACTAGCTACTACTAGTGAAGAAGTGAGTTGGTTGAGATGCTTGCTAGTTGAGATCCCTTTATGGGAAAATCCTATGACAGATGTGTTGATCCACTACGATAGTACCGCGGCTATTCCGAAGATTGAGAATCGTTATTACAACGATAAGAGACGACAAATTCGTCGTAAGCACAACGCTGTTACAAAGTTACTTTCTAAAGGAGTTGTTATAGTGGATCATGGACGCACTGATGAAAATTTGGCAAATCCTTTGACGAAAGGATTAGCTAGAGAGAAAGTCATAAATACATCCAAAAGGATGGGACTAATGCCTATAGAGTCACTCATGATGGTAACCCGACCTAAAAGACTGGAGATCCCAAGAATTAGGTTCAATGGGTAATAACAAGTTGTGAAGTGATATGAGATGAACATGTTATTATAAATCAGAGAAGCATGATTCCTGAAGCGATAATAGGATGAGGTAATAGAAACTCTTAGTGAGATCTATACTCTATATGGAGTGGAGTACCTAGCTACAGGAGTACTCTTGATAGACTCACCTAAGTGAATGTGGAAGTGGGGCCGCTTCCTATGGAATTTTGAGGCATAATTCCTAGAGCGTTCACTATACTAGGATAGACGTGCAGTTAATGCACGGGCTTTGGAGAATACACCCTATGAAAAGGTTGTGTGTGGGTTTGATGTCAGAGATAGAGTTCAAGACTACAAGTCACTCTTGTTGAATCTGAATCTTACTTACTATACAAAGGTTCAAGTCAAGAGACACCTTTGTTTATGCACGATCTTATAGAAGCGTTTGACGCTATTTCTGAAATTTTTTTAAATTCAAGTGGGGGATTGCTGAAACATATGGTGTGAATTTTAAAAAAAAAAATTATTGAAGTCCCACATTGGAAAGAATTTGTTTTTGTAAATTCAAGTGGAAAGAAACATGTTTTTTAAAATTCAAGAAAGAATTTTTTTTGAAGTCCCACATTGGAATACTCTCATATTTAGAGTAGTTTTTAACTCTTAATATGCTGAAGTCTCACATTGGTTAGAAATCATATGCGAGTTTGCTTCCATCACTATATAATGAGTTTCAAACTATTGTTAAAAGTACACAAAAGTTGGATGCATTTCCCAACTTTCTCTTTTCTCTTTTTTTTTTATTCTGCTCGCCTATTTTTCGAGCCACTTCTCCCTTTTCTTTCTGTCCCTTCGGTTTTTAGAGCGGTTGTTATACCGTAGTCCCTTCGATTTTTAGAGCGGTTTTTATGTCGTAGTCCATTTGTTTTTAGAACGGTTGTTATGCCGCAATCCCTTTGTTTTTAGAGCGGTTGTTATGTTGTCCCTTCGTTTTTGGAGCGGATTTTATGTCGTAGTCCCTTCGCTTTTAGAGCGGTTGTTATGCTGTAGTTCCATCGATTTCTAGTGGTCATAATACCACTATGAGCAGTTTTTTGTGCTGTAGTCTTTTTGATTTATGAACGGTTATAGTACCATATTGCGAGTGACTTTAAATGTCACATGAGTGGCTTTAACCGCCATATTGAGGGTGTAATTCTAGAACGGTTTTCTACGGTGCAGTGGAACACCAATACAATGAATCTGGACTGTTTTATTCTGGGGACTTCGTGGTTGATAGTCTGTCTTGAACAATCTGGGCAGTGCCGCGAAACGTCTTAAAGAGAGCAACCTAGTCCGCGACTCAACCCAGTAATATTTTCGGTGGCATAAATTGTGATTTTAAACAGCTTTCCGAAACTCAAAAACAACACCTCTTAGTCATGTTGAGAAGAATGCTTAACTATTTACTTAGTTGGAGTGTTATAATATGGTATGCATATATCGTGACCGCAAAATTAATTCTAATGGTCAAATTGAATCGTTTACGCTATTTTGTGGATGCATATGTTAATGGTTTTTTATTTTATTTGGGAAGCGAAATTAAATCTCTCTGTTTTGTGTGAAATCTCATATCATAAAATTTTATTTATCATATTATATATAAATATAAATATCTAAAGATGCAAGGATTTAAACTAATAAAAAATCTAAAAATTGTCTCATAAATACAATTCATAAGGTATACCTGCAAAAATATTTGATATGTAAATGTGTGAGTTTCAATATGAGATATCCATATTTCACAATATTTTTATGTATGAATTTTACGGTTAGACTCTTTGGAAACAAAAACAAAAGTTGAAAAGTTAAGAAAAAACAACACACAATGTCCAAAAAAAAAATATTTTGAGTTCTAATTTTTCAACCGTTTAAAATAATTATGAGTTCTCAATATTTCAGTCATAAAAGATCTAGTACAAAAAATGTGTTTCAAAATTTTTTCTCATAAAACAACCGGTAAAACAAATAAACTCGCATTTTAGTATTTTAGTTGTGTTCAAAATCTTAGGTTCTAAAGAAATTTTTGTTAATATTTAGATTCTAATGAGTACTTTTATATTTTGTGACTAGATGTAGTATTTTTTAATATCCCCAACATAAAAATTATACAAAAGAGGAATAATATTCTAATTATAATTTACTATATAAATTATACACAAGATAAATATTTTTTATAGTCAAATATTTAAAATATAAATGTGTAATTGATTATTATTGTGTATGTTGAATATCTATTCGATAAAAATGTGAGAAAAATTATAAATGCACTAATGATAGTTAATTATACAAATTATACACATCACAAATATTTGTTATTGATCAATTAGTTCAAAGATGAACATTGATGGTTAATTAATTAAGAAAGAAATGTGTATTTAATTATTTTTAACCTCATTGATCATCTAAAAATTTCTTGCATGCACACGTTGATGAATGTACCACAGGGCCTGTTACAAATATTTTAGTTGAAATTGAACCTGAAAGTGTAGAGGACAATAGAAGCAATGGAAGTTCTGATGAGGAACAAATAGTAGCTGCAAGACCACAAAGAAACAAACAAATGCCTAGAAGACTAGATGTTTGTGAGCTGGTTCATGACAGTGAGGTGAATGATGAAGGAGATTTGAAGCATTTTGCAATGTTTGCATATGCTGAACTTGTAGACTTCAAAGCAGCCTTGGAGATGAAGAAACAATTTGGTTGGAGAACAAATTCATAAACTCACTGTTTTTAATGTTTAAGGCTAAATGAAAAGTAGTAACAAGAACAATGGATAGAAGTTGAATATAAAGAATAGAAGAAAGAAAATAGAAATGTTGAATTATCACTTTGTAAGTTTGTATTGAATGAAAAATGGTTACACATATTACACATCGAACATACTATTTATAGAATAAAGTACCAACCAACTAGTTAACTTGCTAAACAAACTAACTAACTGTTTTCAACTAAAACAGAAACTAACTAACCACCCCTTATACAACTAGTACTTATACAAAGGAGTTTGAATTACAGTGTCTCTTGAATATTTATTTATAATATTTTAGAATAAAATATAAATAAAAATGATAATTGAAAAATTAATGTGTTTAATATTAATTTAAGACCGAGAATATTAACTTTTTCAGTTAGATTTATATTTCATTTCAAAGAACACTATACAAGAGAAAACAATAAAAAAAGTTAACATAAAACAAATAAACTATTTATTAATAATTAAATTGTAATTTTGATAAATTGAGTATATTATACATGTATATACTCTTTGATTAAGGTTTAGGCACATTGTCTACCCTCTTCTTTGTACTCTCAAGATTTTGCCCACAGTAGGCTAGGTCATCCTTATTTTTACTTTGTTAATTACTGAGGATTTAGGCACCATGTCCTTGTCTTCTTCTTTGTACACTTTTTTTCTTCTTAATCCTTATATACTTTTTGACGAGGATGTTTCTATTGTATCACAAAATAAATCTAGAAATTTGAAAATTTTCAACATTTTAAAAAGAAAATTGAGAAAAAAATTAAAAATTTGAAAGGTTAAAATATGTCTTTTTAAAAAAATAAAAATTGGGTGATTTTCCATTTTAGTGTTATCTGCGATTTCTAAATACAGTTGTTATCACTTCTTTGTTTTCACTCGTCAGTTTACTTACACTATGATAATGGGGTCATTGGATCCTTATGCATCATCAATCATATATCATGTCTTTGACTCTCTTTTCTTATAGTCAACTTTGATCTCATAACAAAATCCAACCTACACAGAGGAAAAGGTTTCACTAGGATCCTATTTTTGTGCTTTATCAAAATTCTGTTTGATTGGACATTACACCTTATGTTTGCACAATTAAATTAAAATAAATATAGGCACATTCAGGAAAGTTAGGTGAGTAAAAGAAAAGGAAAAGTTAGAGGAGATTCAACTTCAACGGCTCCTTTACCTTATAATTAAATAACTTAAATAAGTCATTAATTTTGTTTCTTATAAAAAATTATTGGATCAAACTATATTTTACATCTGTATTTTATCAAAAGTCTTATTTGACCATCTAATATATCAAAATTAATATTAACTTTTAATTTTTATCTAAGATTATAATCTTATTATTATCAACGAAAGTATAATTATAGTGCAAAGTTGTGAAATTATAATATATAATATACTTCAATGATTGAATAAATAACTAATTCCATAAAATAAAAATATGTGTGAAAGTTTAAATTAAATTAAACGAGCTTTGGAGTACATTTGGCCTATTTTGCTTTTAACTATTATTCTTTCTTTTTGTCATTCCTTTCTCCTTAGATTAATAGGCCGTGGGGCTTGAGTTTTTTCAGATTGGAAAGCACACCACCATAGTTTGTGAAGAATCCACTATGAGCTGTCTGCATAAAGTGGAGCAAACATTTCAAAGATGCGTAAAGAAAAATGATTGCCATGCCAACAAGGAATAAGGATATAAATACTCAAAACACTTGGAATAAACCACTTTTATGGGGCTAAGCTTGGGCAAAAGCCAAGCAATATGTTTGGAGGAGTATAGCTACTAGAGATAATATCCCTATATGGGTGAAAGTTCATAGTGACATTTGGGCAAATCAAATAGTCAAGGGCTCATATTCATTTCTTACATATCACTAAAAAAAATTAGGCAAATTTATACATAGTAGATTTGATGTTTATTTGGTATTGGCTAATTTTCCCCTTTCTCAAAATTAATTCCTAATTTGCTCTGAGTTGATTAGAATATAATTCTTTGATCTCTCCTTTGTTGTTAACGGATCATTTAATCTTGGCTAATCTATATCTCTTCTTTTAATGGTAGGTGCCATATGTAGGGAGTTTGTCCAAGTTCTTTCACAAGCAGTTAAAATACTTTTGCATCAGTGTTGATGGCTCAAGTAGAAGGAGCGATTATTAATATTCCTTAGGATGAATAAAGGAACTCTGATGTCTACTTGATTTGTCTTGTATTAAATTGTAATGAAAAGAGTTCTTGTACTCTTATACTAAATTGTAATTAAAAGAGCTTAAATGACTAAACCAACAACTAAATGAAGTGTTTGGCTAATTGTGCAATTACAAATTTATAATTTAGATTGAAGTTTTGAAGTGTGACTTTGTTTAAGTGTTTTGTTCCTTGCAAATGACAGCAAACATAAACCAATAATGCATGGATTATGAATAAACAAATCAACAAAAATAACCCAACAATATGAAATTCCTCTTATTATTACTATTTCATTACAATTCAATACAAGATGTAGAAGTGCTATTTTGATTATAGTTTAGCAGAAGACCAACTCATTGAACATATAAAATTACAATGATGCACTCATTCATTACAATGTCACCTGCTACTTGATACTTATATTACATAGAACATACACTAATGAAATGAACAATCAAAATAACTTCATTGATATCTTAATAAATTCCCACAGAAAATAGTCACTGTAATCATCAAAGTATCTTCATCTTGGTCACATGGGTCAGACAATTATGCAAACACCTCGTGGACAGAAATAACCAATGGCTATAACATCAGGATCAACAATTTAACAAACAACTTGTGGGAAGTGTGCAATAACTTTATTTCTATCGTTGATGACAACGTGCCTTTCCTCATTCGATCTTTTACTTTGTTCCACACTTCAGTTATGTTACCACAAGTTGGAGCAACAGCAACATGTCCAATAAATTGTTAGGGAGAAGATCCGTTTTTGAGATACCAACCTTTTGGTTTTCAGCTGCAAACGGACCCAGTATTTCCTCTATTTTTAATTGATACTTACAATTTTTAATCTAAGCCGTTGGATACTTTTTGAACCACATGTAGTGTTAATATGAATAGAAATGGAGATCTCAACTTTCAAGAAAAATGGAGACGATCTGGACCTTTTATTTGGGTCAATAAAGTAGTTCTCTTTCTTTATTTGCACCAATTAAGGAAGATAAGCGTAAATGGCGGCCCAGCCAGCGAGATATTTATACCATGTTACAACTTTTGCATTAATAATATTTTAGACACATCTCACTAGCATTCACCGGAGAGAGTGGGGTCTAGTGCGGAAAACCTAAAACAATACACAACCACTTATAATATAATATGCAAAAAGATCGAGGACACGTTACTTGAAACGGCAACACTCCAAAATTAGCATGGAACACTTAATCAAAATTAAATATCATATAAATACACGTGGTGGGAGGCTAAGGGGAAGGGAAAAGGCCAACACGACTGCGGGAAGAGGATGGAGAAACAAGACAAGAAATGAAAAAATTGGCCAAGAAAGAAACAATGTTTGGAAAGCTGAATTTTCACGGCTACATTTCACGTTAACGTAGAAGCTCCAAATAATAGTGTTCAAGTAGACGTGTGTTTCACATGTATGGCCGCAGTCTGACCAATAATTGTTTCAACTAGGATTTGAACTCCAATTCTCCAGAACGATCAGTCCTGAATTGGAGCTTATTAGCCACTTATGCCCAATTATATAGTTAAAAAAATTCAAAATTTGAGACAAACAACTACGGTTAATTTCCATCCATAGATAAGCTACATCAAGGTACTTATGACATTAGTCCACTCTGTACAAGTATATACTCATTTCAAATGCGTATAGTACAATTATATTAAGTTCTATAGATATTACTTACATGATAATATGGACAAATACTATTGAGATCAAGAGTTGCTATGCTGCTAAAGAAACCATATTGTTATTTTTATATATTAGTGTTGCATACACAATTTACTGATGTATTTTTTGTCAGAGTACCCACCATAGAAGGAATGTTCTGTAGTCTGTACAGTTAACTCTATACAAGTGGCCTATAAAGATCATAAAAACAAAACTGGGAGAGGAAATAACAAACATAACTTACATAAGAGATACAAATTCCAGCAGAAACACTACAGATCTTCACGTGGTATTGGTACAGAATGCAAAATAACTTGACACCATCACTATTGCTCCCACTTCAGCAACATTCGTAGAAGCAAACAACTTCAGGTATACCAGGTAATAATGGCATTTCTTCCTCAATCAGTAGTTCAGAACAATTAGGCATCTTTCTTGACAAATTACTGGAAAAACTAAAACCCAAACCGACAATACCATTTAGTTTGTCCAACATAGCAGCCTCATCTAAATACAGAAGTGTCTGTGAATTTCTATTGTACAGGAGAAAACCCAAGCAAACCAATGCTGTCAATTGTAGAAAATGGCATTTTGTTCAAATTCCACTATGATAATGTGTTATAGCGTTGCTATAGTTACTATTTGACAATACTTTGTACTGAATAACATATTGCGGAATGATAACGACTTGCTCAAATTCTACTATTTATAATCGCTATTTGACAACACTGGAGCAAACTACTCTGTTGATGAAAAACTGCTTACGTAAACCTGTGACTGAATAACTATCTTTCCAATTCTAAAACCTGGAAAAACAGTGAACCCCACTTTTGCCCTTCCCTTATTTGGCCAGGTTAACCTCTTAGTCACATCATCCATGTATACCATAGAGAACTCCACACCTCTTTCCACTTGAAAGATCTCAACCGCAGGATCAAAGGCATGGGACAACTTATGGAGTGTCCATATAGAACTAGCCATCCCAACAAACGCCTCATAAAACATACTCAATGACCTCCACGAATTCAACACTGCTTCATTTTGATCCAAATCAATGAAAATCGATGACTCCATCGAAGGATGGATAAGCTTCTCGTACTTCATCTCGCAAAACCTCGAAAACTCGCAACCCGGGTGAATGCCAAGCAATTCCATTGGATTGCTAGACACATGCTCAAGCAATTGCTTCAAAAAATCATTTCTCTCTTTGTAACCTAAATCACACAAGTCTCCATTCGACATCGACTCTTCTTTTGCTTTTATCTCGGAACTCAATTCGAAACAAAGAGAATCAAAACCTTGAAACATCCCTAAACAAACATAAGACAAAAGTGCATACTGATTATGCCCCTTTTTAGAATACACAACACCAGGATGAACTGCATTTGCAGCTAAACCTAAATCCCACCCAGCTTTCCTCATCAAACCAATCAAAATCTTCGTAAACTTATGCGCAGCTCTACTCGCATCATGCAACAAGGAATCAAAAACCCTAACACTTAACAAAACATCACAACTAGGGTTCATATTCAAATTCAAACTAGTATTATTATTATTACTGTTACAAAGCTTCTTAGACAAATTCACATTACCCTTTTGAATCTCATTAAGCTTTTTTCTAAGGGAGAAAACCACATCATGCTTCTGCTCAAGTTCCAATTGCAACCGATTTGATACCGTGCCGAGTGTTCGAAGCTTGCTCTGATTCTCTTCTACTTCAGCCTCCAAAGAAGAACCAAAGGGAAAATTCGAAAACGATTCGGGATTGCAATAGAATTTCTTGAATTCAGAGAGTCTTTGAAGATGAGAAACGAGAACTTTATCAGCGTTTTTCACGTTCTCTTCAACGAAAGGAACGTGTGCGCTTTGTAATTGGAAGTAAGAAGCTTCGAAAGCTGAAACGGCGGCGAAGATCGAAGAGAATAGATCGTGCGACGTCGTTTCGGTTAGTAGTTGTTTTGGAGTGAACGACGGTGTCGTTTTGGGTTGAATTAGTGGTGGCGATGAGTCGGTGGATGGGTTAGGGTCGGGTTTAATGACGACGACTTTTTGATCGGTGATGATTTCTTCGGCGGAGTCGAGGAGTGAGAAACAGTCGGATTCGTCGTTTTCGTCGGCGAAGAATTCGAAGGTTTTAGCTTTAAAAGCGAGAGCGAATTTCTGAAACATTTCGGAGATTTGAGGGGGTTTATTGTTGTTGTTTGGGATGTTACGGTTGTCATCAATTTCTGGCATTGCTTTGTTTTGTGGAGATTCCAAGGATGGATCTGGAAGCAAATTAGAGAGAGGAATAAGAATATAACTTGATTTGAAGTGGGATATTGCTAATGTTCTTTGAATGTCTTCTAAGGAAGGCCATGTGGGGTTTGGTAAATTTTTGGAGTCATTTCTGTAAAAAGTTTCTGCTTTCTGAGATGCGGCTTAATTTAATTAAGAGGATTAATTCCATTATCAGACCTAAGTTATGATGTTGAAAATCGAAAGGACTATTATTCTTTGTCCTTGTTAACGGTAAAATAAAAGAAAAGGATAGCGTGGCGTATATGGTAATTCGCTTCCTTCTTGACCGTTAAATCTCTCTACTTTTTTCTTTTTTATAATCATTATTTTTTATTTTTCAAATGCTACAAGTTACACTTGATAACAAGTTGAATATAGAAATTTGAACTATAAATGCATTAAAAAATTTGTTTAAAATTTGTTTTCAACTTAATTAAAGTACAAAATTTGTTACGGTTAATAAGTGTTTTAAAGACAATTGTTAGTAAGACTCTTTTATTTATATAAAAATTTAAATATTTTTTTTTGTTGATCTTTTATCTAATGTACATTTTGGTCATTTTATTTTCATTTTTTATTCTCTATAAGTGATAAATGTTAGTTTTTTTCACAATAACTATTAATCACAAGAAAAACTATAGCAACATTAATAAGATCTATGTGCGAATCATGAATCACAGACACAAATCTCTAGTCACTAATTTTGTTCCTAGCAACATTAACGTTCATTTTGAAGAAGTCTGAGTTAGGAGCAACCCTATAACGAGAATTGTCAGAACTAGAATGGGAAACAGTGTTCAAGTGAAGGGAGTGAGATTCATACAAAGAGAAATTCAAATTTTCTTTGTAATTGTGAAGACATTTCAAAACCTTATAAGACCTATGTAGGGAGTCATAAGATGATTTGGTGGTTAGGGAGAGTTGGAGTGACAATGAGGTTATGAGCTCAACTTCCTCCTCTAACAAAAATTAACGACTAAGTATTAACATTGACAATTTTAAAAAAAGATCTTCGTAAGTATGGAAACTTGCTTAAAACGTTGCATTTACGAGACCACTAAAGATTGTAAGTAATTATAGCAATAATCTCTAGAGTGTGGAACATAGCTAGTAAAATGGCTTCTTCCAGCCAAGAATTAAAATTAACATAGCTATGTTCAAAATTAACCCTTAACAGAGATAAGAACCAGATTTATTTAGCCCACATTCAATCCCTAAAAGTGTGATTAGTGACATTCCTAAAATTAACATAACTATGTTCAAAATTAACCCTTAACGGAGATAAGAACCAAATTTATTTAACCCACATTCAATTCCTAAAAGTGTGATTAGTGACATCCTAAATCTCAGACTTATTTTCAAAGCCTAATTCATCTTTTCTTATTCAAAAAGAAGCAGTAAATTAAAATTTCAAAAACTTTTCGCTTCTTAGGAATAAAGGGCATCACACGTATCACGTCACCCTAATCATAAAAGAAATTTAAAAAATAATTCATGGCATAAATCTTAATCACAATAAATACTTTCAAACATGTATTAAATGAAAACTACATGGCTCAATCCCACAAGTACAAATGTACATAACGTGAAAATGCAAAACAATATAGTATTAAAATGACATGCAAGAAAACCAAATGACAAGTTCTCCTAGCAATCGTAGCAGCAATATGTAGAAACTACTCCTTATCTGCCTCTTAGTGGACATATGCTCCCAACTATGTCAAATATAAACAACGAAGGGTGAATAATTGAATTTTATTAAAGTGTACGACATTAAATAACAACTATCACAGTTACATTAAATCATCATGCATAGCAATTAAAATCTTAACACATGTAAACATATTTACATATATATATAGTCTCATATTTACCTCCACGTGGTTATTAGCACTAATGATCCTTTAAGGATTTCAATCCTAATCACATAAATTCAAACCACTTAATCACAAGTATTCAAGTATCCAATGCAAATGGTATACTCTTCACAATACAACACTTCTTATGATTGTGGTACCATACTATTCTGATGTACTTGGAAGGAACATGGAACTATGTCAAGACACAAACACATTCAAGTCTTTCGAAAACTTCTCAACATCAAAACACCTCGGGTCAATATTTGACGTCAAGTTGAGATATTAATGTGTTACGTAGTAGCTCTCAACATTGATGAATTGCTCCCACACCACTTAAGAATCTCCCACCCTAATACCCTTGAGATCACAAGTGATTGTTACCAAGGTCCAACATATTGTACTCCCCCGACGTCACTAGGTTACTTAGCTCTCTTATCATCATGAATGCAACAACACACAATTATTTTGAGGTCTTAGGTTTCATGTCTACCGTCCTCCCCTCCTTACTATCGGAAAGTTATCATCGACACTCATCATCATCATTATCATCAACACTAACTCATCATTTCACACACATAATCGTTAATCTCAAATCATGCATACTCGTTGTAACGCCCCAAATTTTTGATCCAAAGCATCTCTGAAAAATACTTATTGCTTAGAAAAATTACGACAATTTTTTTTAAGTAAGAATACCAACACTACTATGCATTTAAATAATTAGTAAACTCTAAACCCCAAAATATTATACATAATAATTTATATCATATTTTTACTAAAATTCACAGTGGATAAATAGAAACTATTTCAAAATAAAAGAAAATTTTTATGAGTTATTAGGATATCATGTTTCTCAAAATACAAATGGAATACTTCAGACTTTTTCCTCCTATAGAATAGTGCAATCTCAATAAACTTGATTTAACTATAATTTATTAATTTAATTCAAAAAACTTAGTAGTACTGGTATGGTTTTTATACAAAAAGTATTTTCTAATTAAATAAGTAAAATACAAATGATAACTCTCATTCTCAATATCACCTAACAGAGCGGGACTACTCCCAAACTTAAACTTCAAAACTCATTAACTCGTAATAACTGCGATTTTGAAACGTAGGGCAAAGCCAGTCAAACACAAACAATGAAGGAGGTGATTTTCAAAATCATGTTGATAGTATAATATAAGTAAGAAGAACACGCAAATAATCAACACATAGCCGTATCAAACACATCACAATATATCAAAGCATTTCAAGTCAAAATCATATTATAAAGTCAAAACAATCACAAGATGGCGCAACAAAACAATCACATTAGATACACATTAACCACAACAAAACAATCACAAGATGGTGCAATGCTATGCATGCTTCTAATAACTATATGATCTGAATATAATACCTGCCACTAAGGCAACTTCCACACAGAAAATCACCCATACCAATGGAAAAAGTAAACCTACCACAAAGGCAACTTCCACGAAGATGCATATGCCATGACATGATGGTGCCTTATCAAAATAAAATATTCTCACGCAGCCCACTAAGATGCATATGCCATGACATGATGATGTATTATCAAAATCAAACATTCCCACACAACCTGTAACATCCTCTAAAATTATTAATTAAAATAATTTGGATCTATAAATATATATTTTTCAATATTAAATTAGGTGTGGTAATTATTCGCCTGATTCGACTTATTGTGGTAAGGTTGTTAGTAAGAATTATTTAGTAGATGTATTTTTATTTCTAAGGCAAGAAGAAATTGGGCTAAGGGTTGTGGCTTGGTATCACACAACCCATTTGAATGAGTAGAAAGTTGGGCTGACAGTTTGTGCCTTGTTTTTGATGAAGGTTAACTAATAATAATAATAATAATAATAATAATAATAATAATAATAATAATAATAATAATAATAATAATAATAATAATAATAATAATAATAATAACAACAATAATAATAATAATAATAATAATAATAATAACAATAATAATAATAATAACAATAATAATAATAATATTTTCTCTCTTCTATTCCTTATTCAGACCCAACACTATCTACCCAATAATATTCAATTTAAATAGAAAGGAATACTGAAACTCTAGCCACAATCACCAATCCTATTTAACAAACCCTTTACAAACAAGATTCTGTAAAGAATACCAAAATTCTAGCCACCATCACCTCCCCTTCTTCGTGCATCAAAGCTTGGAATTCTTTTCCTTGTGAACAACTTCGTGGGGCTTAGAGATTTGTACTAGGAAGAAAAGCGGCTAAGGTAAGTGCTTTTCCCCACACAAATTATAGTTACATATGGTTGGATGACATGAAATTAATAAATGTGATTGCTTGCTTTTTGAATGGAATAATATGTAGACTAATGAATCAAAATAATGAAACCCCAATCCTTTGTGTTAAGTTTATTATATAATATATGATTTTTTGGAAGTAAAGTATGAACTTTGATGTTATATGTGATGAAGTTTTGATTTTTATGGCGAATGTGAAGTGAAGTATGAATTTTATGTTATATATGATAAAGTTTTAATTTTTATAATGAATATGAAAGGAGGGTTGAATTTGTATGTTATATGTGACAAAGTCGTATGATGATGTATGAGTTGGAGTTGAATCTTGTTGTTATATATGTTAATGTGTTAATCTTAATGGCGTGTATGATACCAAGTCTTGATTTTTGTGTGTATGTGGTGAAAGTTATGATTTTCATGATTATTTGTTTATGGATATGTGATCTTAATGATATGTGAATAAGATGATGATTTTGAAAAGTGATTTGAATGCTTATGACATGATTCTTAGTGGGCTATGTGGAAATATATCTCTTTGATAATATATCATCATATCATGTCATGGCATATGCATCTTCGTGGAAGTTGCCTTAGTGACAGGTTTTCCCCATTGGTATGGGTGATCTGTGTGGAAGTTGCCTTAGTGGCAGGTTTTCCCCATTGGTATGGGTGATTTTTCTTTGTGGAAGTTGCCTTAGTGGCAGGTTTATATCCGGATCATATAGTTTTAGGAGCATGAATCATGTATATATTTTTGTTATGCAATTTATTGGTTTGTGTATTTTTCTTTTAAATTGGAAGCTTTTGCTCTTATATATTTTGTGTTATTCTTCTATATGTTTAACTTTGGTTTGATGTGGATGATGGATAAAACTGACCCTTACAACAACATTTTAGGTACTAATGAGTTCGAGGAGATTCAAGAGTAGTTGACGAGTATTAATGTGCGGTGAACGGGGGATAAAAATGGGTTTTCAATACAATTTGTAATGATAGAATTGCCGCGATATTTCTAAGTTTATTTTTAATCTTTTGTCACCAACTCCTAAAATGCACTAGGATTCTAGAAATACGGAAGTGGGTTCCCTTCCGTTAGGAATTATTGTTTTTCTTGTTATAGTCTTGAATAAACATTTTCTTAATAAAAATTAAATAAACGTGCTTGTTACTAATTATTTGCATGAATAAATGTTAGGTAGTTAGAAGAAAAAAAAATTGTCGTAAATCTTTCTAACCAATATATTTTTAAGTAACGCTTTGGATCAAAAAAATCCGGGGTGTTACACAACCCACTAAGATTAGGTCAAATGATCCAAAAATAACTTATACGAAATCATCACCTTATTCAAATATCACTAAGATCATACATCACAGGTTCTTATCATAAAAATCAAATATTCATAAACAACCATCATAAAAATCAAAGATTCCACCCCACATATCATGAAGATCATATATTCATATGCAACTATCATAAAGATCAAAGCTTCCACTACACATATCAAGAAATCATATATTCATAAAAGTATCATAAAAATCAAAACTTTAATCTGTCACATCATTAAAATTTAAGCTTTCATCACATACATATAGAAATTAAAATCTTCATATATGCCACACAAATTCAAATTTTATCACATATATCATAAATAAGACTTTCAACACATTAAAAATAAAAACTTAAACTTTCTTCACATATACCACACAATTGCAGAATTCAAATCAGACAACACCTAATAAAAGTTTATAATCCATATTTCAATCCTACAAACCCTAATTAGTCGTATTAATTCAATTATTACTAAATAGGGCTACCGCCACGTATGACGAACCCCGAAAGAATTATTGAGAAATACGGTTTTCCCGTTCATCTCACATTATAATATACTCATGAAATCAAACGCCCTCTCACCCTTTACCTTATTTCGAATCTTTCACACCCGGATACGTGTCAGCAAGAAAAATTCTTTGTTCTTTGACTCCTTGTCCTTCAATCGATCTAACTGGACAGTTTATGGGTAAACGTCAAAAATAAATTATGAAAACACTCTCTAAAAAGGTCAATTTCGAAATTGAATCAAGTAAAATTACCCTAAATTGGAAAATAATCAGGGGATAATATAGCCACCATTCACACGGTTGTTTTGGCGTTGGTTTCACTCAAATCGGACTTACAATGAAGAAGAACGCTGCAAAATAACGAATTCCAAAATACGAAGAAGTCAGATATTTTAAAGAGAAATTGGAATGATTAAAAATCTTAGAAAGTGTGTTTAATTAACTAGATAAATGAATGAAACAACATACTGAAATTTGGACGAAAACGAAGAAAATTTTCTAGAACAGTTATCGATCACTGATGTCAAACGATATTTCTACTTTCTTTTTCCTCTTTGTGGCTAGGTCTCATACTTCTCCACCTTCCTTCCTTATATATCTATTTTAATTAGGTTTTACTTGCATATGGGCCTAACCCATAAAATATATTTTACTTCTTTATTTTATTTATTTTTTAAATAAGACCAACAATTACCAATACTAATTTTTTTAACATTTCTTTAAACAATTTCATTAGTAAAATATTACTAATATTTTATAAAGTAATTAACCTTTTAAAAATATATTAGTAATAACTAAAATCCTCAAACTCATAATTATTACCACAATCATTAAATTATTATTTATGAAGATACTTACATTAAAATACTACCATCTTTAAAGAGATATAAAATATAATATCAACAATTTACATTAATTACTAAATCACAAATACATATAAAATGATCATACCATATTAACTATATAAAAATAAAGGAAATCAATATCAATGTTACTAATATATCTAAATAATTATTTATAAAATAAATAATTAAAATAAGATATATTTAAAAATAATTAAATATAACTAACTGCACATTTAACATTAGTTAACGCACAAGAAAATATCAGATTAATTACGAACGTACATGTAGACGTAAAATAACCTAAAATTTTATTCTTTAAGATATTACACTAAAATACTATTAATTTTAGAAAAATATATAAAATAATAAAATATAACATTTGTTATTGATATTACTCATTTAATCTAATATATATAAAACTAGCAGATCATGGGAAGCATCCATATAATGATAATTAATCACAAAATTTATCAACATACATTCTAAAGTAATTTTAAAATCAAATTAATTATTTAAAATCTTATTTCATTAATAAAATAGTTTATTATAAAATTTGAGATGTTACACTCGTCAATTAACGTACATATATTTTCACTAATGTCACTTCATCAATCATCACAAGAACATCAAATCATCATTATTATACAACTATCAAATTATTCATTTATTCAATGCAAATTCCTTTATCAAATTAAATATTGTAATATCATATTCAAACATTTCATTTTAACACCATTAACAATTTAAACACAAGCATACATCCAACTCATAAGATAAACATCATAATAAACACACTACAACTTATAATATAAATGGGTGGAGATCTGTTGACTCAAATAGTAACTTTGTGATGAGTTATTTCGCTTAATAACTCAATATCAATGACGAATTTCCCCAATCCAACCGTCTAATCAAAAGTTCTTATTGAGTAGATCAACTCTATAAATTTTTATAAAATTTTAAAACTATTTGATACTTCATTAAATAATTTCAAATGAATGTATAATAAGCTTTTAAAAAATATAAGTAAACATCGATGGCTAGATTACATAACTACGAATTTTGGATTTATATAAAAATTTGTGTGCTTGATCATTAATGTATTATGTCAATAATCAGCAGTTGGGTTAGTAAGTTTTTTTTGTTGATATTAAGTTAATAAGTAGAGTAACTTATCACATAGTTACTCCTAGAGTCAACGAATCCCCACCCATATATATATACACACATATAACCACAACCTAATCATGCCACTAATTCTCAGAATGTAGGCCTCATATGAATCAGTGGGAGGTTAATCCTATAGTCATACATACATGATCCGATCAATCTCTATAATCCCATACCTTGGTTTCAAAGTGAGTCGCCCCCTTCTTGCACGATGCAATGTGGTAGTTTTGTCAAAATCAAACTCTACTTTCTAATACTAAAAAACTATATACACCCATGCCCTGTGTTAATTGCTCACTAGCTATTAACTACTCTATTGAAGATATAACATTCATAACATAAAAAGAAAACAAGTAGCATGGAAACAAAATAAATCATGTGCGCATATTGAAGGTGTAAACACGAGAAGGGGTGGTTGAATTGTGTTTGTCTATGTTGGATTCCTTTTAATTATTTATTCAAGAACTGGTTTGGGTTGATGATTTTAACTACAACAGAGGCAGTATCAATCAGGCTTAAGTAATCAGAGGCAACAATAAAGTAGAGAGTGCAGAAGTAAAGTGACACAAGCAGATTTAACCTGGTTCACCACCAACTTGGTAGCTACATCCAATCCTTTTACTTAGAAGGATTTAACCACTAATTCAAATCCTTGAATTACACAACACCTGACCCTACAAGTCAGTCTTCTCAAAACAACCTGACACCTACATAATTTTTGAGGCAAACAAACACCTTTACCCTACAAGTCATGTTTTCTCCACAAAACCTAAAAACCATAGATTGTTGAAAGCAACTACACCTTGACCTTACAAGTCAAGTATTCTCAACACAACCTGAAAATCGCAGATTGCTTGAGGAACACTAAAACCATTATCGGGATGGGTTACACAACTTTGGAACAAATTGTGTTTTGCTTTTACTAAGCAGATTTGATACAATGAATTTTCCACACTACAACACTTAGAATATTTTACTTTGAACGAGTGATTTGCTATAACTTTGTTTTTTAGGATTTTTTAGTTTGTTAGTTTGTTGAATTCTTCTTCAGCCTTGAGTATCTATTTATAGTTAAAATTAGGGCTTCAGTTTAGTCATTTGTGAATTCTAAATCGTATCTTCATTCCAACTTGGTCAACAAATATTTCTTCCAAATATAATTTTGAAAGATATGTTTTGATAATATGATCGTTAGCCAATTCCTTATTTCTGAATATGATATGAGCAACTCTTCCAAAAAGATATGATGTGTATTTTCTCCATATTGCATTTCGAAATTATTCAACTGAGTCTTCCTTCATACTCTTGATTAAATTTTGGGGGTGCGAACAAAACTGCTCTTGTACTTGGACCTTTAGAATTTTTGATACGGCTAAGTCCTTTTTATTATTTTGACAATTTATCAGAGTCGTTGACTTTCTATTAGAGTCGTTGATTTTTTTCCGTCAGAATAATTGACTTGATTGTGGGAGTCAGATGTTGTGTTGCTTGAATAATTATGTTAGAGGCCAAACTGTGTGACTAAGAATTAGTGACATGAGCAACTTCACCTTTGTTGTATTATCAAAGTTAGTGCAACTTTAGACACTGCTTATCAGAGACACCATTCTGGAACATGTTGCAATTATTAGAGCTAGCGGAACATGAGCTTCAGAGGCATGCTTGAACAGTAGCTTCAAATTTCAGAGTCATGAATAAATACTGTTCATTAGAGGCATGCAGAAATATTATTTTCTGAGGCATGCAAAAATACTGTTTCTTAGAGGCATGCAAAAATACTGTTCATTAGAGGCATGATAACGTGAAGCACATTTTAGTCTTCAAAGGCAGATGCGCATAATCATAAGAGGCAAATCTTCAGGGGTAGATATACGCACACAATAACATGTGCGTTAACTTGGTTTGACTTTGCTTCTTCTGGTCATTTCCTCGAGTTGTTTACTTTGGCGACTTCCTTTGGTAATTTCCTCTAGTAACTTGCTTCTGATATATGCTTCTAATTTCTTTTTTCTGATGTTGTTTCTTTTGATTTCCTGTACTAATTCTTGGTTCCAACAATCTCCTATCTACTTTTGATATCTGCTTTTGATTTCTTCTTCTGATGTTGTTTCTTTTGATTTTGTGTTCTAATTCCTACACACTTAATGAAGCCATTAGTCCAAACAAATTGTTCTCATAAAATATCTTTGTTAACATCAAAATCACTAAGAGAAAAACCAACTTGGTTCCAACAATCTCCCATTTTTTGATGATGACAAAATTGTAATTTTTTATACCAATTTATTGGCTTTTATTACTTGACTCCCCCTGATTTGAGGCTCCCCCTAAGTCTAAGTAGTTTTATAGTTCTTTTCTCTCCACGTGAATACACTTTCTCTCCCCACATAAACATATCAAAAAACAAATTATTCTCAAATATCTTTCTTCCCCTATTGTCATATGACAAAGATGTGATTTTTTTTGTCATGCTCTTTTTTTTGTTGAAGAGAGTAGACAAAACATAAAATACATACTAATATGAATCTAAAATAATCTAAGCATAAAACAACATTAATCAAATATAATGGTAAGGTTCAGATATGTCTTAATTAATTCAAATATGTATTCAGCTAGTGGTTTGGTGAATATGTCAGCCCATTTGTATTCAATGTCTATAAAATGGATATTTAGTACTCCTTTTTGGACAAAGTCCCTAATAAAGTGTTGTTTAATTTCTATATGTTTACCCATAGAATGTAGGATTGGGTTCTTTGTTAGGCAAATAGCAGAAGTAATATCACAAAATTTGGGAATGTTACTCTCAAGGATTTTGTAATCTTCTAGTTGGTGTTTCATCCATAGTAGTTGAGAGCTGCAACCAACTGTAGAAATGTACTCAGCTTCTACTGTTGACATTGTAATTGTGTTTTGTATCTTACTTGACCAAGAGATTAAGTTTTCACCAAGAAATGTGCAATCTTCACTAGTGTTTTTTTCTTTCAAGTTTGTTTCCAGCATAGTCAACATCACAATAACCCCTTAATATTTACTTACTAGACTTCTTATAGAACAAGCCAACCTTGGAAGTACCTTTCAGATATCTAAGGATCCTCTTAACAACAGTTAAGTGAAATTCTCTTGGACCAACCAAAAATCTTGGACTCACACACACACTAAATAAAATATCAAGTATTGAAGCAGTAAGGTAGAGAAGTGATCTAATCATTCCTCTGTATATTTTCTAGTCAAACTTTTGGCCTGAAACATCTTTTTCTAGTGAGCAAGTTGCATTGGTGTAGCCATAGGTTTGCAATCATTCATCTTAAACTTCTTGAGAAGCTTTTTGTATACTTGGTTTGATGAATGTATACGCCCTTCTGACTTTGATGAATTTGTATCCTTCTCCCATCATGCTCATTTGAAATTCATGTTGCATTAACTTAGCAAATTCTTGACAAAGAATGCCATTAATAGATCCAAAAATAATGTCATCAACATAAATTTGAATAATAAAAATGTCATCTCCTATTGATTTTCTAAACATGGTGGTGACTACTTGTCCTCTTTAAAAACTGTTTTTAAACAAGAAATTAATTAATCTATCATACCATGCTTTATGTGCTTGTTTTAGACCATGCAGCGATTTGCTAAGTTTAAACACATGATTTGGAAATTCAGAGCTTTCGAAACTTGGGTGTTGCTTAACATAGACTGCTATACTTATATACCCATTAAGGAAGACACTTTTAAAATCCATTTAGGAAGACACTTTTAATATTATAAGCAACAAAAGAAAGTAGGATACGAATTGCCTCTAACTTGGCCACTAGAGAAAATGTCTCAGTGTAATCAATACCTTCTTGTTGATTGTAACCTTGTGCAAACAGTTTGGCCTTGTTTATGACAACTTCTCCCTTTACATTTAACTTGTTTATGAAAACCCACTTGGTTCCAATAATATTTTTCTTTGGTTTGGATACTAGATCCCAAACATCATTCCTTTTAAATTCATTCAACTCTTCTTGCATTGCAAAGATCCATCCATCATCTGCCAGTGCTTCGTCAACAAAGGTAGGTTCAATTGATGATAGTAGACCAAACAAGGTTGTGTCCTTCAGTGATGATAGTGTTTAAAGAATCATTGTAATTTCCATTAATCAGAGTTTCGGGATAGGATGACTTGTATTTCCATCTAGTTCTGACTTATGTGTCATTTTGACTGCTTCTGACTTGGTCAGATTCATTTTCTGATGTTTTGTCATCTTCCTCTGATTTACTTGCATCCTCTGATTATTTGGGTTCTTCTTGTTTTGTTTGCATATTCTTCCTCTAGTTCTAGTAAACTTCTAGTATCCTCAACTTGCTTTAACTTTTTAAGGTCAAGCTATTTGTCATCAAATTTAACATGTATTAACTCTTTCACAATTTGAGTTTCCTTATTGAACACTGTTGGAACCAAGTTGGTTTTATACTTAGAGTTTTGATGTTAACAAAAGTATTTTATGAAAAAAAATATATTTAACTTCACAGAGTATGAAAGAAGATTTTTGTTTTTGAAGACAATCTGAAAGAAAAATTTGTTTTTGAATTATTTTTAAATAAGATCATTTGTTTTTGAATCAAATAATGAAAAAGTTATCAACTTAGTCAAACCCAATTCAACCTCATCTTCTCGTGTTTGCAACTACAATGAACACTCTATAAGCTTTGGATCTTTCATAGTATCCAAGGAAGGTACACTTTTGTGAGTGGGGATCAAACTTTCCAAGGTTTTCTTTAGTGTGTAACATATTACAAATACAACCAAATTTCTTAAAGTAAGAGATATTAGGCTTTTAACCTTCCATAATTCATATGGTGTTTTATTCAATATTGGCCTAATTAAAATTCTTTTATGAATATAGCATGCAGTGTTAATTGCCTTTGCTCAGAAATGTTTTTCAATATCCATCTCATTTAACTTGGTTCTAGCCATTTATTGAAAGGATCTATTCTTTCTACAACTCCATTTTTCTTTGGTGTTCTAGGAGAGGAGAAGTTGTGTGAGATTCCACTCTCATACCCAAAACATTCAAAGAAATTGTTTCCAAATTCACCCTCATGGTCACTTCCATTTGTTATAATCCAAATTCACCCTCATGCAAAATGCAATAAATACTTTGTGGCAATCATCTTTATTTTCATCTAGTGTAATCATCTACTATTACAAAGTCATATTTCTTTCCATTTATTAAGGCTGTTTTCGCTGGCCCAAAGAGATCTATATGCAAAAGCTCAACGGCTTTGGAGGTCGAGACTAAGTTATTTGGGGTAAAAGAGTTCTTAGTTTGTTTTCCCTTTTGAAAAGGTTCACACATAATTTTAGTTTTGTAGCTAAGCTTAGGCAGACCTCTAACAAGTTCAAGTTTATTCAATTTTGAAATTAGTCTTAGGTTTGCATGACCTAACCTTTTGTGCTAAATTAATTTTTCTTTATTTACTAACATGAGACACTTAACATCTTGTTTCTCTAAGCTAAATAGATTTATCTTATATAAGTTATTTTGCCTCTAACCTGTAAAGAGTACATATCCATGTTTTTGAATAATTTAGGGTCCCTATATGATGTTATGTTGTAACATACCGCATGTAATCTTACTATTTCTTTTATAAATAATTTGGCTAGCTTAGGGGCATTGTAAGTAGTCCTAACAAGTAAGAAGTGGGTTGACTTAGTCAATCTGTTTACAATTACCCAAATGGTATCATACCTTAACTGGGTTTGAGGTAGTCCTACCACAAAATCCATGAAAATAAAATCTTATTTCCATTCAGGTATGTTCAGAGGCTGTAGTACACCTACTGGTCTCTGATGTTCTATTTCTACCTTTTAACAAGTCAGGCACTAGGCAACGAAGGTTGCCACATCATTCTTCATACCTAGCTACCAATAACCCTTTTTAAGATCATGATACATCTTGGTGGCTTAAAGGTGAATGTTCAAGTGGTTCTTGTCAGCTTCTTCTAATATTATTTTCTTTAATTTATGGTCTCTAGGTATATAGATTATGTTCTGAAACAGGATTGTCCCATCTGTTGCCCTTGAAAATTTCTCTTGATCCTTCTTAGCCTGTAACTCCCCATCTAGTTCTTAGGACTACCTAATTTGATCCCTAAGATCATTGGTTATTTCCAACTGGTTTAAAAGAATTCCTCCTTGAAGAGGCGTTATCTTCTGATTAAGGTCTATGAATTTCTCTATAAGATCCGTTTGTTGGATCATTAAATGTGATAAATGGAGTGATTTCCTGATCAAGGCATCTGCTACCACATTGGCCTTGCCTGGATGGTACCTCGACTCAAAATCATAATCTTTTAAGAATACCACCCATCTAAGTTGTCTCATGTTATGTTCTCTTTGATCAAAGAGATATCTCAAACTCTTATGATCTCTGAAGATATCTCAAACTCTTATGATCTCTTAAGGGCAAACACTCTGGCAGCAAGTTCTAAATCATGGATTAGATAGTTTCCTTCATGCGGTTTCAATTGTCTAGGGGCATAAGCAGCTATTTATCTGTTTTGCATTAGTAAACCACCTAAGCCTTTCAAGGATGCATCACAATAAACCTCAAATCCTAAGGTTGGGTCTGGAATGACTAGTACAAGAGCTATGGTCAGTTTGGTCTTAAGTGTTTGGAAACTCTTCTCACACTCATGGTCCCACACAAAAGGTTGGTCCTTACGTGTCAACCTTGGTAGAGGCAAGGCTATTTGAGAGAAATTTTTGGTAAACCTACGGTAGTACCCTGCTAAACCTAAGAATTTTTTAATTTTAGTCACATTCTTAGGTTCTTCCTATTCCCACACTGCTTCTACCTTGGAAGGGTCCACGGTTATCCCTCTCTTGGAAATCACATGGCCTAAAAACTTAACCTCTGCCATCTAAAACTCACGTTTACTAGGTTTAGCAAATAATATTATATCTCTCAGTATTTGTAGTACAATCTTAAGGTGTTCTTTGTATTGTGCTGGAGTCTTGGAATAAATCATAATGTCTTCCATAAACACTACCACAAACTTATCAAGCTAAGGTCTAAATATCCTATTCATGTAATCAATGAACACTACTGGGGCATTTGTTGCACCAAAAGGCATAACCCAAAAACTCATAGTGTCCATACGTAGTTCTAAAGGTTGTTTTTGGTATATCTTCAGATTTAATCCTAATATGATGATATCCAGAACGAAGATCAACTTTTGCAAATATGGTCGCTCCCCCAATTGGTCTAAAAGGTCATCTATTCTAGGAAATTAATATCTTATTTGTTACTTTATTCAATTGCCTATAGTTTATGCAAAGTCTCATTCTACCATCCTTTTTCTTCACTAACAGTACAAAGGCTCTGTTTATTTATCAAATCCTCCAATGATTCTTAAGTTCACTCAACTCTAATTGTGACATCCTATAAGGGGTAGTGGAAATTGGACCTGTACCAGGGGATAAGTCTATGGAGAATTCTATCTCCTTCTTTGGAGGCAAGGATGTTAAATCCTTTGGGAAAACGTCCTCAAATTAATTTACCACTAGAATACTTGAAAGGTCTACTTCTGATCCTGAATTGGAAGACAACAACAATAGTATACCCCAACCCCCATTAACTAAACATTGTAAGAGTTGTGAAGTAGTACATAAGGAAGAAAGTTTCGGTCCCTCTGATTGGGGAATTTTTGGTGGAATTATAACTTCCTTACCATGACAAACTAGAGTCACAAAATTTTCTGACATCCAATCCATTCCTAGGATAATATCTAAGCCCTTAAGGGGTAAGTAAATTAGGTCCACTAAAAAGATCCTATTGAATAGGCTAAGTTGGCATAGAGGACATACTAAGGAAGTCTTAATCTGGTTCTTAGCTGCAGTAGTTACAACTAAGGTAGAGGGTAAATCTAATGTAGGAAGATTGAGTTGTGAAACACAATAAGAGGATATGAAAGAATGAGATGCACCAGTGTCAAACATAACAATTAAAGGGTTTTGATTTGTATAATATGTACCAATAATTAGATTATTGTTCTTACATTTCTTGGCATCAAGGGCATAGACCCTCCTAGGGAATAGACCCTCTCCGAGCAGTGTAACAATCTTCCACTAAGTCCCAAAATTCAGAATCTTGTGAGATAAAGAAGTTTCTAAGTCTGTCCTTCCAATAACTCCAATTGTTCTCCATCACACAGAGGTGGTCTGTTGTTGTTTCTACCCGAGGCTTCCTCACCGAATCCGGACATGTTGAATCCTTGGAACTTTCATCACACACTGTAAAGTTATCAACCTTCAGACCAGATTCTTGATGCCAATCGAAGGTGCAAACACAAGAAAGAGGGTTGAATTGTGGTTGTCAAAGTTGGAATCTTTTTAATTTTTTATTCAAGAGCTGGTTCGGGTTGGCGATTTTAACTAAATTAAAGGTAATAACAATCAAGCTTAATTAATCAGAGGCAACAATAAAGTAGAGAGTGCAGAAGTAAAGTGACACATGCAGATTTGTCGTAGTTCACCACCAACTTGATAGCTACATCTAGTCTCTTCACTTAGAAGGGTTTAACCACTAATTCAAATCCTTGAATTACACAACACATGACCTTACAAGTCACTATTTTCAAAACAACCTGACACCTACAGATTTTTTGAGGCAAACAAACACCTTGACCTTACAAGTCATGTCTTCTCCACACAACCTGAAAACAAAATATTGTTGAAGGCAACTACACCTTGAACCTACAAGTCAAGTCTTCTCTAAATAACTCAAAAATCATAGATTGCTTGAGGAACACTAAAGCCACTATCGGGTTAGGTTAGACAAGTTTGGAACATATTGTGTTTTCCTTAAACTAAGTAGATTTGATACAATAATTTTCCCACACTACAGCACTGAGAATATTTTACTTTGAATGAATGCTTTGCTAGAACTTGAAACCATAAACTTTGAATACTTAGAAATATTGAGTTATTGAGGTTATTCTGAATAATTTTGGTTTATAGGATTTATGAGTTTGTTAGTTCGTTGAATTCTTTCTTCAGCTTTGAGTGTCTACTTATAGTTAATATTAAGGCTTCTGTTTAGTCCCTTGTAAATTTTGAATTGTATCTTCATTCCAACTTAGTCAACAAATATTTCTTCCAAATATAATTCTGAAAGATATGTTTTAATAATATGACCGTTAGCCAATTCCTTATTTCCGAATCTCTGAGCAACTTTTCCAAAACGATGTGATACGTATGTTCTTTAGATTTAATTTGGAAATTATTCAGTTGAGTCTTCCTTCATACTCTTGATTGGATTTTTAGGGCGCAAACAAAATTGGGCCTGTTCTTGGACCTTTAGAATTTCTAATACGGCTAAGTTCTTTTTAGTATTTTGACAATTTATTCGAGTCGTTGACTTTCTATCAGAGTCGTTGACTTTTTTCCATCGGAATCATTGACTTGATTGATGGAGTGAGATGCTGTGTTTCTTTAATAATCATGTTAGAGGAAAAACTGTGTGATTTAGAATAAGTGGCATGAGCAACTTCGCCTTTGTTGCATTATTAGAGTTAGTGCAACTTCAACGACTACTTATTAGAGGCAACATTCTAGAACATGTTGTAATTATTAGAGCTAGCGGAACATGAGCTTTAGAGGCAGGCTTGAACAATAGCTTCAAATTTTAGAGTAATGCAGAAAGTAGATTTCATCAGAGGCATGCAGGAATATTGTTCATCAAAAGCAAGCAGAGATACTGTTCCTTAGAGGCATGCAAAAATACTGTTTCTCAAAGGCATGCTAATAGGAAGCACGTTTCAGTCTTCAGAGGCAGACAAGCATAATCATACGAGGTAAATCTTCAGGGGTAGATATGCGCACATAACAGCAAGTGCGTTGATTGGGTTTGACTTTGCTTCCTCTGGTCGCTTCCTTTAGTGACTTCCTCTGGTCACTTGTTTCAGATTTCTTTTTTCTGATGTTGTTTATTTTGATTTCCTAATCTAATTTTTGGTTCCAACAATCTCCCATTTGCTTCTGATATCGGCTTCTGATTTCTTCTGGTTTTTATTTTTTATTTTTTTTATTTCCTATTCTAATTCCTATACACTTAATGAAGCCATTAATCCAAACAAATTGTTCTCATAAAATACCTTTGTTAACATTAAAATCACAAGAGAAAAACCAACTTGGTTCCAACAAATATTAGTCAGAGAACAAAAGTAATATGAGATACATTTAAATGTGACATATTAATCACTATGAATTACACATATCACATTCTTGTCTTGCAATCTAATAATTAATTTTTTTAAGATAAAGAAAACATATTTGTCTTGCAATCTTTTCTATTTTCCTCCTCTGAGTTTTCCTCTTTTTGTTTTAATATGAGTTTAAGTGGGTGATTATTGAGAATATTGTGTTAGAGTGGTATTGCGGGTAACTAAAGACGGTTCACCAATGATTTCCTCCTTTTTTTTTTCCTCCCTATGTTTTAATATGAATTGAATTGAATGACTATGGGGAAGATTGTTCAAAAATGACGCGACATGGGAACTGAGGGTGACTCGCCGGTGGACAAATTCAAACAGGATCCATGCCAACCTTTCTCTCTTTTCCTTTCCCTTTTGACCTTCACTAAAGGTTGCTATTTATAATGATAATTAGGGGTTTCTAATTAAAGAAACAATATTCTATATAATTACTCTTTATTCGTAATTAGGATAAATATTTTCCATTCTTTCAATACTTACCTTAATGACATCAATTATATAAAAGTATGTTTTATTTAGAAAATCAAATCAATTTTAATAACCAATTAGTAATATTCAAACCATACCATAAAATAACAACATTTCCCCTCTAGTAATATTTTTAATTTATTTAATTTTATTTTTTCATTTTCTATTTTAAATAAATAATAATAATTTTAAATTATTTCTTAAACCAAAATAAAATGTCCAACATATTGTATTTCTTAAAATTTATTTTGTTATTTTTATTTTTATTACTGTTACGAACATTTTTTAAATTATTGGACAAAATTAGGTGTCAACATGGTAGTAGGTGGCTTCTCTACCTATATCAACCCAAAGTTAGAAAGTTCAAATGTGAAGTAGTTGATGATTATGATTTTTATCGCATTATCATGCATTTGTTGGTATTGTTTTGAGTTACATCTTATTATGTTGATTGTTCATTTAATTTACCTCACTTCACTTGATTATGTCTTGAGAATGAAGACTCACATTTGTTTGTTTCTTGTGTGGTTGTTTACACACTATGTGTGTGGGTAGAAGATGAGATGTCATCAACAATAAACATATCAACTACAGTAAACATATCTAAATTACTGGTCGCACAACAATAAACAAAATCGAAATCAATTTAGATTTAATAAGGTTATGAGTGTTTAAGAAGGATTTATGAGACACTTGAACTTACCAATTTGAAAACCTACAAAAAAAATAAAGCTAAGACTGTTTTAAGTAGCTAGGCTAAGTGAAATGATGGTTACTAAAAGATAGGATTCAAATTTGACTAGTCAAAACTTAGGAAAACTGGTATTTTTTAAATCTAATCAATAACCAATCGATTAACAAACCCTAATCAATTAGTAGAGTGAAAACAAAATCATTTGATACTAAACCCGCATATTAATCAATTACCCTATTTAATCCTTTTCTGAATCCATTAATATTTTTTATTTATAGATTAATAGTCTGTAAAATAGTTATTTACTATTTTTAACTATCCTATAGTGATGTTTAAACATCCAAACATCTAATAATTAACACAATTAACTTTTAAAGGCTTAAAACTAATTAATATAAAAATGGGATATTACTCTTAATGCATCCCACTACCACATTTGCTTTACTCGAAATATATTGCTTCTCAAAGTCATGGTCTTTAATGAGATAGGTGACTGACCTCAAAAGTAGATACAACTAAATTTTACATTTTTTAAGAAATCAAATAGAAATGAATTCATTGGCCATTGGCTATTGAAAACATCAAGAAAGAGATGCATGAATCTAAGAGGCTTAAATAAGTTATGGCGTGGAAAATAAAGTCAGTCTTATAAATCTAAGAGGTTGGCAATAAATCCCTTATTATACATGCCCATACCCTTTTTTAGGCAACTTTCTACGGTGTTGAAATTTGATGTACATCACACATATCAACTACTTTTTTAATGTTATTTTTCATACCATATTGGGTATATCACAGGCCACAAACTTTAGCAATACATAAGCCCAATTTTCATTCAGCTCAACACAACACAACCCAATACCATCGCTCACTTCTGGCCGCATTAATTTTGAATAAACGGTGTTGAAGGCTTTGATCAAGCAACTTAAACTAAAAAATGTATCAAAGTTGTGATGCTTTATTCCTTCTCTCCCAAAAAAACAAGTACTCCCCCAACCATCATTATTAACATCTACTTTATGGCACCATATCCTAAAAAAACCCAAAACCGTGAAACATTCAACCTGAAGTCTTGAAAATGGTTTTCCAAATTTTTTATCTCAAACTTTTCTCTCTACTCTCCCAAAAAATCAAGTACTCCCCCAACCATCATTATCTAACTCCCTTCCATTTCCATTTCTAAAAAAAAAAAATACCAAAACTAACGAATAAATAACAACTCCCATCTATTTGAATATAGAGCCAAAAACTTCACGACGTCGACTATCCTTCCCAATTCTTGCAACATGTGAGATTGTTAGTTTGCAATAGTTTTTCAATTCATTATTCTTATCCATGTTGTTTTTCTTTTCTTTTTTATTTTGATGAATCTGATTGTGTTTTTAGGTTTGGGATTTTTCGTTTTTTTTTCAATGAGGGAATGAAGAGAGACTTTAACACTTCTCCACAATTCATATTTTCATCATTGTGGATGTATTTGCTATATCTTAAACACCAAAGACAATCTTAGTAAATTTGACTCACGATCTCAAAAGTGCATCGTTTTAGGTGCCTTGAAAGGTCTAAAGCCTATAGAGTATAACAAAAGAGAAACACAGATTTTTGAGGAATCAATCCATGTAAAGTTTGATGACAAAAAGCTTCCCTATAAAAAATTCAAAGCTAGATGTAGACTTTGTAGATTTACAGATTTTAGAGGAACTAGATACTTCAGGGGAACCAGATAAAACTGAAAAAGCATCAAACTTCATCCAAAGTGAATCATAAGATCCACCCAACATCTCAGATCAAGAGCATCAAAAATGCAAAACTGGATGAAAATACAAGTCCTCTCTGTTTGGATGAAAACACAAATGATCCCTTGAAAATCAAATTTGTTGTTATGGAGACATCTCTGTTTGGACTACTATATGAAATTGAACCTACATTCATAGACGGATCACTATCAGATGATGGATGGATACTAGCTATGGAAGAAGAGTTAAACCAAGTCAAAAGGAATGATGTATGGGATCTAGTCCCCAGACCCATAGAAAAAGAAGCCAATTGGAACTAAGTGGGTTTTTAGAGGAAAAAAAAACTCATTGAGAAAGGTGAAGTAGTTAGAAAAAAAGCTAGACTTGTAGCCCAAGGTTACAGTCAATAGGAAGGTATTGATTACACTGAAACTTTCGGACCGATGGCAAGGTTAGAAGCTATCAAACTCTTACTTTCGTTTGCAGTATTTAATAAAATCACTTTATATCAAAAAAATGTGAAAAGTGCATTCTTAAATGGATACATAAATGAAAATGTATATGTCAAACAACCTCTTGGATTTGAAGACAATAAATTTCTAGACCATTTCTTCAAACTAAATAAATCTTTATACGATCTAAAACAGGCTCTAAAAGCTTCGTATGATAAACTATGCAACTTTCTTTTAGAAAATAATTTTGAAATAGGTCAAGTTGACACTACTTTATTTAGAAAATCATCTAAGAATAACCTTCTCATAGTCCAGATATATGTTGATGACGAAGGTGCCAAACACGAGAAAGAGGGGGCAAATTGTGTTTGTCTAAGTTAATTCTTTTCCATTTTTGATTATAATTATGGTTTTGTGACTTAACTGAACTTAAATAAAATACAAGAACAACAAAATGATAATGCAAAAGTAAAATCAACACACCAGATTTTTTCCAGGTTCACCACCAACTTGGTAGCTACGTTTAGTCCCCTCACACAGAATGATTTATCCACTAATTCAAAGCCTTGAATTACACAACACCTGACCCTACAAGTTAGTCTTTTTAAAACAACCTGAACCTATAGACTTTATGAGGCAAACAACACCTTGACCCTACAAGTCAAATCTTCTCAATACAACCTGAAAACGACAGATTGCTTGAGGCACACTAAATCCACAATTAGGCTAGGTTACACAAGTTTGGAACTGTTTGTGTTTTGCTTCTACTAAGAAGACTGTTACACTGATTTTTCACACAAGGGTTACAACACTTAAGCACTAAAAGATGTAACTTTGGACAAGTGCCTTTGCCTAAACTGAACCTTTGAATTTTGAGTACTTCCAAAATATGAGCTCCAACGTGTTTAGTATTGTTAGTTTCATACTTTATTCTTCAACCTTGAACCACTTTTTTAAGTTGAATTTAGAATGCATGAATTTGTTGTTGAGTTTTGGAATCGTATCTCAAATTCACTATGGTCAACAAAGAATTCCTTCAATTATAATTCTGAAAGATATGCTTTGATAATGTGACCGTTAGGTAATTTCTTGTTTCCAAAACTAGATCTTTTCGAGCATTGCTATCTTATCAAATATGGATTTTGTTCGAAAACTCTTCATGCAAATCTTCCTTCATACGCTTGATTGATTGGAGCAGGAATGGATTCAAGTCTGAGCTTGGACTTCTAGGAATTCTGATTCGGCTAAGTGAAATTTATCGTTGATCATGATCGTTGACTTTCCATTAGAGGCATTGACTTTTCTTCAACAGAGTATGAATTGATTGTTGGAGTCATATGTTGTATACTTTGTTTTCTTGATAGGCAAAGGGAGAGGCAATTGCATGACTGGAATTAGTGGCTTGGGAAATAACCTTGTTGCATAATCAAAGTCATTGCAACTTTAGAGGCTGCAAATCAGAGGCAGGATATTGGAGTGTGTTGCAATTGTTTAGTCAAACAGAATATGAGCTTTAATTATTAATCTTGTATATTAGCCTCATAGTTTAGAATCATGCTCAAACAAACCATTCAGAGACATGCTGGAATGTGCATATAAGAGGCACACTAAATCATCAGAGGCATGCTGAATTACTAGAAGCATACTAGGCTTCCAGAGGCACGCTGAGTTACTTGAAGCATGCTGATTTACTAGAAGCACGTTGAGTTGTCAGAAGCACGTTGAATTACAAGAAACATGCTGACCTACCAGAAGCACACTATCAGAGGATTTTGTTAACCGATTTGACTTTGTTTCCTCTGACATTTTTACTTCCTCTGGTTACTTCCTTTGGTTCCTCTGGTGACTTCCTCTCGTCACTTCCTTTGGTTACTTCCTCTAGTGACTTTCTCTGGTTTTCCTGTTCTTATTTCTACACACTTAATTGAAGCCATTAGTCCAATAAATTGTTCTCATGAAATGCTTTTTGTTAACATCAAAACACAAGAGAAATTGTTCTTGAGACCAACTTGGTTCCAACAATGTTCCCATTTTTTATGATTACAAAATTGTATCTTTGATAACAATTTATTTTAAAAAGAAGCAATAGATTATGCAAAGCATATCACATTAACATGCAAGGTAGATTAGAAGCAACAAGCAAGGAAGATCAGAAGCAAAAAGCAAATGAGCAGAATTAATTAAGCAGACTTAAGCATGCAATCAAATTGGTCTCCCTCTAACATAGGACTCCCCCTAACTATAATAATTTAAATTGTTGTCAAATCTCTTTCTCCCTTTTTAGTCATCAGACAAAAAACTTGAAAGTCAAATTTGCAATTGACTAGAGAGTCAAAAAACACTCTATAGATTAGAGTTCAGACCTGCAATTAATTATCAGAAATAGAATTGTTCTACACATATCATATATCAAACACATCATTATTTAGATATCATAACCAAATTCATATTTTTCTTAATAAAATTCAAATCTATCTTTAGCTACAGGTTTAGTAAATATGTCAGCCCATTGGTGATCAATATCAACAAATTAGCACACCTTTTTGAACAAACTCTCTAATAAAGTAATGTTTTATTTCTATTTGTTTAGCCCTAGAATGTAAGATTGGATTCTTAGTTAGGAAAATGGAAAAAGTATTATCACAGTATGAAGGAATGTTACTCTCATAGATGTTGTAATCTTCCAGTTGATGTTTTATCAAAATTAGTTGAGAGTTGCATACAGCTACCGAAATGTATTTTGCCTCTGCTGTTGACATAACAATTGTGATTTGCCTCTTGCTTGACTAGAGGATTGGTTTTGCACCTAGAAATGTACAAATTCCATTAGTGCTTTTCCTTTCAAGTTTGACTCTAGCATAATCAGCATCACAAAAACCTTGTAACTTGTTCTCAGTTGACATCTTATAAAATTAGCCAAGGTTTGTAGTGCCTTTCAAGTACCTAAGAGTTCTCTTAACAACAATTAAGTGAGATTCCCTTGGGTCTTCCTGAAATCTGGTACGCACACGCAAACACTAAATAGAATGTCGGGTATGGAGGCAGTGAGATATAAGAGTGATCCAATCTTCCCTCTGTATGTTTTTTGGTCTACCTTCTTGCCTAAATCATATATATCTAGTGGATAGGTAGGGTGCATAGATGTAGCCATGGGTTTGCAGTCATTCATCTTAAACTTCTTGAGAAGTTCTTTTGTATACTTGGTCTGATGAATGTATACACCATTCCGACTTTGTTGCATTTGGATTTTTAAGAAAAACTTTAGTTATCCCATCATGCTCATTTGGAATTCTTGTTGCATTAGCTTAGCAAAATATTGACAAAGAATACTGTAACAGCCCGATTTTTTTTTTTAAACAAATTCGAATCCATAAATAAATAAGTAAATAAATAAATAAATACTTTTGGATAAAATGTTTAAGTCGTAACACGACGACAAAAGCCATTAATATTTACAGACAACGGAAATAGTTTTTGAATTACAAGTCCAAAATATATAAACAGAAAAATACACCGGGGCTATGAGACCTATCAGACATAGCTCATATCCCTAAGTTATTCTTTGCTGGCACCTATACAAGCATTTTAACTAACTTCTCCAAGTCACTTCAAAAAATATTACAAGGACCCATGAAAAAGAAAGTCAAGCTGACAATATAGGTATAGGTACAGTCTTCCCAAAATAAATAAATACAACCACCAAAAGAAAGACACCTAGTCCCTATACAGCCACCTAATCTGATCATGCTATAAAAAGCTATACAGCCCGAGTGATCTCCACGCACCCAGCACAAAACTCCTGACACAGCTCCGATTAGGCATGACTAACTACCTTCCCCTCTCCACGGTACTAACCGGTAGGAAGGTCCTGAATCTCATCTGAGGGCAAAGCCCAGATTTCCACAAAAGTTGTAAAGGGTCACCAACCGAAATTAACAATTACCACGTAGCATTTAAATTTTAAATGCATAAAATCACCCTTCAACTTAGCATGCATCTAGAAAGGGTTTGCATATGCTAAACATGCATAAACAAGGTTGAAAGATGAAGTTTCGGACAAATCTGCACTGTTGTATTCGAATACAACATAACTGTAGTCGAATATAGATGCGAAAACAGCAGAAAAACAGCAAAAACAGCACAACAACACAACTGTATTCGACTACAGCCTCCATGTAGTCGAATACACTTGCGAAAACAGTGAAAAATCCTGCAGATTTTGTATTCGATTACAACCCCCTTGTATTCGAATACAATTGTGTAGTCAGTAACAAAATCCATTCAACTGTATTCGACTACAACCTCTGTGTAGTCGAATACACTTTCGAAAATGCAAGTCAGAGGCAAAAACCATTCAACTTTATTCGATTACAACCTTGTTATATTCGAATACAACTGTAAAAATGACAGATTTTCAGTTTTGAAACATTTCAAAATCATTCTAACACTCTCAACACTCAATCAATTAATCACCATCATCAAATACAACTCAATCACACACCACAATCAAGTACGCATAAATAACCATCACAGTATATCAAGCATGACTCGCGTACCAAGCACCCTAATGCAATGCGTATATGTCAATGCACATGATTCCAGAATATCATCAAAACCCTCCTCGAAGGGGCGTAAATCATAATTGTACGGTCTCTCACAGGCTAGTACTAATTACCGAGGTGCAGTCTCTCACAGGCTAGCACGATTTACTAAAGTGCAATCTCTCACAGATTAGCACGACACGATAATCCCTGTAAGGGTAAGATCAACCAACAATTCACATGGAATCATCCCCCGTACGGATAAGATGAACCAACAATTCACATGGAATCATCCCGTGACGCATCCGATCACCACTATCACCGACACGATAATCCCCGCAAGGATAAGATGAACCAAAAATTCACATGGAATCATCCCGTGGCCCATCCGGTCACCACTATCACTACTATGAAATGCATGAGCATACTGACTCTCGACACCACAATCATTAAGTAAATGCAGCTATTAAAAGATTCTCCATTTTTAATGCTCATTTAACACTAATGATTCTCAAATTTAACACAGAGCATATTCAACGCATACAATCCTCAAATCACATGAAATTGATTTCAAATCACCACACACACAATCTTACAATTCATTTCACACCAAATCAAAACTCACACATAAATTGCATTTATTCAAAACTCCACATCTTCAAACATTAAGCATATCTCAACATTCATAAATGTACCCATAAACATATCAACCATACCAAGCAAAAATCACCCACACCTCAAAACTCTTTGAAATTCAAATTCACCATTTCACCCAAAAAACATTAATTTCATTTCTCACCACATTACTCCTCAAACCCACCAAATTTATTTTCCCCAAGTTCACAAATAAGGTCCTAAATGCAAACTAACAGTTTGGAAGGAGCCCTTACCTCGACGGTAGCTCGAACGACCGATTACGGCACCACGATCAAACACCGATAAAACTTCGCCTCGCACGACGCTTTGAAAATTAGTTCAATAGCACCGCAATGTGACAATGAGCGACTTTCTCTTCAGTCACTTTGCGGGAGGAAGCTTAGATATAGGTGATATGTGAGGTTTTACGTTTGGGGTTTTTTGAACACAAACAAAGGAAAGAGAGGAAGATGGAGTAGCGTACGCGAACAGAGGAAAATGTTTTTCTTTTCTTTCGTTTCCTTTTCTTATATATATATACTACTCATAAAATAATATATATATATATATATATATATATATATATATATATATATATATATATATATAAATCTATTTATCCCAAACCAACCAAATTTCAAACACTCTCACACACACCCCCACAATTTTGATAAAAATATCTATTCTCATTGCAACTTAATTGACAAGTAAATTTTTTAGCAACTGTAGATATTTTTAACAAAACAGTTCGGTAATAAATATTTCGCAACGTAAATAAATTATTTCCCGCCAAATAATTTGAAACGCAAATCACAAAATATTTATGACATTTAAACATTCAAAATGCCAATAAAACTGGCTAAAAAGCCTCAGAATTCAACATAAACACATCAAAAATACAAAAGGTACATTTTAAAATTAAGGGTATTACAAATACCATTAGTAGAACCAAAAATAATATCATCAAAAAAAATTAAGGGTATTAAAAATACCATTAGTATCCTTCTTAATTGATTTTATAAACAAGGTAGTGTCAACATGCCCTCTTTCAAAATCATTTTTCGGGAGAAAAGTGCTAAGTCTGTCATACCATGCTCTAGGGGTTTGTTTTAGTCTATATAAGGAGTTTTTAAGCTTAAGGACATGATCTAGAAACTCAACATTTTCAAAACTAGGAGGTTGTTTTACATACATTTCCTCATTTATGTAATCATTCAAAAATGATAATAAGATACGTATTGCCTATAATTTGGCCACCAGAGCAAATGTATCGGTGTAATCAATATATACCCTCATATTGACCGTAAACTTGAGCTACTAGTTTGGCTTTACTTATCACAACTTCACATTTTTCATTCAGTTTGTTCCTAAAAACCCACTTGGTTCCAATTAGTCTTTTTGCCTCTGGTCTGGGCACAAGATCCCAAACATTATTTCTTTTGAACTCAATGAGTTCCTCTTGCGTTGCTAGGATCTAGCCATCACCTGCTAGAGCTTCATCAACAGAGGAAGGTTCAACCAAGAAGATTACACCAAACAGTGAGGTGTCCTTAGGGAAAATCTGGTCTTTAGAGGATCATTAAAATTTACAATAATCAGAGTTTTAGGATGGGATGATTTGTACTTCCATCTAGTTCTGACTTCTGAACTATTTTGACTGCTTATGCCTTGGTTAGGTTCATCTTTTGATGTTTTGATAGGTTCCTCTAATTCTCTTGCATCCTCTGATTTTTCTAATTCTTCTGGCTTGTATTCATCTACTGATTTACCTACCTCCTCTATGCTACCAAGTCTGCAATATCCTCAACTTGCTTTGACTTTTGAAGGTCAACTTATTTGTCAATGAGCTTGACATGAATTGATTCCCCTACAGAAAATGCTTAGCAACATTAGTTTCGTACATCATAGTTTGAGCCATTTCTTGAAGAGTACAATTCTTTCTTTCCAGAACACCATTCTGCTGACGTGTTCTTGGGGATGAGAAATCATGTAATATACCAATCTCTTCACATAATTTCTCGAAAAGTTTGTTCTCAAACTCTCCCTCATGATCACTATGGATAGTTACTATAGAGAATTGTTTCTCATTTAGCACCTATTTGGAATAGGTAGTGAATACCTTATGAGACTCATCCTTATGTTTAAAGAACTTAACCCATGACCATCTAGAGTAATCATCAACAATGATCAATCCATAATTTTTATCATTCAACGAGGCAGTTTTAACTGGACCAAAATGGTCAAAGTGCAGAAGCTCCAAAGGTCTACTTGTGGAAACAATATTCTTTGATGCAAAAGAACACTAGGTTTGTTTACCTGCTTAACAAGGCTCACAAAGGACTTTTGATATGAACTTGAGATTTAGCAAGCCTCAAACAAGTTGGAATTTGTTTATTTTTTAGATTAACCTCAAATTGGCATGACCTAATCCCTTGTGCCAAATTAGTTGATCATGGCTCATTGACACAAAGCATCTTACCTTTTGTTATGCTAAGTTAAAAAGATTTGTTTTATAAAGGTTCTCTTGCCTCTGGCTAGTAAATATAACAGGACCATCATTTTGACTTATATCTCTATAAGACTTTTGATTAAATACTATGTCATAATCATTATCACTTAATTGACTTATGCTAAGTATGTTATCTTTTAGTCCCTTTACTAATAGTACATTATTTGTAGAAGTTAAGGAATTTTTACCAAAGTTAGGTCTTGGAACATAGACATATCTCCGCTCTAATGTCGCGTGCATCCACTGTCCAGGTACCATGACTGGTGTTTTAAGTTGGCTGTTGAGAACATCTGTAACATATATAATTTTATCTTTGGGTACCCACATTTGGTTCGGTCCTGGTTTGTTGGTCTTGAAAGGTTTCTTGTCTTTCCATGTGGTTGGCATAGGACAAGATATTTTGGAGTGACCTTTCTTTGAACATACGGTACATAAGATATTAGAGGAAGTGGACTTGGGTTCAGTTACTGTTTATTCAAATCCTATTCCTCTTTTGCCATTTCTACTAACACCATAAATCATAGATGCAAGCTTACTTCTTTCTAAACTATTATCAAGAAAACTATATGGTATTTTCTATAGGTTTTGAAGCGAGATTATTTTTCAGAGTTAGATTTTCTATCTTAAGTTCAATAATATCAGTTTTTAGAGTATCAATTTTTTCAGTCAAAATTGAATTTACATTTCTAAGGGCTTTCAGTTTTAGAGAGATATTATGATTTTTATTTAAGAAATCATTTATAACTTTAAGTAACTCAGATCGGATTAAGTTAGAAAGTGCCTCAATTTCTTCATCTACTAATTCACTTCAAGAGTAAATGTTAGAGTCAAAATTAGCATCAGCAATTAGAGCTAAATATGTTTGCTCTTTCCTAAGGGCTTTCACTTTTAGAGAGATATTATGATTTTTATTTAAGAAATCATTTATAACTTTAAGTAACTCAGATCGGATTAAGTCAGAAAGTGCCTCAATTTCTTCATCGACTAATTCACTTCAAGAGTCAATACTAGAGTCAAATTAGCATCAGCCATTAGAGTTAAATCTGTTTGCTCTTCATCATCAGAGGATTCATCATAAACATCCCATGTAGCCATTAGAACCTTCTTCTTGGGTTTGAAGTCTTTTTGTTGTGCCACATCCTCTGAATTTTTCTGGATATAAAAGCCAACTCCTCATCCTCTGAGTCTACATTCTGGTCATCTGAATGATTATCCTTTGATTCTGATGTTACCTTCAGAGTCTTCTTCTACTTAGATTTCAAAGCCAAAGTCTTCTACTTCTTCTTTGGCTCATCCTATGTAAGCTCAATTTCATGTGATCTAAGGGAGCTGATTAGTTTTGTTTAACAGTATTCAGATCCTCAACTTCTTGAATGGTTGTGATCTTAGGTCTCCACTTGCTAGGCATACTTCTATGAATTTTCTTGACATGATCAGCAGTGGTATAACTCTTTTCAAGAACCTTTAATCCTAAGACCAGAGTCTGGAATCTAGAAAACATTGCTTCAATGTCTTCATCTTCCTCCATCTGAAATAGTTCGTATTTTCAGACTAGGAGATTGGCCTTTGCTTCTTGAATTTGCTTGCTTCCTTCATATGTTAGAACCAGAGCATCATAGATACTCTTTTTTGTTTCCTTGTTGGTGCATTTGTCAAATTCCTTGAAGGTGATTGCATTGATCATGAAGGTTCTTGACTTATGATGTACCTTGTACATTTTCTTCTGTTCAACATCCATCTCTTTTCTTGGGATTTCAATACCAACAGTATTTGTTGGAGCAGTATAACCATCTTCCACCAAGTCCCAAAGTTCAGGATCTTATGAGATAAAGAAACTCCTCAGCCTATCCTTCCAGTACTCAAAACATTCCCGATCAAATAGAGGTGGTATGTTGATGTTTCCTCTAGAAGCTTCTTCACCAAATCCAGATATGTTGAATCTTGGAATTATTTGGACCTTTTCTCAAACACGTGTAAGTGCTTAGCTTCAGACCAAGCTCTGATACCAATTAAACGTGTCAAACACGACAACGGGGGTTTAATTGTGTTTGTCTAAGTTAACTTTTTTCCCTTTTGATTCTAATTCTGGTTCTGGTTTGGTGACATAATAGAATTTAAATAAAACAAAGGGAGTAACAAAATGATAATGCTGAAGTAAAATCAACACACTAGATTTTATCCTGGTTCATCAACTACTTAGTAGCTATGTCCAGTCACCTCACGTAGAAGGATTTATCCACTAATTCAAAACCTTGAATTACATAGCACCTAACCCTATAAGTCAGTCTTCTCAAAACAACCCATAACTATAGACTTTTTGAGGCAAGCAACACCTTGATCCTACAAGTCAAGTCTTCTCAACACAACCTGAAAACCACAGATTGCTTGAGGCACACTAAAGCCACTATCGGGCTGGGTTACACAAGTTTGGAACTGTTTGTGTTTTGCTTCTACTAAGCAGATTATTACACTCATTTTTCTCACATGGGTTTCAACACTTAAGCACTAAAAGATGTAACTTTGAACAAGTTCCTATGCCTAAACTTGAACTGTTGAATTCTGAATACTACCAAAAATGAGCTCTCAGGTGTTTTGTATTGTTGGTTTCATACTTTATCCTTCAACCTTAAACCACTTTTTATTGTTGAATTAAGGGTTCGGGAATTTGTTGCTGAGTTTCTGGATCGTATCACAAATTAACCTTTGTCAACATAAATTTCTTTCACTTATAATTCCGAAAGATATGTTTTGATAATGTGAGCATGAGGAAATTTTTATCTTTCCAACATTAGATCTTTTCGAACGTTGCTATCGTATTAAATATGGATTTTGTTCGAAAACTCTTCATGTGAATCTTCCTTCATACACTTGATTGATTGGAGCGCGAATGGATTCAGACTTGAGCTTGGACTTCCAGGAATTCTTATTAGGCTAAGTGAAATTTATCTTTTATTAGAATCGTTGACTTTCCATCATTGGCGTTGGTTTTTCTTCATTAGAGTATGACTTGATTGTTAGAGCTAGATGTTATATACTTTGCTTTCTTGATTGCATGACTAGAATTAGTGGCTTGGGAAAATAACCTTGTTGGATTATCAGCGTCATTGCAACCTTAGAGGCTGCAAATCAAAGGCAACATATTGGAGTGTGTTGCAATTTTTTAGACGAGTGAAACTTGAGCTTTAATTATTAATCATGGACATTAGCTTCAGAGTTTAGAATCATGCTCAAACAAACTCTTCATAGACATGCTGGAATGCGCATATTAGAGGCACACTAAATCATCAGAGGCATGCTGAATTACCAGAAGCACACTAGGTAACCAGAGACACGCTTAGTTACTAGAAGCACGCTAATTTACTAGAAGCACACTTAACTGCCAGAAGCACGTTGAACTACCAAAAACACGTTGAATTACGAGAAGCACGTTATCAGAGGCATTTGCGCATACTTTTCCATAACGTGCATTTGTTGAACTATAACGATTTTGTTGGCTGATTGGACTTCGTTTTCTTTGACCTTTTTATTTCCTTGGTAACTTCCTCTGGTGGCTTCCTCTCGTGACTTCCTCTAGTGACTTCCTCCGGTCACTTCCTTTGGTCACTTCCTCTGGTCATTTCCTCTGGTCCATTCCTTTGGTTACCTTTTCTAGTCACTGCCTCTGGTTTTCCTATTCGGATTTATGCACACTTAATTGAAGCCATTAGTCCTATAAATTGTTCTCATGAAATACTTTTTTGTTGACATCAAAACACAAGAAAAATTGTTCATGTGACCAACTTGGTTCCAATAGCTGCACCCTCAGAGGTTGATAGCTTTATCGCTCCCATATTCATAGAAGACAACAAAGAAGTCGTTATGGAATGCTTGGATATGTGTCAATATCGCCAAGCTGCGATTGTAGTGTGTTTGCCCGTGCCCCATACTGAACAAGTTTTTGCAAGGAAAAGTTAAAGAGTGGCTCTGTGTCTAAGTGTTGAAGAGGATGAGGATGTCATAACCATCGCCGATGAAGACACGACAACTTCTCTTTGGAGGAAGAAACGAAAGGTAAGTTCAGGATTTGAGCACCCTATTCCTCTGGCCATCCTTGAATCTGAACCAACCCTTCTTTTTTCTCTCCCCAACCAACCAACTATGTCGCTCGGATATGTAACCTATCATTTCCTTTACAAGCCTCGTACTTCTCCTCAAACACCTACCCCCTCAACCACTTTACCATCAGCTTCTCCCTCCTCCACTAAAGTAGCTGACCACACTTCGTCGCCTTCTCCATATCCATTTCCCTTTGAGCATTGCCAATTGCACCACTGTTGACTTCCCTCCCCCACCTTCCCCTCTAACTCTGCTACCTCCTTCATCCCTCTGGAAATCGTCCAATCCATCCAGCCCATTCCATCTAGCTTCCCTGACCTTTATACCTTTCGTACCTCTCTTATTGCCAAAATCTCTCACACCAGAAATCAAAATGCTCAAAGTATAGATTCTAAAGATGTTTCAACCCAATGGAACAAAGTCCTATTTTTTGTTACAAACTGGATTCAAGACAACGAGGATCATGGCTTGCACGTGGCTTCACAGAATTGTGCAACATCTATTTGTTGATGGTACAACTTTAGAAATCCAAGAGCAATCGGTCTAGAAAGCTCTTGACAACCAGCACATCAGGCTCATCTAAGGATGCCTCTTCTCCCTCTGGTGATATCCCTCTATAACCATTAATGGTTGCTCCCATCGCACCATTACAACTTCTTGTGGTCATCCCATAGATCTATATCCGCACTCTAGATGCTCATTTTGTCGCTACTCTAGGATCTGCATATTCTGCCTCTGTAAGCTTCTCTACATCTCCCTCTGGCCCCGCGTTAGATTCATCTCAGTTTGTCAAAAAGGAAGATTTTGATCATTTGGGTGCCAATACCGAGGCATTTATGGAAAAGACTGCCAAGAATCAGGAGCATATTTAAAATACCTTTAGTTTAATTCTGGTTAGGCTCACAAATCCCAACACTTAGTGTTTTACCCCATTTTTTTCTTTTGTTTTCCTCTCTTTTTGTCTCATGACAAAAGGGGGAGAATGTATAATTTTTGTTTCTTTTTGAGAAATCATAAGTAATAAATTTTTTTTTACGAACTTTTGTTTTTAATGCATATTGATACTTTGTTAGAATATATCTCATCTTATGAATTGAACTTGCATATTCTAAGGGGGAGCTTTGTTGTAACGTGTTATTACTTTTTATCTCTTTGATTTCTTTATGTCAAAAAACGTATTCACAAAAATAGATGTATGTCATTATCTAAAAGGGGGAGATTGTTGGAACCAAGTTGATTTGAAGAAATATGCTCCTCACCTATTATGGTTATAACAAAATCATTTGTGGGAACAATTTAATGCTCTAACGTTGAAATTAAGTGTGCAGGTTCGAATTCATATATTCGATCAATAGACTCTCAGCATATCCTCTAATAACTGGACGACTTCAAAGATACAACACGACTTATCCTCTTTTTGCTAAGTCTAATATGCGAAACAATATTGCGTTCTAGTGCCACTGATAACACAAAGCAATGTTGTAACTTATATGCCTCTGATGAACTCAACATGGATTCTGTTAATCTTTCTCTACCTCTGATAAGCGTGACAAGAATTTTTCTGCATCTACCTCTAATAAAGCGTACCAAGAATTCTTCAGCCTCTAACAAGAATGACAAACAAGTTACTGCCTCTGCTAATCACATCAAGCGTCTGATCGTCTGACTTTGAACGTTTAAGGACAAAGCATTTGCGCATCCTCTAATACACATCTTGAATCAACTACTTGTTTAAAGATCTTAAGACATACTCTAATCATCGTTGCCTTTACTTCCCAACTGTTTCAAACAAATACGCCGAATTATATCAATTTTCTGGAAAGTTTCTCTGACAAATCAATTCCACAAATATACAATACGAAACTCCGTGAATTATGATGATTTCTCGCAATTAGAACAACGGCAAAAAACCCTAATAATACTCTATAAAAGACGTGACTCCCCCAACAATGAAAGACACGAAAGATACACAACGTACAAGCAACAAACGATAAGCATATCTGCACTCTTGATATCATTCTTTGTCACATTAATGCTAAGAGAATTTTTGAAGCAAAAATTTGTCTACACTCTTTGCGACAGCTAACTCAGAAAAAATCCAAAACCTTTTTTTCTTGTAACATAGTCCAGTAGTGTCTACCTTCTTCAACAGCTTCATTGTACTAAGCTAAAATGTTGAGAAGATTGAACACAGTCAGTGTGACTAGTAGGTGTCCAAGTGTATGTCTGATTCAATGAAAATCTAGTGGAATAAATCCTTCAGGTTGAAGGGACTGGACGTGGTTACCGTGTTGGTGGTGCACCAAGAAAAATTGTTGTGTTTCTCTGCTCTATTTTAATTCCCTTGCATTACTTTCTTTAACTTAAATATAGCACCTAAATTTTTTTGAAAACACAATTCAAACCACCATTTTCTTGTGTTCTTTTCATTCTGCAATTACCGCCATATCTTTTTCGTTAAATGAATTTTGTAACACTTGTGAAATGGCTAAGAGCCATCTTGTCCCCTATTACAAAGTTTGAACAAAATTTCAGACCCGTTTGTAGTTATCCACTTTGATGTTTGAGGTCATAAGAAAATCCCTTATTTGCCTCAAGCTCGTTACTTCGTTACATAAAAATTATGTTTATTTAGCATTTCAAGTATTTCACAGTATAGTTAGAACTAAATGAAGTAGAAATATCAATCACAAGAAATGAGGTTTGAATTGTCATCCCTTTTTAAATTTTTAATTCATAAACTTAATTTTAATTAACTCAAGAACAATCTTGATTGAAATATAAAATTATTCTCTAGAACGTTCTGGATATGTTAGTTCAAATAAGATAGTTCAGTTTATAAGCTAGTTACATATGATTAGTGAGTGCAAGATAAATATAGATAATGGATAAAAAGATCACACAAAGATGTAACTTGGTTTACCCGAGGTGGGCTACATCCAGTCCTCACAATCTATGAGTTTTCCACTAATGTGCTCAGCACCAAAATGTTCTGATTTGCACCATCATTCTTGATCACACCTTGATCAGTTACAAAAATCACCTTTCAACTTTGAAAGGAATTTATATAGTCACCTTTTAATATAGAAGAGATTTTTACAACATACTCAATCTAACCTAAGAGATAAACTTGAGTTACAAAATGATGTTGGTGTAAGCCCTAGCACCAATCTATTATATAGATTATGATTAGTATCATGGATTTAAATCATATATATAATTTTGGTTAAATGTACAAGGCATCATTTATTACGTTATTAACAGTATAATATAATATAATCCTTAGAATAGATAATTTGTTTAATAGAACATCAAGTGTGACTTGATCGTGAGACCTTATTGAACATTAGAACATTATTCTTAAAATATCCACTATTAAAGTATTGTTGTTAATTAAGACGACAATAATACACTGAGACTATTATATGAGTAGACTAATGCTCACATCTCACAGGTCATAGATATGAGATATCGAGTCGTCACAAAGGTATAAACATTAGGTGCAATACTTATATTGGATTGACATGCCAAGAGAATGCTACATAATTGTTGTTTAAGTGCCATTAGCGATTCTCATGTGACCATAGAGAGTAGTCCTTCGACTTGAAGTCACTATGATCTCTACACGGAGAGTTGTAGGCCTTAAGGCCATCAAACGTCATGTGTAACAAGAAAGTTATAAAGGTGGTTACTGGGCTTGCAATGAACCATGTGGAAGGGTATGAGTGATGTAGACAAGATTTTTCCCTCTTACATAACAGGAGTTATGTCTTGGCCCTATCGATAGATTGAGACCGTGGAAATGCATGGTCATGCTAGAATTGACCAATATGTTATATTGGGTCCATTGGTATTTTCATATCTACTTTAGAATCGATAAATATATAATTGGACTTTGCAAGTATGACACACATTGTGACTTGCGTTCAATTAGACATTAAGATGAAAGGACAATTACTACACGCTAAACAGTCGTCGCGGTAAGGTTAAAATCGTAACACCGATTTTCTCATGATTTGAGTAGCAATGATACATTTCTAGATGCCACTTACTTTTTATAATATTTATATGATATAAACTATTTACAATATTATTACCATTTCAGTGAGAACTTATAAGGGTCACACGCATAGAGTACAAACAGCGGAACAAATGATTAAATTCAATAAGATTTGATTTAATTATATGTTAATCATAATAAACATGCTTTAATACATTATCATATTTTAATTTAATTGAATATGATTTGATTAAATAAATTAGGATTCACAGTTAATTGAATTAAAATATGATTTAATTTAATTAATAGTTAATATTTAATTAAAAGAGTTTAATTAAATATAATCATTTAGCCCTTCTTTTGGGTTGAGCTCAAAATAAGAGTCATAGGGTTTTAGTTTCTCATTCACTATAAATAGAAGAAGAGCACATTCCTCAAGTAATCCTAATTTCCATTACCCTCATAGATTGGCTAGCACCACGTTCCGTTTTGAATGGCTAGCACCACCTCATAGAGACGTCAGTAATTTTTCCGTTATTGATCAAAGTTAAAGCACGCTTCAAGATTGATGCTCTTTGTTGGTGATTTGTATCCTCCTTGACGCTCTAAGAGGTAAACACATGAATCTTTCTAGTGAAATTTTGTGCTTACGAGGTCCTTGGCTACAGGATTTTTCTGCCTATGAGAATGATTTTGGAAGAGTTTTAAAAGTCTATCTCTTGATTTCTCAACAAATGATGTGTAAGATAAAAAGTGTTTGGGATCTAAGACTTCTCAACTCTTTGCTTGAGATTGACTAACAGAAAGAACTTAATAGGATGATCCACGAATGTAGTGAGAGAACTAGAGTTTTGCTTGAGAGAAGATCTTTGGAACTTGAGCTGAATTGATCAAGTGTAGATTGATTGCTTTTGAAACCCTTTCCTTTATCATCTGATTGATCTTCTTTTTAAAGATGAAGAGAGACTTGAATATCTAGTTAAGACTGAATATAGCCATTGGCTTTTAATACTAGGTGTCAATCTTGCTTTGTTCAATTTGCCTCTTGTTTGTAGTAATTGCCCAGAACGTTCTTGATCAACCCAGAACGTTCTGCCTTGAACTCAATGTAACGTGAGTGATAGTCAGTGAGTTGTCAAAGGACCATTAGAACAAGGTAATGTTAGAAGCATGCACTACTGATGCAGTAACAATACCGATACAATGTACTTTCGTCCTTGCTTCTAGTTCATCAATCTAGAAGTTTGTTTATGTATGTGGGCCTTCAACCTTTGTCTTTTTTTGATGCCCAAAATGATTTTACATTCTGAAAATGCATTTGGATTTCCCAAAATGATCATTTTTGTCTTTTGCCTTTAATAAGACATCCAAATTGTTCTTCTTGTTATTCTATCATCAATCTCTTGTTTGCATTCCTTTTAAGGAATATTCCAAATCACTTGGTCTTTACAAAAGTGAATTTTTGTCTTGTTATGTGCAAGATATAGGACTAAAATTGATGATGAAATATTTCTTGATTTCTTTGAAAAAGACCACGTGATTTTTGCATGCATAAGCATGTTTGTGTTTTATTTCCTATCCTTAAATAAATCACTCAAAAACAAAAGTTAATAGACAATATAATCATAATCAACAAATTTAATTAAATTTTTAATTATCTTCAAAACATTATTAAAGATTTTGCTCAACACTCAATACTAGAAACAAATTCGTGTTTTGCAATTTGACAATGGTACTGAATTTGTCAATACATCATTTTCCCATTTTCTTGGTCAATATGGAATTTAATATCAAACTTCTTGTACCCATGCTCTACAGCAAAATGGACTGGTGGAAAGAATGAATAGACAACCTCTAGAATTTGTTCGTGCATCTCTCTTTGTTATGAATATGCAACGATTCTATTGGAGAGAAACAACAAAATCTCTTGCTTATCTTATTAATCGGATTCCATCACGAGTCCTAAATTTTGAGATTCTTCTACATAAGATGAATTCTTAACTTTCGGTGCCTCATCTCCCAAATCTTGAGCCATGAGTCTTTGGTTGTATTGTTTATGTGCCTATTCCTAAGAATCGGTGTGACAAACTTGAGCTGTGTGAAAAACGATGTGTATTTGTTGGCTACTCTGATTTTCAAAAGGGATATAGGTGCTATGATCATACAACTAAGAAGTTACATGTGACATTAGATGCTTCTTCCCATAAATCTGATTCTTTTTATTCCAAGTGAGTTTTCGGACCTTCTCCTTAGAGGGAGACTACTAGTAAAGAAAATGCATTACAAGAAAGAAGGGAAGGACATGAACTTCAAAAGCTAGAAGAATTAAATTATCTTTTTTTTTTTATCAAAGAATTGAAAAAGCTTCTGATTATTTTGACATAATATTTGGTGCTTCTAGCTTATTGAATATAGTGTCCTCAGGTGTTGAAATTGAGGTTGACTCAATGATGCTTCCTGAAAGTGAGTCAGACGCTCCTACCATTTAAGAGTCAATATCCGTAGAGTTGCCCATACCTTCACCATCAACTATTACATCAATCCAAAATGATCTAGCACATGTAATCTCAAATCCTTTGATTGATCAACCTAGTGATATGGATGTCCCTAAAGAAGACATAGCTCCTAGATACCCACAAATTAAGATCAAATAAAGGAATCCCAAATAAACTATATGAACCCAATCCCAAAGCCAAAATAAAAATACCTTATTAGTAACCATGTGTCATCACATAAATTATCTGATTCATATGCACATATTGTTAATCATTTATCCAATGTAACTAATCCTAGTAGTGTGGAGGATGCATTGTTTTATCCGAAATAGAAAAAGGCAATGAACGAAGAAATGGAGGATCTACAGAAGAATGGCACTAGGGAGCTTGTTCCATTGCCTGGAGGAAAGAAGATAGTGGGATGTATATGGGTGTTCACAGCAAAGCTTAAAGCAGATGAAATTATTGATAGATATAAAAGCAAAGTTAGTTGCAAAGGGGTATACACAAAAGTATGGGGTTGATTACCAAAAGACTTTTGCACCAGTTGGTCGTTGCAAAAATTTGATGTTAAGAATGTTTTTCTTAATGGAGACCTAGATAAGGAGGTATATATGAACTTTCCACCTGGAGTTAAGTGTGGTAATTCATCTGAAAAGTATCCGTAAGTTGAAAAGTCCTTGTATAGGCTAAAATAGTCTCTTGGAGCTTGGTTTGGAAGGTTCTCCTCGGCCATGAAGTTTTTAGGATATAATCAAAGTAATTCAATCCATACTTTGTTTATAAAGCAAAGGGAAGGAAACCATATTAATTGTATATGTTCATGATATGACTGTGATTGGGGATGATCCTTATGAAATAAAAGCATTACAAGAGTACTCGGCTACTGAATTTGAAATGAAGGATTTGGGGCAACTTAAATAGTTTTTGGGGATTAAGGTTTCAAAGATCGAAACAAGGGATTGTTCTCTCACAAAGAAAATATGTATTAGATCTTTTAACAGCGAACGACATGATTGCTTGTAATCCAACTGAACCTTCCATAGAAATGAATCATAAGATTGGAAAATTCCCACACCAAGTCCCTATAGATAAGGATCATTATCAGCGGTTGGTTGGGAGACTAATCTATTTGTCACACACGACCCGATATAGCTTATGTTGAAAGTGATGTAAGCCAATTCATGCACTCACCAAGTAAGATCATATGAAATTTGTTTATTGAATCCTACGATATTTGAAGAGTGCTCCAGATAAAGGACTATTGTTCTAAAAAAATATGTTCCTAACATCGAAGGATATACAGATTCTGATTGGTTAGGTGATCAAACAACAACAAGATCTACATATGGATAGTTTACATTCATGGAGGTAATCTTGTCACTTGGATAAGCAAGAGGTTACGACACGATCAAGTGCAAAAGCCGAATTTCGAGGTATGGCCCATGGTGTGTGTGAACTGTTGTGGATTAAGAGTGTTCTAAAAGACTTGGGAATCAAGTATGAAGAACCTATGAACCTTTACTGTGACAACAAAGCAGCCATTGAAATTGTGCAAAACCCGATACAACATGATCGCACCAAACATATTGAAGTTGATCATCAATTCATAAAGGAGAACCTCGCCCAAAAGATTGTACAATTTCCATTTGTGAAATCTGAAAGCCCACTAGTTGATGCGCTCACGAAAGTTGTTTCAGCAAAGGTGTTTCATAGTGCTATTGACAAGTTGGGCATGATTATATTTATGCTCCGAGTTGAAGGGGAGTGCAAGCCTGAGATGTACTCTACCATTAGGATATCCTTGCTATAATTGTTAATTGATATTGAAGAGAATTATAGGGATCCAATTAGTGGAGTAAACATGTATATTACAAGTTCGACTTAATTAGAATATTTCCTATTTTATCGAAAGTGGTATCTATATATTCACACCTCTTGAGAGATGAAAGTAATACACGTAAATTGAAATCATGTTGTTTCACATTATTTCATATGTAAGCTTTTAATTCTCGAATTTATTGGATTTTTTATTTCTTTATTGATGTTCCAAAATAGATGAAAGATCTTTAAGTCAATCTTAAGTTTTCGTCTCTTTGTTGTATATTTTTAACTTAGTTGTTATCCTTTTTGTATTGATGGAACTTGACTTCTCTGGTTATTTCAGTTTCAAAATACTGCAAAGAATGTTTTGTTCCTTTTGTGTTAAATGATTCAGTTTTGTTTCCTTACTCTGTTGTTAGTGATGAAAGATTGAAAGAATTATATTATTAAGCTTATTTTAATTGTTTTGGTTTATACTTTAATTGTATTATCATTTCTGCCACTTTCTTTTCATTTTGTGCAGATGAATGGGTCTTATTATGTAAGCATGGTCTACGATTTGGTAAGTCATCTATCATGCCTAAATCCTAACACCTTCAAGGTCGATGATTGAACCTATAAGTGAGTGGCTAAATTATTATCCTCATTGCTCTTTATCAGCATAAAAGCTTTTGGTAACACCTTTCGATTTTCACCTTTGTGCATGCCTCTCTAGCATAATTTTAGTTACCCGGTAACACATAAATTTAGTTTCTTTATTTTCCAAATCCCTAATTTCGAATTCGAAACTTTCTTTATTGGTACCACTTTGATTAATAAAAAAAAATCCTAACTATCTTGATTCATGTTTGTTTTAGAAGTAGAGTTTGATTCAAACAAGTGACTCACAAAGATAGAAAAGTTGTGAGTGATACAAATCAAGAAAGTTAAGAGAGGAGTCTTTTTATATTATCATCATATACTATTTCATGGAAGAAACCAACGATTAGTGATTAGTGACTATCTAGATAAATAAACCATGATTTACTCACACAGTGAGGATGATGAGAGGTAGCACCACCACTTTTTATAAGACAATGAGATTATTCTAAAGATTATTTTTAGTGTTTATTATTATTATTATTATTATTTTTTGTATAGTATTGAGATTGGGATTATTGAACTAGGAATGGAAATTAAGAGCTGCATGTGGTTTAAATTATGTTGTACTTAAAGTATTCTTTTACATCTAAGATTTATTAATGTTTGAACCTGTGATATAATCTCATTTAATTAAACATCTTTTCAATCACATAAGGTATTAGAGTAATAGGTTTTATCGAATATGTGTGCTATATTATTGTTATATATTCCAAATCTATGTACTAATGTTTATAATGTGTGTTTATTCGTATTATTATATGTTCCACATCTTTAGGTATGCACTATTGAAGACAAAGATATTCGTACAAAAGTGGTTTTAGCTACACTTCTTTAGTTGATATTTTGATGATAATGAAACAAACAAATAATAATAATTATCTTCTAACTGTATTTGATAAGTGTGTAGATTAAGTTAGAAGACGAAGAGGTATATTAATGACTATCTACTTTAAGGTAGTATAAGTTATGAGTAAGTTAGAGATAATAATCTAAATGTTTCTAACACAGAATATTATCATCTAATAAACAAGTAATTATGTTTATTAATAGAACAACTCATAATATAAGCAATAAGAAGTATTACAATAAGCATATGATAATCTTCGATTCAAGTCAAAGCGTTAAAGACAAAGGAAATACAAGTCAACGATTGTCCCTCTAAAGACAAAGAAAAAGAACGCTACAATGATTATATGTCTATGACTAAAAACCCATGTTGGTCCTCTAATTCAAAGACTGAAAGAAGAAAGCTTTAAATGAACATTTGGATAAAGTCAATCTTCTGGTAGAAGTTAGATCCTCTGATGAACAAAGAAAGAGAACCTACTAAACAAGTTCATAGTGACTCTGGAAGATCTGTTGAAGCTATGTCTGACTCTAATAAATGCGCTCTCAACGCCCCTTTGACGAATATGATTACAAGTTCACTATGATAACTTTGCGTCTGATAATTCTTGTAAACTAGTCGATTGTATGATCAACGTTTTAAGTCAACGCTCTTATAAGAAGTCAACATTCCAACATCCTTTGTTCGTCAAGGATAGACTTATACTCTGACTGAAGAAGCGCATGATATCCTCTAATAGTCATATTCTCTGAGACATGTCTTCATAATAGAAGATACATTGAATAAATTACAAAGCTATCTTAAAGGTTGATTTAGCTTAAATGTTGATTCAAGATCTCCAAAGGTACCATTCTCGACTAATACATCTCTCTGTATTTAAGTAGAAACCGATCAATATGAAACAGGTAGCTGAGAGAATGAAAAAGGAAATATGTTAAGAAGAATTTCTGTAAAAGTCTAGAATACATCATAAGAAAAGAATGAATAAAAAATCCTCTCAATAGAGAGTTATTAGAATTGATGTAATTTAATCAAGTTGTTGGATACACTTGAATTGATATAGGATTTCAAATTTAATATTCTCCCAATGGGAGTTAGAATCCTAGAAACAAATTTTGTGTCAATTCAGACACAAACTGGAACTGATGTAAATCAGTCCGATAGTGGCAACAACTCTTTCATCCATAAGAAATATTAGTGCAAAAGTGGTTTTAGCTACAATCCTCTAGTTGATGTTTCGATGATAACAAAAACAAACAAATAAAGAACAAATATCTCCTAACTGTATTTGCTAAGTGTGTATATTAAGTTCGAAGACAAGAGTTATATTAATAATTATCCATTCTAAAATAGCATATATTACAAGTATATTAGAGATCTACTAATGGAGCAAATTATAATATAGCAAAAGAAATACTGCAAAAACAAGCGCAGCAAAGCATGCTTCTCAATATACGATATATTCTCTAATGATTGGAAGAATACAAAAGAAACCAAGACTTCACTTTTCTGCTCTATAGTCCAAATCTGCACACCTTTGTTATTACAAGCTTCGTTTGACTTCGGAAAAAGAAAGCAAGCTTCGGTTGACTCTGAGATGCGAGCGAAGTTGTGTCTTGGTTGCCTCTAGAAATGCAAGAAATTCCTTGGTTCAGTTACCTCTAAAAAATTTAACAAAGCGATTATTCGTCTGCCTCTAATGGATTCAACAATGTATGTTCGTTTGCCTCTGATAAGCGTGACAAGCAAGACTATGCCTCTGCCTCTGATAAGCATGACAAGCAAGTAACTCACTCTACCTCTGATAAGCATCACAAGCAAGTAACTACCTCTACCTCTGATAATCACATCAAGCGTCTGATTGTCTAAGTTATTATGTATCCTCTGAAAAAGTCAAAACTCCAAAGTAGACAAAGCAAATGCACATCCTTTGAAATAGTGGATTAAGCTCTTGGTTGTATTGAAGTCAAATCTCTTTGTAAGGGGAGGAATAGATGTAGCAACAATTTATTGTAAACTAGTATAAAATATGTCTCTCACCTTAATCCTTTTCTATCTGTCACATCTTAGTTCTTTATTGTTACACCCCAATTTTTAACAGTGCGAATGTATTTTTTTTAAAATAAATTGATAAGGATCCCAAGTTAAATCCATAAATGAAGAAAATACTTTTGGATCAAATATTTAAGTCGTGACACGACGACAAAGGTCAACAATAATTACAAACAGCGGAAATGGTTTTGAACAAAATCCAAAGTATTCAAATATAAAATACACCGGCTAAAATAGTTTGTTTCAGTTACATAAATTCCCTTTTTGGCAACAACCTTGAAATAAGAAAGGGAAACTAAATAAAATTCTTAAATAAAACCCTAAGCTGATCATTAATCTAACTGAGGATGACTGGATACAGAGAATCCACGAGCGGCATCAAGCCCCACTGCTTTCGATCACAAATCCAACTCATCGCTATGTTACGCCTTAGAACAATCCTGGTTCTCATCTGAGGGCAAGACCCAGATTTCCACAATAATTGTAAAGGGTCACCAACTGAAATTAACAAATAACACATAGCAATTAAATTTTAAATGCACAAAATAACCTTTCAACTTAGCATACATCTAGAAAGGGTTTTCATATGCCAAACATGCATAATCAAAGTTGAAAAATGAAGTTTTGGACCAAACTGCACTGTCGTATTCGAATACAACATCCTTGTATTCGAATACAGTGTCATTTCACAAGTCAGTAGCAAAAACAGCAAAAATAGCACAAACAACACAATTGTATTCGAATACAGATCTGTTGTATTCGAATACAGATGCAAAAACAGTGAAAAATCCTGCACTTTTTGTATTCGAATACAACCTTCTCGTAGCCGAATACAAGTGCGAAGTCAGTGGCAAAAATTTGATATCTGTATTCGACTACAACATCCCCGTATCCGAATACAAGTGTGAAATCACAAGTTAGTAGCTAAATTGAATATCTGTATTCGACTACATACTGCTTGTAGCCGAATACAACTGCTAAAATTTGCAGATTTCAGTTTCAAAAACATCTCGCAATCATTCAACACTTTCAACACCAAGTCAATCAATCACAATCGTCAATTACGGCACAATCACAAACAACAATCGAGTATGTATATACAACCATCACAGTATATCAAACATGACTCGCATGTCAAGCACCCTAATGCAATGCGTATATGCCAATGCACATGATTCCGGAATTCCACACCAAAACCCTTCTCGAATGGGCGTAAATCGTAATTGTACTGCCTATCACGGGCCTAGAATAAATTACCAAGGTGGCACCTATCACGGGCCCGCACAATTTACTCCAGTGTAGCCTATCACGGGTCTTACATTGTTTTCTAGAGTACAATCGCTCACAGATCAGCACAACTAGAGTGCAATCTCTCACAAATTAGCACAATGCGATAACCCTCGTAAGGATAAGATGAACCAACAATTCGCATGGCATCATCCCGTGGCCCATCACGGTCACCACTATCACCATGGCCCATCGCGGTCACCATGTACTATGAAATGCATGAGCATACTCTAACTCTTTTCACCACAATCATTAAGTAAATGCAGCTATTAAAAGATTCCCCATTTTTAATACTCATTTAACACTAATGATTTTTTAAATTCAACATAGAGCATACTCAAACATATTTAACTCATAGTCCCACAATTCACACCAAATCATAACAATTCATTCTTTCACCAAATCCATACATAAAACACATCTAAAAAATTCATAATATTAATTATGAACACATCAATTACCCCAAACATGAATCACCACAACCATTACGGAAATGCTGCCATTAAAAGATTCCCTTTTTTTAATGCTCATTTGACAAAAATGGTTTTTCAAACATTTCACAGAGTACACTCAAAACAGATTTTCCTCAAACCCATATCGAATTTAATCCACAATTCACATTAAATTCAATTCACCACACATACCAAATTTCATCCATTCATTTTCCACAAAACCACACATTAATTCAAAACTCCACATTTCCAAGCATAAACCACCTATATTAAATCTCCAAAATTTTCAACCATAAATCACCAAATTCAAAACTTCACATTTCCACATAAATCCCATTGAATTCAACTTCCACAATTTCACCCATAAACACATTAAATTCATTTTCCACAAATCTACACCTCAAACACATCGAAGGAGCTCTTACCTCAACGGTAGCTCTAACAACCAATTACGGCACCGCGATTAATTCCGATAAAAACTTTGTTCGCGTTATCGGTTCCAAAGTTGGCTCACTAGCACCGTAGCGTGGCAAAGAGCAACTTTCCCTTGTGTCACTTCTTGAAATGAAGCTCATAAATCGAAGAAAAGTTGAGGTTTGTATTTGGTGGTTTTGAAAACCACCCACACTTCGTTTTGGACGAACAGAGGAAGAAGAAAGAAATACGTTCCCGAGGCAGGGAATGAAAATGTTTTGCTTCTAATTCTCCTTCCTTGCCATCACTTAAACATACATACATATATATATATATATATATATATATATATATATATATATATATATATATATATATATATATATATATATATATATATATAAAAGTTACTAACTCACCAAAAATATATATATTTAAACCAAACCAACAAATATCTAAATATACTTACACACATCACTTCACTCACATCTCAACTATTTTGATAAAAATATCTACTCTCGTTGCAACTCATTTGACAGATAAAATTTTCAACAACCAGAGATATTTTTAACAAAACTGTCCGGTAATAAATTCTCCGCAACATAAATAAATTATTCTTCGACGAATAATTTTAATTGAATCTAAATATATATATATATATATATATATATATATATATATATATATATATATATATAATGAACACTATACAAACTCTAACAAAATATGCTTTTGGTACTTAATTCACAAAATGAATTAAAATTAGGCTAAATGCCTCAACAATTTCACACCAAATATACTAAAATTGCATAATTTAGAGTTTAAAATTAAGGGTCTTACATTTATATTTCAACTTTACTCTGTCACTGCTAGAAGCTGAGAAGGATTCCAATGGTGACAGCCTGGAAAGGTTCAAGAAGAATACTCAAACTCTAAAGAGGCAAAGTAAATAATACTTGTATACTATTGTTTAAAACAGTGGATAAAATTTTCGACTATACTGAAGTAAAATCTCTCTTTTAGGGGAAGACTAAATGTAACAACAGTACAAAAATCATTTAGTCAATTCTCTCTCTGTTATTCTAATCTATGTTCTTTATGATTCAACTTTATTTTCACTAAACATGTTTTATAATCGTAAGTAGAATGATTTGATAAGAAAAAATATTTTTTTTTATTAAGCAATTAAACTAAGTTTTAAAAATGACAAAACACAATTCAAACTTTTAATTCTTTATGTTTTTCCAGCACCTTCAAAGCAGGCCTAAACAGGCTTCTGAAGTTCCATTTGCATCATAAATTTCACTCATGATAAAAAGAAACAAGATGACATCTCCGTAGAAGAATACAACTTCAGTTTTTTTAAGTCAAAACTTTTATCATGTAAATATCATTGGAGTTTTTATCACGTAAGTCAAAAAAACTTAAGCCCTTAATGTACATTAGTACTTAAAAAAATTGAATACAATAGTTCGTTTTTGTTGAAGATAATTCAAAGTGTAATAGTAGAAGTTAGTTAGGGTAGTTAGAAGACAGTTAAAATGCTGTTAGAAGTTAGTTAAGGAAGTTATAAAACTGTGTAGTAGAGAACTACCCTATAAATGTAGTAGAACCAAGAGCATTGTGTAAGTTGTATTCATTTTTTTCAAATTCAGGATTATCAATCTTCGTTTCAGACCATTCCAGTTTCTTCTTTCTTCTTTTCAACTCAATTCCTCTCAAATTATATGACCTGTTCCAACAATTGGTATCAAGAGCGTGGGTTATAATTCTTGGAAAACACGAGTGCAAGTGTGAGGGGGAATCAAAATTGGGAAACACAAGTGTGAGTTAAAGAAAGAAAGGAAACATGAATGGAGGAGGATTTCCAGCGAATTTGCCAATTCTTGATGGGAAGAATTGGGAGAGGTGGTCTGCATCAATGAGATCGTTGCTGGGGGCTCAAGAAGTGTTTGAGATTATTCAAGATAGCTATGAACAACTTAGTGCAAATCCAACAGAAAGACAACAAACAATCTTCAAAGAATGCAAGAAGAGAGACTGCAAGGCATTGTTTTACATCCAGCAAAGTGTGGATTCAAAGAACTTCGATCTACATCAAAGGAGGCATGGGAGATCTTGGTCAAGTACTATACAGGTGGGGAAAAGGCCAAGAAAGTGAAGGTCCAAATGCTAAGAAGGCAATACGAACTATTGCAGATGGAAGAAGAAGAAGTTGTGGCAGATTACTTCAATCGTGTGCAGATTGTTGTTAATCAGATGAGAACAAATGGTGAATCATTGAGTGAAGTGGCGGTTATTGAAAAGATTCTTAGAACATTAACACAAAGGTATGATCATATTGTGGTGGCTATTGAAGAATCAAAGGACCTTGATAAGATGAAGGTGGAAGATTTGCAAGGATCTCTTGAAGCTCATGAATTAAGAATAAGAGAAAGGTGTGCAGCAACTTCAGTATCTCAAGTGCAGGCCCTGCAGGCCCAAGTTAGCAAGAAGAAAAGCCAATGTGATAACAGCAGCAAGAACTCGAATGGCAAGAAGAAATTCAACAAGAAAGGAATTCAATGTTACAATTGTCAAAAATGGGGGCATTTTGCAAATGAATGCAGATCCAAGAAGGTTCAGAGAGAGGATGTTGAAGCCCAAATGGCAGCTAAGGATTCAGACTCAGAGGAGGTGTTGTTAATGGCTACAACAAAGTCAGATGATGACTGCCCAAAGCAGTGGTACCTTGACACAGGCTATTCAAATAACATGACTGACCATAAAGAGTGGTTTGTAAGTATTGATGAGAAGGTAAAAAGGGAAATTAGATTTGCAGACAACAGCACAGTCACAACAGAAGGAGTAGGAAAGGTATTAATTCAAAGGAGAGATGGCAAACAATCATTCATATGTGATGTGTTGTATGTGCCAAACATGAAGAACAATATACTAAATCTTGGACAGTTGCTTGAAAAGCGGTATTCTATGAAGATGGAGTATGGTGAAATAAGGATATTTGATAGTTCAAGAAGATTGATCTTGAAAGCACCATTGTCCAAGAACAGAACCTTCAAGATTGATATCCAGATTAATGAGAACAAGTGCCTAGCTGCTGAAGTCAGGAATGAAGATTGGCTCTGGCATATGAGGTTTGGACATTTAAATTTTAGAAGTCTTCAAATGTTGCATGATAAGAAAATGGTGCAAGGAATTCCAGAAATTAAAATGCCAAAGGAACTATGTGAGGAATGTTGTCAAGCCAAACAACACAGAAACTCATTCAAGACTGAACTACCAACTCGATCCTCAAGAATGTTGGAGATCATCTATTCTGATGTATGTGGCCCATTTGAAGAAGTATCAATAGGAGGTAATCATTACTTTGTCTCATTCATTGATGATTTCACAAAGAAAACTTGGATATATCTAATCAAGAGAAAGAATGAAGTGCTTGAGATACTTAAAAAATTCAGGACAATGGCTGAAAAACAAAGTGATTTTAGTATGAAAATCATCAGGACAGATGGATGAGGAGAATATAACTCTCATTAATTCCATGATTTTTGGGAAAAGGAAGGGATATTGCATGAAGTGACTGCACCATACACTCCTCAGCATAATGGCACGACTAAGAGGAGAAACAGAACTATAGTAAACATGGCCAGGAGTATATTAAAGGGGAAGAAAATGCCTCATAAATTATGGGGGGAAGCTGTGTATATCTTGAATAGGTGTCCAACCAAGAGACTAGGTACTAGAACACCTGAAGAAGCTTGGACTGGAAGAAAGCCAGCTGTGAATCATTTGAGAGTGTTTGGTTCACTGTGCTTCAGGCATGTGCCAGCTCAGAATAGAAGGAAGCTTGATGACAGGGCTGAACAAATGATATTGTTGGGTTATGATGCAACTGGAGCTTACAAAATGTAAGATCCAAACAAGAATAAGGTGGTGATAAGGTGGATGAATCAAGAGGATGGGACTGGAAAACAAATGAAGCCAGCTCGAGTAGTGCAGCCAGTCCAGATATACCAGCCAGCTCCATCAGTCCAGGTAGCAGTGGTCCAGACACACCAGCCAGCTCGATCAGTCCAGGCAGCAGTGCAGAAGAAGTGGGACTTGATGAGAGCCAGCCTGTAGGAACAGCAAGTCAGCCAACTATTGCACTTGTGAGAAGATCTGAAAGAGCTAGGCATCCTTCAGTCAGATTGCAAACATATGAAGTGACATCTGACTCAGCCATCAATGCAGATGGAGAATTAACACATTTTGCCTTGTTGGCTGAATCAGAACCAGTAAGTGATGAAGAAGCCTTGAGTGATCCTACATGGAGAGCAGCAATGGAGGAAGAACTCAAAGCCAAAGAGAAGAACAAGACATGGGAGCTAATAAGTCTGCCAGTGAACAAGAGACCAATAGATGTGAAATGGGTCTATAAACTGAAATTGAAACCTGATGGGCAGGTTGCCAGGTACAAGGCCAGACTTGTGGCAAAGGGATTTTTGCAGAAACATGGGCTGGACTATGATGAGGTATTTGCCCCAGTAGCTAGAATTAAAACAGTAAGGATGGTAGTCTCAATGTCCAGCTACAAAGGCTGGTCTATGCATCAGTTGGATGTTAAATCAGTATTCCTCAATGGATCATTGGAGGAAGAAGTGTATGTAAAGCAGCCACCAGGATATGAAGTAAGAGGCAAGGAAGAAAGTGTATATAAGCTGAAGAAAACACTATATGGCTTAAAGCAAGCTCCTAGGGCCTGGAACAAGATTGATAGATTCCTCATTGAGCAGCAATTTGAAAAATGTGTCAATGAGCATGGAGTTTATGTTATGAAGATAGCACCAGCACCTGCACTGCTGATATGCCTATATGTAGATGATTTATTGCTGACTGGCAGCAATGAAGCAGAAATTCAATAATTTAAAATCAGGATGGAGAAGGAATTTGAGATATCTGATCTAGGCATGCTGTCATATTTCCTTGGTATTGAATTTGTAATCAAAGAAAATGGAACTTTTATGCACCAAAAGAAGTATGCTAATGATGTACTAAGAAGATTCAATATGCATGACTGTAATGGGGCTGATACCCCATCAGAAGCATCCTGTCAAAAGAAGGCAATGAGGAGCTGGTTGATCCTACCACATTCAAGCAGCTAGTAGGTTCATTGAGATATTTGTGCAACACATGGCCAAACATAGCTCACAGTGTTGGAATGGTTAGTAGGTACATGGAAAAGCCTAGAACATCTCACTATTTGGCAGCCAAAAGAATTTTGAGGTACATCAAGGAAACAAGCGAGTTGGGATTGCACTATGCTAATAAGCAGGCTGGAAATGAAGCTAGCTTGACAGGTTTCACTGACGCAGATTGGTGTGGAGATAAAGATGATAGGAATAGCACCTCTGGCTATGTCTTCATGATAAATGAGTCACCAATCTCATGGTGTTCAAAGACGCAAAACATAGTTGCATTATCTACTTGTGAAGCTGAATATGTGGCTGCATCCATGGGAGCATGCCAAGCTGTGTGGCTGGCTGAGCTAATGACAGAGCTAGGACTAAGAAAATGAGGTTGTGAAGATGAAGGTTGATAACAAATCAGCAATAGACCTAGCACAACACCCAAGTGTTCATGGTAGGAGCAAGCATATAGAAACTAGATACCACTTCTTAAGTTATCAAGTAATAAAGGGCAAGATAAAGCTGGAGCACTGCAAAACAAATGATCAAAAGGCTGACATCTTAACCAAAAGCTTGAAGAAGGTGAAGTTCCAAGAGATGAGGAACAAACTTGGATTAATATCAAATTGAAACACTTCGAATTAGGGGGCATGTTGAAGATAATTCAAAGTGTAATAGTAGAAGTTAGTTAGGGTAGTTAGAAGACAGTTAAAATGCTGTTAGAAGTTAGTTAAGGAAGTTATAAAACTGTATAGTAGAGAACTACCATATAAATGTAGTAGAACCAAGAGCATTGTGTAAGTTGTATTCATTTTTTTCAAATTCAGGATTATCAATCTTCGTTTCAGACTATTCCAGTTTCTTCTTTCTTCTTTTCAACTCAATTCCTCTCAAATTATATGACCTGTTCCAACAGTTTTGTGCTTCCTACACGAATACTTTCAAGACAAGTTTTTACAAGTTTCAATCAATGAGTTAATTATAATTTTATTAAAAAAATTTATATTTTTTACTCATTTGTATTAATATTTTTTACTCATTTGTATTAATATTTACATTGATAAATCCAAAAATTATTTTCCAACCATTTTAAAGTTTAATAAATTTAACTTAACTCCTTAATAAATTTTTGCTCATACATTATCGTTAAACAAATTTCTACGCATGGGTGTAAATATTAGTATTAATACATGTATGCACTTAGAATAATAAAAAGATGTCTTGGATATTCATAACTCATTTATTGACGGGCGATTTTTTTTCTTTTCAATTTAGTGCCATATGTAGTGCAGACATTAATATTTTTATATTAGGATTAGGAGACTGAACTATCCTTAATAATATAGAGATTAATTTTTTTAATTAATTTTAAAACTTTTAATTTTTTGTTATTCTATTTTTATAAAAAAAAAATATAAATTGATTTTTGATTTGTAAGCAATTCCTTTGTATGTCATGAATGTCGTCCTCCTCCCATCGTTCATGGATGAAATTGAAAAATATGATGAATTCATTTTGGTGGGGCTGTTGCGGAAATAGATCCAAAGACATCCATCGGCTCTCTTGGGATAGACTCTGGATGCACAAGTAGGATGTTAATATGGGATTCAAAATCCTCTATGCTTTTAACCTTGCTATACTTGGTAAACAAGAATGGCGACTAACGACTAATCCTAATAGTCTAATCACTCGCTTACTCAAAGCTAAATATTTTCCTACGAATGATTTGTTTGGATCCAATGTTGGACATAATCCTAGTTTTGTGTGGAAGAGTATTTATAGTGCAAAGTTTATCCTTCGAGAAGGTAGTCGTTGGTGCATTGCTCCCATTGATAGCATTAATATTTAGGATGAGAATTGGCTTAGTGATGGACCCATGATCCCAAAACCTCAACATATTGATGCATCAATAACACATCTTCGAGTTGCTCACATCCTAAACCCAACTTCTAAAGATTGGAACGTCTCCCTCATACACCTTCTAGATATACAACCATTTGTAGTGCAACATAATATAGTGGCTGAAATCATTTTTGATACTTTGGAGCATTTGAATAATAATCAGTTGGCTTTGTTTGTTGTAACATGGTGGAGTATGTAGCAGCAAAGAAATAATTGCATTTGGAAAAATGTAGTGGAGTCTCTCATGCAATGCAAGCGTGCATGCGTGGAAGTCATCTCCTTGAGGGTTGGCATCATGCTCAAAGGATAAGGCATCCACATGTGAGTAATCATGCGTCTGATATATCTAGAAGGTGGATTAGACCAGTAACAGATAAGTACAACTGCAATATAGACGTCTCGTTTTCATCACAACGTAATCGAGTTGGTATAGGCATATTTGTATTAGAGATGACTTTGGGTAATTTGTTTTAGTCAAGACGGAATGGCTTTCCCTCATTTGTGAGGTTGATCTGGACGAAGCGTGTGGTCTATTAATTGCACTAAAATGGGTTCAAGATTCATTTGGATGATGTGGATTTTGACTAGATTATAAGAAGGTGCTAGATAAGTTTAATAGACCAAAAGAGAAACTCTATTGTTGAGTTTGTTATAAGAGAAACCAATGAGTTTGCTCGTGCTCTTACACGGGTGATTTTATACATGTAGCTAGTGTCTACACTTTTATTGATATCCCAGCATATATTCACAACATTATTATAAATGAAATGATATAAGCTTATTTCCTTCAAAAAAAAATTATGGCTTAATTACAGTTTTTGTCATCTATTTTCAGCAATTCATGAAATTGATCTTCTACTTTAAAAATCAACATTTTTGTTCCTTTCTTTAAATTTTTTATCTAAAAAAAAAAGATTTGACACATTTTAAATTATGTTGCATAAAATTTTATGATATGGAACAATCTAGATGCATTAATTATCCATATCATTAAATAAATTACAAAAATTGAAAAAACAATTGAAGTTTAAAGTTAAAGGGTTTTGTTGCGATTTCATGTGTTAATTATTCTACATCATCGTATCATATGTCACATTATTTAAAGATGTCACATCACCATTTTTTAGTTAAAAAATTAGAATGAGAACAAAAACTTTAAGATTTTAAAATAGGATAATCGATTTCGTAAAATCATAAAAATAAGATAACTAAAACTAAATTAAGTCAAAAAAAATTTAAGTTATAAACTCTGTTTGGTACTATTCAATTATAAGTTTATAGCTTATAGCGATTTTTATAAACTAATTAAAGTAGTTTATGAGATTATAGTTTATCATTTTTTTTTCAATTTTATCCTTATTATTGTAACTAAAATTCTTTTCTACCCTTTATAATTTATATAAAAAATTTAAAATTTTCAAAAATTTTAATAAATAATAATTTGAAGTAAATAATTTTAAATAATTTATTTATTATAATTAAAAATAAATAAACTAGCTAAATAAATGAATAAAATACATATGATTGATAAATAATTTATTTATTATAATTAAATTATTTATAAATAATAAAATTAAACTAATTAATATTTTAAAGTAAACAATTTATTTAATTTAATTTAAAATAAATAAAACAGATAAATAAATAAAAAAACATATCAAATTGATAATTTTTAAATTAATAAAAAATAAAGTTTAATTTACTACTTTTAAAATATTTTAAACATTAATTAATAAAATTTATTTTGAATTAAAAATATCCTTTAAATAATTTTATATTTTAAATTTAATTAAATCCTAATTTACTAAACACTCGATTAATTTAACAATATATTGTAATATATTAAAATAAACCCACAACTCTATTGATTGACAATCAAGCACTTATGTGTCACATCGTAACATTTGTTCCACATCACTTATATTCTTATGTGGTACTCTTCATGTGCTTCTACATTTCATCTTACACCTTTTATTTCTTTTATTTCTCAATTTAGTTTTTGCATCTCACACATTATCATATACATAGGTTAAGAACCCATACAAAAAATTTCTTCATGAAAATAATTTTACTATTAAAGCTTCTCATGAAAATAATTTTACTATCTTCTCACTTCAATCAACTTTTAGTGCTCCTCCATTTCTAACTTTGTATATTCAATCATATCTTATGTTATCTCAAGAATCATTCTTTCAATTCATTCTTAAACTTTGGTAGAGAACACATTTTAGATACAAAGTTTTGTCGTTTACACAACATTAAATCTTTCATGGTTTCTCAATTCTCACCCAAATATCAATGGGAAATGTGAGATTGTGTAACCTCTTGCTGACTTTTTCGGTTGGGTCAAATCAAGTCATTTTCTTTCTCCACTTAAATTTTATCCATCTTCTGTTTTTCCTTTCTCAATTTTCACCCCAAATATCAAAGGAAAAATGACTTTATAAACTGAGTCAAAACTTATCCTTAGGTCATTTTCTTTCTCCATTTTTCATTTTTACTCATCTTCTATTTTTCATTTTTATATTATCTATGTCTTTCAACTCTATTTTAATATGAACAACACATTTTCTTTTGGATACAAATCATTTTTTTTTCTTTAACTAAGAGCCCCTTAAATACTTTTGAATTCTTAAACCACAAAATGACATTTTCAATTACTTTATTTTTTTTAGAATTTTAGTTCAACTATATATAATAGATAACTAGATATAAACAAGTATTAGGGTTCACTTTAGTCAAAAATTTGCAATGTCAAATAGCATAGCAAATTTGTTTTGGTACCCGTTCAACCATAAACACTAACTCATGCATCTCTACTATTAAAAAACTAATAATAAAAAAATAACTATTATTACAAACTTAATTTCATATTAAGTTACTATTGGTAATTCATTACATTTAAATACATCACAATATTTTAATAATTAAAATGTAACAATCATCTTAATACCACAGAGAAAAAGAAAAGACAAACAATTAAGTAAATACAATTTATTCATGCTTATAGTCTGACGCTTTTTGAAAAACTTCCCAAGTGTTAGATATTATTTTAAAAGAGAATAACCAGAATGTTCTTTTGTAAAACAAGAACATTCTTCGTTTCTGTTTTGTTAGTGTTGGATTTTGACAGCTGTTGTGTGTCAGTCTTTTGTCTCAGAAACATGTTGTGCTTTCTGCAAAAAGGTGCAGCAACAGTGTCCTTGCAGTCATGGTTGTCCTTGCTCATAGCTCATCAATTTGGAGATTGATCTTGATGTTTTGCTTTACCTTCGTTGATCCTCTTTGAACGAATCTATCCAAAACGATCTTGTGTAGATTATTAAATTCCTCTGTAATGAATACTGATGATTTGTAGTGTAGATAGATGTAATTTCGTAGCCCAGATCGATCTTAAATTACAGCAGATTTTTCTATTTGTAAACCAGAACGTTCTTGGATTAAAGCTGTGAAAACGGAGAACGTTCTTCATTTCTGTTTTGAGTGATTGCTGGATTTTGACAATTTTGACAGCTATTGGGTGCCAAGCTTTTCTGTTCTGTACGTGTGTCGGTGATGCAGTGACTTTATTATTTTTGTCCAGCTTGTACTTGCTTACTTTAGCCATCAACTTTGGGGACTAGTCTTGCTTTTTATTCTTGATGCATTGCTTTGCTTTTTGTTGATCTTATGGAAAGAATCTGTCCAAAATGATCTTGAGTATATAATTATGTTCCTTAGTAATGAATATTTTTGATCTTAGATTGATGTATTTTCGTAGCCCAAATCAATCTTGAATTAATGAAGACTTTGTTCTTTGTAAACCAGAATATTCTTGGATTAATGCTGTCAAAACTAGAACATTCTTCGTTTTTTAAACTATTGTCCAGAATGATCTTCGTTCTGTTGTCCAAAATGATCTTCGTTTTTCAGACTGTTGTCCAGAATGATCTTCATTTTTAAGAATGTTGGCAAGAATGTTCTTCGTTTTTATGTTTAATGATCAGAACATTCTCCATTTCTGTTTTCTCAAATTTGATCTTGCTTCTTTCAAATGATCTTGCTTGTTTGATTATGCAATTCTTCTTCCTTAAATAAAACTCAAGGACAATCATTAGTAGATCACCATTCATAAAACTTAATCATTTATTCCATAAAGTTTGTTGTCATTAAAACATACATCAAAAAGGTTTTTACCTCAACAATCTCCCCATTTTTGATGATGACAAACCTTTTGAATAAATCATAAGTGTTATGGATGGATATAAATAAAATGCAAGAATGTTCATAAATATGTAATTAAACTCCCCCTAAACACATGCAAGAGTTTAATTCTTATCATTCTAAGTAAACTCCCCCTAAACATATGCAAGAGGTTAATTCTTAACATTCTTCATTAATTACTTCCATCCTATATCCATCATATATTTCTCTCCCCCTTTTGGCATCTATCAAAAAGGTTGGGGAATAAAAATTGAAGTAAAAATGTAGGGAGCAATAGCATGAGTATATTTCACATAGAAATCATGTGGTTGATCAAGCATTCATATATCGAAGTTGCAAGTTTGCATTTAACATCAAGGAACATAGTATGTATGATGATCAAAAATCATTTTAGTCAATATTGCAATCAAGATATGGATAATGATAAAAGCAATATGACATAAGTATATGCAAACATATGCAAGCATTTTAACACACTTGAAAATTTTTCAATGAATATATTCTTCTCATTTTTAAAAAAAAAATGAGTTGACTTCAGTTTTAAGAAAATAATATTTTCTAAAAACTCCCCCTGAATATTATGAAATTAATATCCTTTAATAATTCAAAGTTTCATAAAACAAGTAAGATGCCTCTTTGCTCTTTATCCTCTTTCACAAGAGGCAACATTTTGATTTGAACATGATCATACTTACTTGTTATAAATAGATCCATTTTTCATTTTCTAAAACTAGAGAAAATGAGCGCATACATGGAAGCGAAATAAGATGAATCTGATATCATGTCAAGTATAATTTCTCTCTTTACAAAACATTCTTATGCTAGTAATGTTTGTATTTTTCAAAGATTAATTTTTTTTAATGGATAAAAAATATGTCAAGAGATTTGCTCACATTAAAAAAAAATTGTTTTGTTACAACATTTTTGCAACCACACAAATTAACAATAAGGCTCATGTTCAAGGTTAATTTCATTTTTGTAAGTGTGTATGAGATTTTTTTATTGTTGTTATTTCTATCTATCATGCTTAAAATATATTTAAACACTTGAGATCAATTTTCACAAAAGAAATAAGCAACAAATAAGACTCATTTGCAAGGATATACATTAATATGCCTCTAAATGCTCAAGTATCAATTTTTGACTTCATGCCATAGTCTTTTTGGATTAGTTTTGAGTTTTAAAGCAACAAGAGACACAGATCATTTTCATAAAGACCAAACATATATTCTCTTGTTGAAATCCTTCAAAATTAAATCCTAAACAAGGATATATATTTAAAATATGTTGAAGAAGGATCTTTTTCAAAAGCCAAATTATAAACTCAAATTTTTTTTTAAAAAAAAAGCCATATTCAAAAAAATTATACTCAATCATCAAGCAATGTATAGACTACTCAATATATGCAAAATAATTTAAGAACATGATCAAGAATGCTTTTAAGGACATAGAGAGGTGAATTTGCACAAAATGATGTTAATTCATTTAACATGATAATTTGAAAGATGTTATTGTGCAAAATGTAAAAAAAAAACATTCAATGATTTAGACTTGACAAAACAACCATTTTTCTAATTATTAAAGACACTAATTTATTTTAAATGTCTTTATAACTAAGACAATAATTATGAACATCAAACTAGATTTGCACACTTGTTTATATCATCATAAAAAGTGTAGAACAAAGAGTGTAAACATGTTGAATTTAGGATAGAAATTAAGCATATACATGTACAAGTAATGACAAAGAGTGATGTAATCAACTTAAACTTTAAAGTCATACTTGCATAAAAAAAATACTATGCATTCTTAATTTTAAGAGCATCCAATCAATCACATAATATCATTGCAAAAAAAATATTCATACTTATCATGATGCAAATATCATAAGAATTGGGATTAAGTGTACCTTCTGTAGTGATCTTGTTTAACAACGAGAAATTTTCGAATAATGTGGAGTTTCTCTTCATGCTCATTCATTTATCTTGATTGATGGTTGAAATGAAATAATTTATCTTTTGTTGTTGAGAGAGTTGCTCCATTATGATATTAATTGAAGATTATTCTATTTTGGCTTCATTGATTGATTATTAGCTATGTTTGAGAAATAGTAGCCACAATGATGTTCTTCAACCATATCATCATGATAGGCAGCACAACCTTTATGAGTTCGTCATTCATGGCTTGGGCTTTCTCTTTTTCTTCTTTTTCTTTACGGAGTTGTCTTTTAATAAACCATATTTTTGAGCAAGAAAGTTTGAATCACATAAAAGATTATCAAATTATTTTTCCATTTGTTCACATAAAGGACAGAGTTCAGAGATGATTAGCTCATTGTTTTCTAAGTTTTCCATTAAGCACATGTTGGCTTCTGACATTACTTTCTCCTGAATCTTTTCTTCTTACACTATTAAGTGCTCAAACTTTAGAGGCAGAGCTCTGATACCAATTGAAGTAGCAATGTCAATCACAAGAAAGGGGAGTTTGAATTGTGATTTCACCTTTTTAAAATTTCCTGTTAAAACTTAAAGAATTTAACTCAAGATTAATCTTGGTTATGAAAATAGAAAACGGAGAACGTTCTTGGTTAGTGAAAAACACACAATTTAACTTATCTATTTAATTTGATAATCAAAAGACTAGAAATAAATAGAGATAAGGGAAGAGAAATCACACAAAGATATATCTTAGTTCACCCAACTCGGGTTACGTCCAGTCCTCACAGCCGTGAGATTTTTCACTAAGTGTTCAAAATGGAGAACGTTCTTAGTTCTTACACCACCGGTCCAGATCAACTTTGATCTGTTACAATCTTCACCTTTCAACCTAGAAAGGATTTTACAATAACCTTTCAACCTAGAAAGGATTTTTTCAACCACACATTTCAGCGTTGAAAGGATTTTTACAAACACACTCATTCTAACATAAAAGATATACTTGAGTTACAAATGATGTGTATGATAAAAGTGTTTGGGATCTTGAAACTTCTCAACACTTGTTTGAGATAAATGAAAGAAAAACTAAGTAAATAATGATCCAAAGATATAGTGAAGAGAGCTGGAGTTTGCTTGTAAATTGAACTCTTACCTTCATCTTCCAATTGATCTTCAATTTATAGATATTAAAAGGCTTTGAATATTCATTTTAAAATGAATATAGTCGTCGGGCACACTTCCCAAGTGTTAGATATATTTTAAAACAATTAAACATGTGTTTATTTGCTGTCCAAATCGTTCTTGACAAACGGAGAACGTTCTTGCTTTTGAGTCTCATGGAAAACGTGAATGAGTGAGTGAATGAGTTGTCACATGTCAGTTGGCACTGGTTTGAGTCAGATTTATGCAGAACTTTCTGCAGAATATTGTAAGTACAATGTACTTGTGTCCTTGCTCGCAACTCAGCAATTTGGAGATCAATCTTGAGGTTGTTTACCTCCTTTGGGCATTTAGCTCGAGTTCTGGGATTCACAATTGATTTGAGCAGTCTTGATACTCATTAAATTGTGGTTTGGACTGTGGAAAATGATTTGTTTTAATATTCCCTTTAAAAGAGAATAACCAGAATGTTCTTTTGTAAAACAAGAACATTCTTCGTTTCTATTTTGTGAGTGCTGGATTTTGACAGCTGTTGTGTGTCAGTCCTTTGTCTCAGAAACATAATGTGCTTTTTGCAAAAAGGTGCAAAAACAATGTCCTTGCTGTCATGGCTGTCCTTGCTCATAGCTCATCAATTTGGAGATTGATCTTGATGTTTTGCTTTGCCTTCGTTGATCCTCTTTGAACGAATCTATCCAAAACGATCTTGTGTAGATTATTAAATTCCTCTGTAATGAATACTGATGTTTTGTAGTGTAGATAGATGTACTTTCGTAGCCCAGATCAATCTTAAATTACAGCAGATTTTGTTATTTGTAAACTAGAACGTTCTTGGATTAAAGCTGTGAAAACGGAGAACGTTTTTCGTTTCTGTTTTAAGTGATTGCTGGATTTTGACAATTCTAACAGCTGTTGCGTGCCAAGCTTTTTTGTTCTGTACGTGTGTCAGTGATGCAGTGACTTTATTATTTTTTTCCAGTTTGTACTTGCTTACTTTAGCCATCAACTTTGGGGATTAGTCTTGCTTTTTATTCTTGATACATTGCTTTGCTTTTTGTTGATCTTATGGAAAGAATCTGTCCAAAATGATCTTGAGTATATAATTATGTTCCTTTGTAATGAATACTGATGATTTGCGATGTAGATTGATGTATTTTCATAGCCCAAATCAATCTTGAATTAAAGAAGACTCTGTTCTTTGTAAACCAGAATGTTTTTGGATTAATGCTGTCAAAACCAGATTATTCTTCGTTTTTCATACTGCTGTCCAGAATGATCTTCGTTCTGCTGTCCAGAATGATCTTCGTTTTTAAGAATGATGTCAAGAATGTTCTTCGTTTTTATGTTTAATGATCAGAACATTCTCTGTTTCTGTTTTCTCAAATTTGAGCTTGCTTCTTTCAAATGATCTTGCTTGTTTTATTATGCAATTCTTCTTCCTTAAATAAAACTCAAGGACAACCATTAGTAGATCACCATTCATAAAACTTAATCATTTATTCCATAAAGTTTGTTGTCATTAAAACATACATCAAAAAGGTTTTCGCCTCAACAGAATTTGGTAAAAAAACCTATGATAAACCAAAAAAAACTAACCTTATTTCTAAAGAATAATCATTCTCTATAACTTTATACCATAACTTTGCATAAATCTCTATGATTAAAAAACTAACAATAAAAAACATAACTATTAAATTACAAATTTAATTTCATATTAAGTTATTATTGATAATTCATTACATTTAAATACATCACAATATTTTAATAATTAAAATGTAACAACCATTTTAAAGGACCACACAATATATAATTAAAGAATAATCATCACAATTTAATTTTATAACTCTATAATTAAAACTAACAATAAAAATTATAACTCTTATAACGAACTTAATTTCATATTAAGTTACTATTGGTAATTCATTACACATAAATAGATCACAACATTTTAATTATATTTAAATAATTATAACATATCATCTTAAATGACTACAAAGTATATAAGAACATAATCATCCCAACTTAAAAACCAATAATCAATTACAAATACACAATCTTAGAAGGTTTAAACAAAAATAAATAAATAAGATTGAAACAAAAATATTTTTATAAAAATTAGCAATATAATTTATAAAACATTCAGATAATTTTAAATGCTTATTTATTTATTAAAAATAATCAATATACAATTTTTGTACCATTTTATTATTATTACTGCGCTGACACATAAACTTAATGCACAAATAACAATTATTCAATCTAATAAGTGATTTTGATGTCCTTTTCTCTTAATAGTTATCCATACATGTATTTACCATGTGCATTTTCGAAACATTTTAAAATATGGTGGAAAAAATGTTACAATTTTAATAATTTCTACATAATTTATATTTTGTTTTACTCAGATAACTTATATATTTTAATAAAAATAGAGTCTACAATTATCAATTATATAAATTTTCACTTAAATCATAGTTAATATTTTATGTCCATGAAGTGTCAGTTAAATGGTAAGATTTTGATATTATAGATAGAGTTTAAATTCAACCTGAAATGATTGTAAACTGATGATGATTTACTTTGATTAATACTAATGTTTCCATTCCTAAAAAAATTGTTAATTTTTTATGATTAAACTTTTGCAAAATATTGTTTTTATCATATTATTTCAAGAGTAAAAATACTTATTTAATTACAAACTGTATAATTTCTTCTATCTCATTATTATTCTTATAATCTTACCTATTTACAGAATTAATACATTAATAAATTATATATATTGCATTCAAAAAAATTTAAACCCGTCAATAATATATTAAAATAGAACCCCAAATTCTATTTTTGACAATTCATCTTCATTTATGCCACATCCTCTAATATTTGTCAACTCACAAAAAATCTAATGTGACACCTTCAAAAGCAAACTATTGTTTTCATCTTCTACTTCCATTTTGTTTTGTTTCTGCAATATGTAAAGCAAACATTTTCACTTGCTCATCCAAGTACAATTATTTCATACGTTATACAATTTCAGTTTTAATTTATCATTCAATGATTCCTCAATACACTTAAAAAACTTTAATTACTCATCAAAACTTTCATTTCAATAACTCATACAAAAAAATACATATCATTCAATATCTTTAAAGCATCAAAATGTAAGTTTGACTACATACACACATCAAGATCTATCTTTTGTTTTTCAACCACTCTCTTGTACATTCTTAGTTCAAGCAATGATAACGGCATTATGAAATGTAACCAAGCTACAACTATTTGTGTGACACACTCTTAGTTCACAAATACTTCAATAATATTATTTTTCTATTGTCAATTACTGTTCAAGATCATATATAATTATTATTGCATAGGAAGTAAGTTTTTTTTCTCTATGTTGAATGTGTCTTCCATAACATTTTTTCTTTTTATAATTGAAAAAACAAAAAAATGAATAATATTAAATATTTAGAAATGAATAACTTCTAACTATTTTATTATTCATCGAAACCTTCTCTGTCTTAAACATTCACAAACTTTTCTTGTCTATAATTTTTTTCAACCACTTGAAGTTTCTTGACCGTGTCAAATAATTATTTGAAAATTTCATTTCACATTCTAATTATACCATAACTATAAAATTTGATTACATTTTGTATTGAATTTTTATTTGGCTTTGACAATTTTGTGTAACTAAATTTTTATTATGTAAAAAATATTATTATTATTTAAGGTTTTTGAACCATAAGAAATTTCTATTTTGCTTTATAGCGTTTTTTTTCTTCATATATGTCACTTATATTTGCACATATGAAGAATTGTTTCAATATTTTGAATTTCACAAACTGCCACTCACGAATGAATATTATAATAAATCGCAAGACACATAATATTATTTAATACATGCTTAGATTGACAGAATTATGATGATCATATAAAATTGAAACTGCGAAAAAGTACATAAATTTATAAATCTAATGTTTCATAACTAATATAAATTATATAAAATGAACAAATATTATAGCTAAATTTAAAACTTTAACAATAAATAAATGCATAACTATTTAACAAATATATTATTAAAAAAAACACTTCAATGAAACCAAAAATTTTGAATAAACCAATTTCAAATTTAAAAAACATTAAAGACAAAAATTGCATATCTAAATATGTAAAACCTTATAAATAGTGTCATATTTCAATATATTTTACCTGAATTGTATTAGTCAACAGTATTTTACTTTTTCTTTTGTACTAAAACAAACTTAACTTATATATAATTTTTTTAAAATATATTTACCTTTAAGTACATAAACACTTGAGTATATTCTATTGTAAAACAAAATTAACATTACTTTTAAATTTTAAATTACATATGGAAAGAACTTTTGTATACAAAAGCTACACATACTAGCTAATCTTTCAGCTAGCACAACAAACTATGCTGATGTGGCACACTCCGTAACAAACTCAATTGTAAGTTAAATTTAATTAGCTAGTGTTGACAGAACACAAACTTTAAATCATATTAGTCTCTATGAATTTCAAAATAAAACAAGCATTTCTTTGAAACAAAATAAGTCCAGCCATATACAAATGAAAAGGTATCTAAATAGATAATTTCAATGGATAAATGCACTATAGTATATATTTCAAAACTCAAAATACATTGGCTATTTTGAGAGCCAATAAATAATTAGAAACAACGTACAAGCAGCAATAACTGCTGATAGAATAAGGGTGTCCCTTGAGCGCCGTCTTCTTATGGAACCTGTTAAGCAACACATTGTTAATAGAAGAAAACATCTAATTTACCTTTTATAACTCTTAAGTTACATTTTATGCAAGAATGTTTTAGACAATCAATTAAAATTTTATAAAATCATTCTTTCTCCATTTCAAAAAAAATTGAGTCAAATGATTTTGCCCCACTCTCATCTCCTAAGAAAAATTGAATCAAACAAAAAAGATTGAAAATAGACTATCTCCTCCCCTTCATTTCTCCCCAACCAAATACTACATTAGTTTTCTTGTTGTGAGGTAGGATTTTGTGTCTTACCCTCTAAAGACTTCACTAAAGAGAATCTAAATCCATCCAAACAGATGTAAAATAAAAAGATAAAAACTAATTTACAACATACCAAGCAGGCTACGAATAATGGGGAACTTGTCACCGAGAAGCTTCACTTTTCCTTGAACATTACCAAACATTGTCCGCTGAGAATCCAATACAGCTCTTGTTGCTTGAGCTTGACTGATTACATCATCTATCTGGGAAAGGGCAGGTGAAAATGAATCAAGAATCTTCTTAGACAGGATAATAAATTAAAGTTTGAAGAGATTGTTAAAGATACAAGTTCCATGCAACTCGCTATGATTTTATGTAAGCATTGAGAATCTTTAAAAACAAAAAAAACAGATTCTTCAATTATTTTTTTAGGGGGGTGGGCAGTATAAAGGGCATCTTGTCCTAGTTTGATTCATGTAAGTCCATTCACCTAACGGGAAAAGGCTTTTATTATTGTGACAAGTCATGTTAGGGTTACGTTTAACAATGATACACAATTTTGGAATGGGCAAAAATACGGGACTTAACTTAGAAAGTAATGGACTAGTCCACTCAGATATACCAAGTACAAACTAAGAAAGGGCAAAAAAAAACTGCAGAGGCTGCTGCGAGCAACGATGAGCTCATGGAAGTTTTCAGCAAGCTTGTGGGTCGCACTGTGTTGCACGTGACAGCATAGACGTAGATTTTATAGCAAGTTTGTGGGTATGTGAGGTGCTGCACACAACGACAGAAGCATAGTAGTTGAGGCTACAAGTCAAGATCCAAAGGAACACCTGCACAGTAGCTTTTCAGCTTTCTCATTGCCATATCTTTCCATAGACTTGTACTCTGATCTCATCATTGTTGACACCAGTCTAATGGGATCTATCGTCCGCACCACCATTGCATCTGGTGATTCCAACAATGTCTTCATAGATATTGTATGGAAACCGCTGTTCTCTGACATAGAAACACACTGCTTGGTGTTTGAGTTTCTGCGAGCAATGAAAGAGTTGAACGACTGAGTAGGTGCTGGTGATCTGATGAAGATGCTGCAACTGTGTTGAAGAAGACAGTAGTGTGGTTCACTGGCCAGTGGAGAGAGGCAAAGCAGAGGTAGTGGCAGGAGGAGGATGAGGGGAGCCACTTTGGCCAGCGTAGACTACTCTCTTCTATCATTCTTAGTTTTTATTTGATGACCATTATAACCTTAAAAACTCCACCTTTCATTAATAAAATATTAAAAAGAATCAGATAAGTGGTTAAAATGAAAGGAGGGGATCGGTACACCACCTTTTTTCCTTTTCAGTACCGTAAGAGAGGCTTTAGGCAATATATACAGAAAAAGAACATAGCTGTAAGAATAATATATGTCATGCTAAACATCAAAGCCAGGAAACTGAACTGGTCTGCATAGGCGCAAAAGTGTGGGGAAGCCAAAAAGAGTAGCCTGCCTGTTCCAGTATTCGCACTTAGGAATAAAAGAGAGGGAGGGAGGAATGAAGTTGAAAATGAAAATGAAAATACTTGGTTCTTTAGGATACTGATGGAAACCCAGAATTCATAAGCAGAAATTAAGTAAAGGAATCGATCAATAGTGGAAAATAGAATGTATTTAATTGATAAAGTGGCAAAAAACTGTAGAAGGGATAGTATCCCGATCTACCCTAGAGCCAAGCTCCTCAGAGAAGGAGAATACTCTCTGTCTAACCATAATGTTTTACTCCAATATTCATGCATACGCCTCACTATTTATACTACTAAGGCATAACAAACTTGCCAACTAAGCAGCCTACCCCACTCTTTATTTACCATATCTCCTTATCACACTCTTTATTACATTATATCCCCTTTTCCTTATCAGCCCTCACTCGAGTCTCTATCACTACCCACCCCTTCAAATACAGCCTTGTCGTCAAGGCGGAAATTTGCATGCACCAAAATTTGCCTCTATCAAATACAAAATTGAGAAACCCATGAAAAATGAGGACCATACTCCAGGAAACTTTATTAACAATAATTTCCATAGGAAAATTGAATTCTCCTAAATCCTGTTGCCTCATAACAAATGATGATTGCCAAGACATCATGTAGAAAGAAGGTTCAGAGTTTTCCTTATTTCCATACTCCCATATCAATGCATTCCACAAAGCAAGGTAATTTGGTTTTGCACCAACTTGAATACAATCCCATGTGTCCAAGAATCATTCCCATCAACACAAGATCTCACAACATACACATGCATATTTTTCCCATTAGGCAGCACTATTGAATCATCACATGCTGATAAAAACTAATGAGAACTTCTCATTGGGAACCATACCAGCACTAAACATTTTCCTGAAGTATTTAAAAAATTCCACAAGTATCCCTTGTTGTACAGTCCCACTGATCAAGGGATTTCCATCTTTCACTATGTGTTTCATGACAAGAATTATTATAGCCAATCTTAATGCCAAGGAATGGCACGAAAACTTATCTAATCCGTTGATTAGACTTTTAACAAATGTTATAAGCTTGTCACTCCTGTCCATGCCATAACCCCATGAATATTTGGCTTGAGAAGAACCAGTCACATTGGCTAGAGCAAAATTGAGATGTTAGTTCCACCAATTACAGCTACATATGTAATGGAATGTGTCACCTCTTTTATTATTATCCTTCCTTTTTGAGAGCTTTTTTTATCCTTCTCAGCCACACAGTTATGGAACTTGGTAAAATTCCCACATACAAATCAAATTATTTAACTCCCCATTGTAATGAATATTAAACTATTACTCCCATTGTGATGACATCGCTTCCATACTAGAGAGAACTAGCAAACCGCTTGAAATTTAACAACTTAATAACCTGTTCGAAAATTCTTAGCCAACCTGCCATGTCCGTGTATTCCAAAAATGTACTCTATAGGTACATTAATTAATTTAATTCAAACAATAAATCACCCAGTAAATTAGCCTTACTTTGGGGTTGATCTATTGGATTTAGAATTAAACCCACCTCATAGTTTACCCATGGTGCTCTCACTTTACTGTGTTGGGCTGGCCCAGTAGGTCAAAACATTGACCTGACTGCCAATCTATCTTTTCTCCCATCTTCCTCAACGAGAAATCCTTACGAAATGGCAGAATTGCCTCTTCTCTACCTTTGTCTCAGCGGTTTCATCCCCCAATAGCAGCTATAACCTAAAACTCGGCCAACCCCGCATGGTTATGGCGGTGCCAGAAACTCCAGTGGTGCTTGGGTCGGCTGTGACGGTGTCCCCAAGGTCATCCCCACACAGCCACAAAAACAAGCCCCGTCGGTCAGGTGGCTTTGGAAGCGGACCGATGGTGGTTGTTCTTTCTTCATCAAAGTCATATCTCCCTCTATCACTATCAGAGTTGTATCTCAAGAAGCTTGTACCAATGGCGATTCTTCCATCATCTCCTCTGACAATGACATTTTTGGACGTGGAGGCCCTACTGCCAGAGACGAAAAAACTGTAAAAGAGAAAGTATCCCAATCTACCCGAGTCAAGCTCCTCAGAGAAGGAGGAAACTCTCTCTCTGTCTAAGCATAATGGTTTGCTCCAATATTCTTGCATACCCGTCACAATTCACTCACCTTACTAATAAGGCATAACAAACTTGCCAACTAAGCAGCTTACCCCACTCTTTATTTACCATATACCCTTACGACATTCTGTATCACATAACATCCCGTTTTCCTTATCAGCGCTCCTCGGGTCTCTATCAGATACTACTTGAGGTTTGAATGATAAACTCATGCAACTATTTGTCTTTAATACAACGAAGTGATATGTGATTCATTGCCATGATCAATGTTTTACAAGAAAAGGAAAAAGATATGTAGGATGTGTGTGATGCACATTGCAAGTTAAACATGCAAAACAACTGAGTATGAGAAACTCATTCGCAATACAAATTTTAGATATGTCGCTATTCTGCAATTGAGAAACTCATTCTATTTATACAGTTGAATAATTTACAACAGGGTTAAGAACAGTTTGTAACTGATTGTAACACAGTCAACAGATTCTGTTACAGAGTCTGTTATCTATTCTGTACATACGCATTTACTCTAATATGCCAACTGATTGGGGTGTTTAATGTTCTGACATGTTTATCTGTTCTCTATTTTTTTCTTCTGCCTTCGGCTAAGAAGCATACACTTGTGCTAGTGTAGTAGATAATAGAACAATGATCAACCATAGATGGAACAGAATGTGAGGCCATTAGGAACTAATTACTTGATTTAACTTGAGAAAACCTTAGATATTCAAAGAATTTATTAACCCCCTCCCCAAGGGTATTTGATGACTTGACAACTCTATTATCACCAAGCAATATGATAGAGTCTTAGAGTAGGGTGCTCAAGTCCTACATCGAGTAGTATGAAATACTCAATGGAGTATTGAAGTGGCTTGGTTCTTCCCCTTTAATCGCTAGCTTTTAAGAGGTCTCCAAGTGCTTCAATACTTATCACATTGGATTAGAGCTTGGTTGTCAGGGTGTAAAAATGGGCTACCTAATGCGTCTTAGAGTGCAGCAGTTGAGACGTCAGCTCTAAGGGGCAGTGCTATGATAGGACTTGGAATTCAATCCGAATCAAATTATATTGGAATGGATACAAATCAAAATTAGCATGCTAAAACAAATATAACTATCATTAATCTCGCCTTTGGCTTCAGGAAATGAAATCTATTCTTTATAGAATAGAGTTGATAAACCACACCAAATTAAAACAACTTTCCAATAGAAAAGGAAACTTTCATCAGTTGAGAATTTAATTAGAATATTATCAAATTTAAGAAAGGAATATAGACTCACATGAGATATACTTCCATGGATGGCACCTCTCTCACGTAGTAACTGCATCCTTGGTGACATGGAACCTCCAGAAGTCTGCTAGAACAAGGTATATCTGATACAGCTCTGATAAAACAACTGAACAATTTAACTCAAATCGTGCAAATGGTTCACCTTATAATCACTAATATCATCCCTGACTGAACTCAAAAGCTCTGCATGTTCCCACATTGAATTTATGTTCCCCTTGATACGCCTAAATTCCTGAATAGTATTAAATTTATCCCGAGAAGATGTTAAAAGTTAATTTATTCGAGCAGTATAAATCTAGAGAAGCAATATTCAGTATTTCAGTTCACAAAATTAACGTTCTGTATAAAAAGTTTGCACTTGTTGCAGAAGCCTTCTTCTACATTAAGCATAAAATTAGGTAGAGCCAGAACACAAATAATCAACACAAATACTAGATCAAAATGGCAGGATAAAATAACTATACCACTACATCTGCATATCTAAATTACAATCTTACGGTAAACATAACAAGAATAATAAGATAACATCCTTATCTACATTTGGATGTACTCAATAAATACATAATTATAGGGTCACCAACAGAAACTCTTCCTGCAGAGTATTGAATTTTGTGACAGAAATACCAGATGGACCAAACATGGAGAATAAAAGGGTCTCAATAGCTTTGATTAATGGAACTAAACATTACAGTTGATGCTGTTAAAGAAACTTTCTCAAGAATATAGGTATTACTGAGCAAATAAGATACCAAGCTATTGAATAATAAATTGACATTTTTTAGGAATAATTTGGATTCCACAAAGTAGGGTTGGCTACATGGATCAAACAATGCCATAACAATCTAGATTCTTAAAAAGGCGGAAGAAAATTCTAACCTGGCCACTTAAAGGCTTGCTAAACTTGAAGAATATTAAACTAATAAAGATGGAAATAAGCAAATGAAGGTAGTACTATATGTCTATAACATATGGTCTCAAATGATATCAAGAATCCCAATTACATTATATAATCCAATGGTATTAATAATGACTCCATATCCCAATCAAAGAAATCAGGCACAGACAATTTTGTTGTTTAATTTCAATAATCATCAATGGCTGCCTGCAATATTCAAACAATCCCTCTAATAGTTATCACCGCATCAATGTAAACAAACTTTGAATACATAATATTAACTAGCTTTCAGGGTTTAGGTAACAACCTAGCAACTTACACACATACTATTAACTAATCCTACGGATTTTCCATAGTTAGAAATAACCTAATTCCCTGTATGTGCTATTAACATAACCAAATCCCAAACCTTGGATAAACAAAGTTAACTTAAAGCTTGTAGGGAAAGAGGAAAGAAAGACAATAATAGATGATGAGAAAGGCTGACAGGTAGCATTGAGTTAAGAGCTTTGCATGACAAGGATGACTTTGATGATTGTGAGATAAAATTGATTAAGCAATTTAGTTTCACTCTTTATTTAGGGTTTTTAATTTTGTAATCAGGGTTTGTTTATATATCTTTTTTATATGTTATTGCTTTATTTTGAATTACCTTATTTCAGCTAAGAATTGAATAGCTTAGTAGGATGTTTGGCGTTTTAGGTTCTATAAGTAACCTTCACTGCAGACATTTGAGTCGCTTCAGATATTATACCATATTGACCATTTTTATTCAAAGACTATTTATTTAATATTTAAGTTGAAGCTGCATTCCACCTCATGAGAAATATTCTGGGACTGTCCTACATCAAGGTGGCTATGTTGTTGGTTTGTTAATAAGGACAATAGCTACAATGCCGGTTTGCTCTGAAGGAAGGCATACTAAATAAAGAATACATAATGGCATTTGATAGAACTCACAATTTTAAGACAAGAAATTGAATATTATTGAACTGAAAATGTTGAGCTTGAAACACTTACAGTGGTGGATAACAGTAAAATGCAGAAGATAAACTAGAGTTCAAGAACTCCTAATCCAGAGCTAAGCTCCTAACCAGAGAGAAAACTCTCCTAACCAATTCTAACAATATTTCTGAATGATTTTCTAACTACCCTTCCATCTTTTATGACCAGAAATTCATTATTTTTTGAATTGTCTAACACGACATGATACAAAATAGAAATTTGGCATAAGACATACCTGAGTAAAGTCATGAAGAATGTCTCTATGCCTAGCCAACTTTTGAGCTGTAGAAGTAGTTTGTGCAGCAGATGCAGCACATCTGCTCAATGAATCATTTATGTCCAATAACTTCTCAAGCAAGGATTGGATTTCCATTTCCATAGACTTCCATGACCTACTGGACCCAAGAGGAGGTGACCCACTATCTACATAGACTGATCAGAAAGCGAACATTATCACAAATGTGGAAAACTGGCTACTAATAGCATTCAATTATACAATGCTTTGAGATTAACGTACATGCTTAATTTAACTTATTTTTCGAAATAAAATAGCATTTTACCCATAATACAAGTAAACCATAGTTGTCCATCCTAGATAGCGACATGGGGCAAACAGACCCAAAAAAATTAAACAATAACAACAAAAGTAAAGAAAAATAATTACCATCAATCCCAAGCAGAATTAACTAGTGAATAACAAAAGTCAAGGACCACAATCACCATCAATCTCAAGCATAATAAACTAGTGAATAACAAAAGAAGTCAACGAGCACAAGGGAAAATAAGAAATAAGAAAAGGAGTACACATAAGAATGAAATGAACAAAATAAAAAGGAAGATGATGAAACAAACAACAACATCCAAGTTCTATCTCACTAGGTGGGGCTGTCTACATGGATAAAGAAATACAAATTAAATGCAAAGGACTCAGCTCCACAACAAATTGATATCTTAATTCAGCTGCAATTGGACGCAGGGGGGATAGACACACTATTCACGATAGACCCATTAATTAATGTCGGGGGAGGAAATAACATAATGGTTTATAAAAAGCTGAGTAACAGAAAGGGGGGCATGATGAGTGTGAAGTTCTTAGGAACCTTATCTAATTCTCCTAAATCGATATCCTAACAGAAGTGGGGAATTGAAAGGGATTAAGCCATGATGAGTGATTCTCATTTTAGTAGGGGGTCTCATTCTTGAGAGTACCATTTTTCTTTCTTCTTTTTTTTCCATTCTGCAATGGGACTCTTCTCCAACAATTAGTCATTTACTGTTTCATTCACAACGGTAAAGAGGATACATCCTTTGACTTTTACCAGAAATACAAGTTCGATACCATTTTTGCTTTTCATCTCTGTTTTGTTCCTATTATGTACAAGACAAGTGAAGGAAATTTTCTGCAAAAGTTTGGAATAGAGGTAAGGTTGTTGGTTTTCGTCAAAAGGACACAAAATAAAGAGGGGGTAAGTGGGCACTATATCAGTCACCTGGATTGAGTAGCAGTGATGATCTGCCACAATTCCAGGCCATGATGGAAGCTACGTTAAATGAAAAGCAATGTTCTACACATCTATGGGAGGACTTGCAACAATGCCACAATTGAAAACTATGCTCTCAATATTATTTTGATGGTCTGTTCTAAGCCCAAAATAAACTAATTCAATATGAACTTATTTTGTAAATATTAGTATGTTATCCCTCATAACGAATTTGGATACTTCTACCCTCATTGGTGAATGATAAACATTTTGAGGAGATAAATGAATGAAACATAATCCAAATAAGAAAAATGTTATTATCATCATTATAGTACTAGAACTTAATTGTCTGTTTGATTAAGGATGTCAACAACAAAAACTGATCGTAGATTTCCCCAAAAAACTAAACTGACAAGAACAATAGCTCGCAACTAATATAATCTCAACGGGAAAAGACTAAAAGAGGGCATATTTGAATTGATTTATTTGAGCTTGTCTACTGGCATAAGCACTTCTGAGACTGTTTGAGAGAGTTTATGATAACCGCTAATGACATGTTCATAAGCTGTTTTCAGCTAATTTTCATAAGCTAACCAGGATAACTTATCAAACAGCTAATAGCTCATGTAAAAACTGTTTGACTTCTTATTACATTGTGTTATAAAAATAGCTTATATATAGTGATTATGCTATAAGCTGTTAAATAAACTGTTTAGCCAAACAGGGCCTCATTTTAAGTATCACTCAAAAAAATCAAGCAAACAAAGTAACAAAACAGACATGCCAAAGAAATGTGATAAAAACAAAAAAAAAAACAAAATCAATTTTCGCCAATTTCATAACTGAATCGAATTGATAGCTAAAATTCACAAATCAAAACACTCCCCGATTCCATTTCTAAATGAAGTTCCTCCAATCGACAAGTAAATTAACACAAACCCACGATTATTTATGCAAATTGAACGAAATTAAAAGAATCGTTAAAAGAGAATAAGAACCTCCATGCGTAAACCTAGCACCGAGCTTAGCGTAAGAAGACAACTTGACTTCAATGTCACCCTCGACCTTCCTCGCTTCCTTTCGCAGTTCCTCCCAACCCGATTCCTGAAGATCCGGATCCGTCATTCGGATCTTCTATTTGAACTTTTTCTATTTGATTCAGTTATTGCGGTTGAAACTCTTACTGATACTTCGTTTGGCCTGGTTTTCACGTGTTCCTTCTGGCTTCTTCTTCACAGAAGTGCTTGGAGAGGAGGGTGAGGATCTCGTGTGGTTAAGTGTACTATAATAATCCAGTCTCTTGTGATGTGGACCATTTTGATTGGTTTCTAGATAGGTAGGAGTAGGACAACATAAATATCTCTCTCTCATCATAGAAAAATTCATTTGTCACCCGGTATAAGTTATTAAATATATATATGATTATTTTTTGAATCGGTCCTTATAAATATTACTAATCTATCTTGAATTATAAAATGTTAATATTAAATACATATAAAAAGTTAAGAACCAAAAATAAAATAAAATAATAATATTAGAACATAAAATAAACACAAATGTAATATATTGATATTTTATAAAAAATAAAATATAATTCCTACTATATTTTATATAGACATAATTGCTCGGTTTTTTAATTTAATTTTAGGTAACAATTCTTTATTTCTTTTCTCGATTTGGTATTTTATTTAATTTTAAGTAACAATTTGATTTTTTATATCTTAAAATATCAACAATATTATCATTTTTTTACAAAAATTCAAAAAATTCATCAATATTTTCAAACAAAACCCATAAAATTAATTATCATCTTCGATCTAATGCAAATTTCATCAAATTCATAACTCAAATCTTCAAATAAACTCATATTCTCATTCTTTATTTGATGAATTAGATGTTGTTAGATATCGAAATATAAATTCTTTATTTGATGAATTAGATGTTGTTGGATATAGAAATATGAGTTTATTTGAATATTTGAGTTATGCATTTGATGAATACTTTTGAAATTAGTATTGAATTTTATGGGTTTTGTTTGAAGATTTTGATGAATTTTCCAAATTTCTATAAAGAAAAGATAATATTAGTAACATTTTAAGATATAAAAGATCGAATTTTACTTAAAATTAAATAAAAGAATAAATCAAAAAAAAAGAAAAATAAATAAATAATTGAAGTATTACATAAATTAAAAGATTGCGAGAGCAATTATATCTCATATAATATTGTATTTATGTCAAACTTTTCGTTATAATAATATTACTAAAAGAATATATATATAATAAGTTAACACTAAATACATTTATACATAATAGTCAATTTAGTAATAGTTATATATAAAATAAACATATTTATTATACTACAAATCACACTCAACTTTTAATGATGTCTTGTTATTTATAGTTAGAGTTACTTTTAGCTACATGTTACAATTACTTTTAGCTGCACGTCTGATATGTGTTAACTCAAATATTCATCCAAATTTTCTCTTTCTTTCTCATTTCCATGTCAGAACTTTTTCTTTATATAGAAATCATTCCCTTTCTTTCCATTCCCTATTCGATTGATTCCTTCAATTTCCTCTTCAATCTATTTCCTTCGATTTCCTCTTCAATATGTATACCTCTTCAATCATTTTCCTTCAATTGAATTTCTCTCAAGATTTAGTGATTTATGATTCAGTGATTCACGAGTAAGTGAAAATCATTTTTCCTCTATTAGCAATTTGCATTGGTTGAATCATTTGATTGATTTTCGTAACAATCGACAGATGTTGGTATAACTATGTTTGGGGTTACTACTCCTTGTGTTGATACTGTTAGAGATAGGTTGCATCGAGAAGGTTATGAGAGTTTGGTTTTTCATGCCACTGGGGTTGGTGGCAGGGCTATGGAAAATTTGATTAGAGAAGGATTTATACAGGTAATTGATCATTTGAGAGTATATCTAAGTTTATATGCATTCAACGGTGTAATTTTAGTTGATAGTGATATGTTTTTGTTGTGTTTTATTTTAAGCGTTGAAGATTTGCAGCTGCTTTGGAAGATTAGCATAAGAAGTTGGTTTGTCTTTTTAAAATTTAGAATCTCACTTATCAGTACTGTGTTTTCTTTTGAATCTTATCGCAAATTTGAGTAGCATGGTAAAAGCCTTTTTTATCTTTTTGTGGAAAAGGTCAAGGCCTATGATATTAAACATACATAGATATTCTTTGCTTGTTAAAATATTCTTTTAATTGGTATCATTGCACCTTATGGGTGTGAATGTGAGGTTTTGGGCTTGCTTTATGTACATTGACAGAAAAAGGTCGTTGCTCTAACTGTATGACTGTCTAGGCTAAACCACTAAGCCTGAGCCTGACCCTTCAGAGAATATTAAATTTACATGGATCACAAATTTCATTTTAACTTTCATGGTTGCCAACACTTCTTCAAATTATTTTAGATTTTTGTGTGTATACATAGGCTGTTTTGGGAAAGCAGACACTTAACTTTCATTGACATAATTGTATGGTGCATAAGTTGAACTTGGATGCTTTGTGGAGTTGCTTGTATTCTGGTTGTTTCGATTCAGATTCTTCTTTATGCATTCCTACCTCAAATGATTTTCGTAACAATCATTTGATTGATTTTACATATAGGAAATCGACAGATGTCATAACAAACTAACGTAAAGTAGTTACTCCTATAAAGCACATGGCTAAATTCTTTAGTTACATGTATATATTCTCATAGTAACCTACCAGATTGCGAATGATGGTTTGGAAACCGTAACCTTACTTTATTTTATGGGTGCAAACCCACTTTAGAATTCATCAAAACACCAGAGAATTTGTTTTACTGTTAGAGTTATGGGGATAAGAATAATTCATATTCTTTGATTGGTCTTTTTCCTTTGGACCCAATTCTTAGATTTGTTCAATGTAATGTTGGCGTTTGGGTGACAATTCTTGTAGAGCAGGCTAATAGGTTTGTAAGAAACTGGTCTTTGCTTAGCGAGGTTTTGATGAAAGGGTTTAATGTGAGTTATAGTAACCCTTTTGAGAATGATTGTTTTTAGTGTATTGGTTCTGGTGGTCAAAAGTGTGGGTTTGATTATGATGATAATGAACCTATTTGTATTTGTGGTAATGGGTTGTGTCCATTTTCAGGTATTCTAGCTTTTCTTTTGCTTTAATTTTGGTGTTTGGTGTTTGATGATGATTCTTAATTCATGTAAAAACTATTGATTTTAAGTATGATTTTAAATTGCGGTGCAGTTGTATTTGTGGTTGCATTGCAATTTTTATATTGTGAAAAATTGTATAATACAGCCTAAGCGAGTGACCATAATTGCAGTCATGATGATGTTGTGAAGACCTTTAACATCTGTATCATTGTAGTTTTATAGCGAAATTTAAAATCATGGTTTTAAGGATGATTTCATAGTATTGTGTTGTTGTGTGGACTAATACTGTTGCTGCGATTTCACTTAAATGCTTCTTTTTCTCTGGAGGTGAAAGTAATATATTGTACATTACTCACTTGTAACTTAATTTGCTCTTATCTTAAAGCTACATGTCATTGCTCAACTATTTGATTAAGAATGGAGATTAGGCCTTATTAATTTCCAGTTCATATATGGAACAATAGAACATGAGACTTTCCCACTAATTTTTTTTCCCACCCCTTTTCTATCCTTGTCTGTTTCTTTGTTCTGACATAATTGTTTTTTATGATGTAGGTAAAAACTCTAACAGTAGCGTTATAATAGGTAACTTCTTTTTTTCCAACACATGGATTGAATTTGCTCTTATCTTAAAGTAAGGTTACGGTTTCTCAAAAATTAATTGTTGTTGTGGAAATAATAAATAAGAGTAGAAAGGCAAGTTGTTTATGTTTTAATGTGGATAAGCATGATAAGGGTTTAGTATGATTAAAATAGTAAATTAGTTGAAGAATGGAATTGGAAGCTTCCTAGTAAATGAACTGTTTTGTTGAATATAAAATAGTAACTGGGTCTTCCTTATTAAGTTATTATAAATGATTGAAAGTTTAGGAGACAAATGTATAGATTTGAATGATATAGGAATGAATGAGTGGCTTATTGAGGTAGGTCATGTGTTGATGATATCAACGAAGGAAACATTTCCTCCACTAAACTTTTTCACCATAAAATCGAACTATAAAAAAGAAGTGATTTGAATTAATTACATACTCATTTCATATTGCCCTCACAAGAGGTAAAAGTTAAACAAGTTTGAATAATTTAATTGGATTTGTTTTCTAGACAAAGTTGCGAATTAGGCAAGCTCGAGTGTACATTGAAGAATATTCTAAACCGCCTCCTGGAAATCAGTCTCCTTTTGAAGAGGTAAGCTGATCTTATTGAAGTGTGAATTAGTTTAAATGACTCATTCTTGTGAGGTTAGGGTGATATAGCGATACGTGTTTTAATTTATTGTATTCTTCTTTTTCTTTATTTATATTTAAGTTATATTTATTCTATGTTAGTATGTTAGTTATATTTCTTCTTTTTTCAATGTTGTTAGAGCTATTAAGGGATGCATTCCCTGAAGAAAATACATTGTCAAAATCTTTTTATGATACAAAAAAGGTTATTTGTGGATTAGGTCTCTCGTATGAAAAAAAATCATGTTTGTCCCAATGATTGCATATTATATTGGAGAGATTTTGCTAATGCTCAAATTTGCTCAAAATATGGTAGGCCATGATGAATACTAAACTCTAATGATAATGAAGGTAGAAAAAAAATCCCTACAAAGGTTCTTTGTTGGTTTCCTCTTAAACCTAGACTACAAAGACTCTTTCTATCATCAAAAATAGCTTTTTCTATAACATGACATGAGGATGGAAGAACAAAAGATGGGCTCATGAGACATGCAGCTGATTCTTTCGCCTGGAAAGATTTTGATCGTTAACATCCTGATTTTTCGTGCGACCCTCGTAATGTTCGACTAGGTTTAGCTTCTGATGGATTTAACCCTTTCAAAACCATGTCAATTTCTCATAGCACTTGGCTTGTTGTTTTGGTTCCTTATAAATTTCCTCCATGGATGTGTATGAAGCAACCTAAGTTTATATTTTCACTGTTTATTCTCGGTCCAAAAGATCCAGGAAATAAACTTGATGTCTATATGCAACCTCTTGTGGACGAACTAAAAGAATTATGGGAAATTGGGGTGAAAACATTTGATGCATGCAAAAAAGAGTCATTCCAAATGTGTGTTGCTATCATGTGGACTATCAATGATTTTCCGGCATATGCAAATTTGTCTGGTTGGAGCACTAAAGGTCGATATGCTTGTCCATGTTGTAGTTTAGAAATTGCGTCTAAGTAGTTGCGTTATAGTTGAAAGTTTTGCTACATGTGTCATCATTGTTGGTTAGAGCCTAACCATAAGTGGAGATACAATAGAGGAGAATTTGATGGAACCCAAGAGTTTAGACAATTGGAAGATCGTGGAATAGGGAATGGGTCACCATGGAAAAAGAAAAGCATTTTGTTCACATTGCTTATTGGCAACATAATGTTCTTCGTCATAATCCTGATGTAATGCACATTGAAAAAAATGTTTGTGATAACATTATTGGAACATTGTTGCATTTAGACGGAAAATCAAAGGATAACGATAAAGCACATTATGACCTTATAGATATGAACATAAGAAGTCAACTACATCCAACGATGCATCCAGGTAAAGGTAAAAAATATTTGCCTAGAGCACCAAATGACATCGAATGAGAAAGAAATATTTTTGGAAGTTCTCAAAAACATAAGAACCTCAGATGAATATTTGTCTAATATATCTAGATGTGTGCAAGTGAAGCAACACAAGATATTTGGTCTCAAAAGCTAAGTAAAATTATGTTATCTTATTTGGTGACCTAAAATCTCCTTTTCAGGTTCCTTTTTACTCTAAAATAATTTGTTCGTAATCGAGCATATCTAGAGGGATATATTGCATAGGGTTATTTAGCTCATGAATGTTTGATATTTTGTTCCTGATATCTTTTCATGGTGGAAACCTATTTTAATAGACATAGTCGAAATGATGATTCGATTTTTGTGTAAAATACAAGTCTTTTAAATCCTAGAGGGAGACCATTGGAGAGAAAGTGCAAAGATGGGTTCAATGTGAAGAAAATAAAAAGGGCTTCTCGGATTTTCCTTGACATAAAACATTAAGTCTTTTAAATCCTAGAGGGAGACCATTGAAGAGAAAGTGCAAAGTTGGGTTCAATGTGAAGAAAAGAAAAAGGGCTTCTCGGATTTCCATTGACATAAACATTGCTACTAGCACATATATATGTACTTTTTAATAGCCATAATGTTGACCCCTTTCAAAAGTAAGTCAATTTATTTATGTTTATATTTAGTTACTAAATTTGGTTTTACACCTTTATACTAATCTTTCTTAACCTTTTTACATAGAGAACACTTTGATCTTATTAGGAGACGAAATCGTCAACTATCTTATTATGAAAATGACAAAATTCATGGTCGATCATTTTTTGATTGATTCCGTGAACGACTAAGTGTTAGAAATCATTTTCATCCCTAATATAGAATTTATAATCATTTTAAATTTTAACAATTTGAAATTGTGGTAGGTTTCACAGTTGAAAGAGCAAGGCAATGCTCTAGTGACAGAAGATATCAAGTGGCTTGCACGTGGTCCACTAGAAATAGTGAGAAAATATAGTGGTTATATTATTAACAGAGATAGATTCCATACAAAGAAGCATGAAAAAGGCTTAAACACTCAAAATAGTGGCATCGTCGTTACCGTTAAGACAAACAATTATGATAGTTCAAGAGATAAGCACCCGAAAGAAAGGGAGATAAACTATTATGGTGCATTAACAGATATAATTCAATTAGATTATTCTGGAAATTATAAGGCATTATTGTTGAAGTATGATTGGGTTGACATAAATAAAGGTTGTATAATTGATAGTTTAGACATGACATTAGTCAATTTCAATTATTTGCAACATACAGGGAATATGTATGCGATGACTCATTTATTTTGGCCCAACAAAGTATTCTATATGGGGAATAGAACACAAAATGATTGGTTTGTTTTTGTGCATGCTAAAGTTAGAGATTGGTTTGTTGTTGTGCATGCTAAAGTTAGAGATGTGTATGATTTGGGTGATGAGATGTCCAATGATGTAGATCAAGAGAATGAACAAGTCTTGCAAGATATAAATGACAATGACTTGATTAGACAAGAAGTTGATGATAATCATGATATCAATAAAGTTACAATATTCATGGAGAACATTCCCCAAAATGATGAGGGTGGTGATGATACAGAAGATGAGAGTGAGAGAGACTTCTAATATATAGAGCAAATTATTTATCAATCAATTTATTTGACTTCTAATTTATTGAAGTTACAAAGGTGTGTAGTTATTTATGCTGGCTACCATTTTATGTGTTTAATTTGAGGTAGATTATAACTGTCATTGTTTATTTTTTTCACGACAATTAAAATCTAATTTGGCTTTGGCATATGTAGAAAGTACCATGGGGAAGCACCGAAGAAAGTTAAATACTACTCAAAATCGTGGCCAATCACAAGACGAAGGGCATTCAATTGATAGCTCTAATGAACTCAACCAATGAAGGGGGGTTGAATTGTGTTTGCACAAAGTTGATAACTTTATGATAATTTATAAATAATTAAAAAATTAGTTTGGTTTTGGTGACTTACTTGGAGTAAAAGCAATCGGATTCAGAAGTAGCAAACAACGAAAGCATAAATGATTTGACACATAGCTTTATCTTGGTTCACCATTAACTAGGCTACATCTAGTCCCCTCATTCAAAAGGTTTTAATCCACTAATTCAAATAACTTGAATTACAAAGCACCTGACCCTCCAAGCCAATCTTCCCAAACAGCCTGACAACTCCAGACTTTTGAGGAACTAACCACCTTGACCCTACAAGCCATGTCTTCTCCTAACAACCTGACCACCCCAGATTGAAGAAAGAACTAAACCACTATCGGATTGGATACAAGAGATTGAAACTTGAGTAGTTGCTTCTAACAAAGCTGATAATAATAATAACTCTCACATTATAAGAAAAGAGCACTCAAAAATATTTCTAACCTGAACAAGTGTTTATCTCTTTGAACTCTAAGATGAATTGAGAACTTTGAGCTTGAGTTACTCTTTTCTGCTTTTCGATGCTTTTCTCCTTCAGCCTTGAGTGTCTATTTATAGTGAAAATTTGGGTTTCAATTTAGTCCTTATTTAATTCTGAATTGTATCTTGTTTAGATTGAGTTTGTAAATTTTTCAAATTGATTTTGTTCCTATTTTGTGTAGATTGACTTTGTAAATTCTTCATAATGATTCTGTTCTTATTTTGTGTAGATTGACTTTGTAAATTCTTCAAATCAAATGTTCTTCAAATCTTCATTAAAATGTTGATCAAATATTCTTCAAATCTTCATTAAATGTAGATCAAATATTCTCCAAATCTTCATTAAATGTTGATCAAATATTCTTCAAATCTTCAATTAAATGTTGATCAAATATTCTTCAAATCTTCATTAAAATGTTGATCAAATATTCTTCAAATCTTCATTAAATATATATAGAATATTCTTCAAATATTCTTCAAATATAAATTTGAATCAAATCTTATTTTAGATTTTCATCAATTATAATTTTGAATCAAATCTTATTTAAGATTTTCTTCAATTATAAATTTGAATCAAATCTTATTTTAGATTTTCTTCAAAAACATGAATCTTCTTTCATACTCTTTGAAGTCAAACATATTGTTCTCATAAAATACTTTTGTTAACATCAAAACTCTATATGTAAAACCATCTTGGTTCCAACAATCTCTCCCTTTTTGATGATGACAAAACTTGTATTTTTTATAACAGTTTTTCTTTATATTTCTTTAACTCCCCCTAACTTAGGGCTCCCCCTAAGTCTTAGTATCATTTTCTCTCCACTTTATCAAATATCTTTCTCCCCCTTTTGTCATCAGACAAAAAGACTTGAATGTGAAACTTTGCCTTTTTCTTTCTTTTTCTTTTCTTTTTTCTTTTTTTTTGTTTTTTTATTTTTTATTTTTTATTTTTGAATAAAATAAATATAACATAATATAAGAAAGTATAATAACTATTGTAAAACTAAACTACTTTGAAGTGATCACAACATCAGTCAGGTATGAATGTAAGGTTTAGGTTTTTCTTGATGAAGTCAAACCTATCTTCAGGTAGTGGTTTGGTGAATATGTCAGCCCATTGGTGTTCAGTGTCTATAAATTGAAGGTTTAGTACCCATTTTTGAACAAAGTCCCTAATGAAGTGGTGTTTGATCTCTATGTGTTTAGCTTTAGAATGTAAGATAGGGTTTTTGACTAGACAAATGGCAGAAGTGTTATCACAATAGATGGGAATGTTAGATTCTAGGATGTTGTAGTCTTCAAGTTGATGTTTCATCCAAAGTAGTTGAGAACTGCAGCCAGCTGCTGAAATGTACTCAGCCTCTGCTGTTGACATTGCAATGGTGTTTTGTCTCTTACTTGACCAAGATATTAAGTTGTCACCTAAAAATGTGCAGTTGCCACTGGTGCTCTTTCTTTCAAGTTTATCTTCAGCCTAATCAGAATCACAGTATCCACTAAGTTTGTACTTATGAGATTTTCTGTAGAACAAGGTAAGGTTGGTAGTGCCTTTTAGGTATCTAAGGATTCTCTTAACAGCAGTTAAATATGATTCCCTAGGGTCAGCTTGAAATCTTGCACATACACATACACTAAACATGATGTCAGGTTCTGGAAGCGGTAAGGTAAAGTAGGGATGCTATCATTCCTCTATATATTTTTTTTGGTCAACTTTTTCGCCTGAATCATCTTTTTCAAGTGAACAAGTAGGGTGCATTGGTGTAGTCATAGATTTGCAATCACTCATCTTAAACTTCTTAAGAAGCTCTTTTGTATATTTGGTTTGAGGAATGTATATACCTTTTTGACTTTGCTGAATTTGTATACCTAAGAAGAACTTAAGTTCTCCCATCATACTCATTTGAAATTCAAGCTGCATCAATTTAGAAAATTCTTGACAAAGAGTGCCATTAGTAGATCCAAAAATAATGTCATCAACACAAATTTGAATAATAAGAATGTTATCTCTTATTGATTTTCTAAAAAGTGTATTATCTACTTGTCCTCTTTTAAAGTTATTTTTAAGCAAGAAGTTACTAAGTCTATCATACCACGCCCTAGGTGCTTCTTTTAGACCATACAAGGATTTCCTAAGTTTAAAACCATGATTTGGAAATTCAGAACTTTCAAACCTGGGGGTTGTTTAACATACACTTCTTCACTTATATAACCATTTAGAAAAGCACTTTTAACATCCATTTGAAATAATGTAATGTTATTATTTGCAGCAAAAGAAAGTAGGATACGAATAGCTTCTAACCTGGCCACTGGAACAAATGTCTCAGTGTAATCAATGCCCTCTTACTGACTGTAGCCTTGTGCAACAAGTCTTGCCTTATTTCTGGCCACTTCACTAGTTTTTGAAAACCCACTTGGTTCCAATAATGTTCTTCTTTGGTCTAGGTACTAGATCCCAAACATCATTCCTTTTAAATTCTTGAGAACCTGCAAAATACTTATCTAACTTTGATTTTTAAGATCAAGCTTCTTGTTATCACAGTAATAATTAAATTTAAAGAAAGATATCACCTATATGTTAACAGTTTCAGTTTCACTCTGAAAACCCTCTTAGTTCTTCTTTTCTGGTTTTCAGACTCTGAGTTTGCATATTCTCTAATTAGAGAGTTTGGATGATGGGATTTGAATTCCCATCCAGGTTTGTAGTCTTCATGAATTTGATTGGAGTGTTCAAAGAAGTCTCTTGATTCTAACTTTTAATTTGCCACTTCTGTTTCAGCTGATGTATCGGGTTTCTCTGATGGTAATTCTGATTCTTATGGTAGTTCCAGTTCTGTTGATATGTGTGATTTCTATGCCAGTTTTGAGTCTGTTGATACTCCAAATATTTCTGATATTTCTGGTTCATCATATGGTTCTGATTCTGATAAGTATTGTGTTGACCAGTCCTTCTTCCAACAGAGTCAGTTGGCTTCTGTTTGGTAGAGCTTGGAACATAGACCTTTTTGCCTTCATATATTGCAAGCATCCATTGACCAGGCACCATGACTGGTGTTTCAATTTGATTGCTTAGAACATCTGCAACATAAACAATTTTATCTTTTGGTACCCAAATTTGGTTGGCTCCTGGTTTGTTAGATCTTAAAGATTTCTTGTCTTTCCAAGTGGTTAGCATAGGACAAGATATTTTATTGTGACCTTTCTTATAGCAAATAATACATAAATCATCAGAGGGAACAAACTTAGATTCAATTACTTTTTCTTGAAATCCTATTCCTCTTTTACCATTCCTACTAACCCCATAAATCATAGATGCATACTTGCTTCTTTCCATACCATTATCAATAAAATCTTGAAATACTTCTTCATGCTTATCAGAGTTACATGTGGTATTTTTAATTGATGTTGAACTATAATTACTTTTCAAAATTAGATTTTCAGCCTTATGTTCAGCAATATCAGTTTTCAGATTTGCATTTTCTGTTTTAAGTTCAATAATATCAGTTTTCAGAGTTGCATTATCTATCTTAAGTTCAGTAATATCAGTTTTCAGATTTGCATTCTCTATTTTAAGTTCAGTAATATCAGTTTTCAGATTTGTATTTTCTATTTTAAATTCAGTACTTTGGTTCTTTAAAACATTAACATTTTCAATTAGATTAATATTTTCTTTCCTAGGTGTTTTCAGTTTTAAAGACAATTTGTGATTAATATTTAAAAAATCGTTTATAGCAATAATTAAATCAGATCGAGTAAATTCAGAAAATACCTCAGTTTCTTCATCTGTTGATTCACTTCCAGAGTCAGAATCTGTGTTGGATCCAGAGGTAGAGTTGGTATGAGCCATCATAGCTAAATCTGTTTGTTCATCGTTAGAGGATTCCTCAGAATCATCCCATATAGCCATCAAACTCTTCTTCTTGGGTCTGGAATCTTTCCTTTTTCCTTTCTCCATATTTGGACATTCTGACTTGATATGTTCAGGTTCATTGCATCCATAGCAGATGATGCTTTTATCATCATTTCCTTTGTTGGATTGCTTGGAATATCTTTGGGGAAATTTCTTATTTCTGTTGTGCCACATCTTTCGAACTTGTCTGGTTATGAAAGCAATCTCCTCTTCCTCTGAGTTCAGATTCTGATTATCTGAATCACTATCCTCTGATTCTGATGTTGCCTTTAGAACCTTCTTCTGCTTAGATTTCAAGGCCAGAGTCTTGTTCTTCTTCTTGGGATCATCTTCTTCAAGCTCAATTTCATGTGATCTGAGAGAGCTGATTAATTCTTCCAGCTTTAGAGTATTCAGATCATTTGCTTCTTGAATGGCAGTGATCTTAGGTCTCCACTTACTTGTCAGACTCCTAAGAATTTTCTTCACATGATCAGCAATAGTATAACTCTTCTCAAGTACCTTTAATCTTGAGACCAGGGTCTGGAATCTGGAAAACATTGTTTCAATGTCTTCATCTTCTTCCATCTTGAACAACTCATACTTTTTGACTAGGAGGTTTGCTTTTCCTTCTTGAACTTGCTTGCTTCCTTCATAGGTTAGAATCAGACTATCATAAATACTCTTTGTTGTCTCTTTGTTGGTGCACTTGTCAAACTCCTTAAAGGTGATTGCATTTATCATGAATGTTCTGGACTTATGATGCATCTTGTACATCTTCTTCTGATCAGCATTCATCTCCTTTCTTGGAATTTCAATACCATCTGTATTCTTCGGAGCAATATAACTATCTTCCACCAAGTCCCAGAGTTAAGGATCTTGTGAAATATAGAAACTTCTCAGCCTGTCTTTCCAATACTCAAAACGTTCTCCATCAAACAGAGGTGGTCTGTTGATATTTCCTCCAACAGCTTCTTCACTTAATCCAGACATATTGAACCCTTTGATCTTTTCTCAAACATTGTAAAGTGCTCAGCCTTGAGACCGAGTTCTGATGCCAATTGAAGGTGCGAACACGAGAATGGGGGGTTGAATTGTGTTTGCACAAAGTTGATAACTTTATGATAATATATAAATAATTAAAAAATTAGTTTGGTTTTGGTGACTTACTTGGAGTAAAAGCAATCGAATTCAGAAGTAGAAAACAACGAAAGCATAAATGATTTGACACATAGCTTTATCCTGGTTTACCACTAACTTGGCTACATCCAGTCCCCTCATTCAGAAGGTTTTAATCCACTAATTCAAATACCTTGAATTACAAAGCACCTGACCTTCCAAGCCAGTCTTCCCAAACAGCCTGACAACCCCAGACTTTTGAGGAACTAACCACCTCGACCCTACAAGCTAGGTCTTCTCCTAACAACCTGACCACCCCAGATTGAAGAAAGAACTAAACCACTATCGGGTTGGATACAAGAGATTGAAACTTGAGTAGTTGCTTCTAACAAAGTTGATAATAATAATAACTCTCACATTATAAGAAAAGAACACTCAAAAATATTTCTAACCTGAACAAGTGTTTCTCTCTTTGAACTCTAAGATGAATTGAGAACTTTGAGCTTGAGTTACTCTTTTCTGCTTTTCGATGCTTTTCTCCTTCAGCCTTGAGTGTCTATTTATAGTGAAAATTTGGGTTTCAATTTAGTCCTTATTTAATTCTGAATTGTATCTTGTTTAGATTGAGTTTGTAAATTTTTCAAATTGATTTTGTTCCTATTTTGTGTAGATTGACTTTGTAAATTCTTCATAATGATTCTGTTCTTATTTTGTGTAGATTGACTTTGTAAATTCTTCAAATCAAATGTTCTTCAAATCTTCATTAAAATGTTGATCAAATATTCTTCAAATCTTCATTAAATGTAGATCAAATATTCTCCAAATCTTCATTAAATGTTGATCAAATATTCTTCAAATCTTCAATTAAATGTTGATCAAATATTCTTCAAATCTTCATTAAAATGTTGATCAAATATTCTTCAAATCTTCATTAAATATATATAAAATATTCTTCAAATATTCTTCAAATATAAATTTGAATCAAATCTTATTTTAGATTTTCATCAATTATAATTTTGAATCAAATCTTATTTAAGATTTTCTTCAATTATAAATTTGAATCAAATCTTATTTTAGATTTTCTTCAAAAACATGAATCTTCTTTCATACTCTTTGAAGTCAAACATATTGTTCTCATAAAATACTTTTGTTAACATCAAAACTCTATATGTAAAATCAACTTGGTTCCAGCAACCAAAATAATCACTCTATGTCTGAAGAGGGAAGTCATATTGAAGCTGAAGGTAAATTGTTTTTGTTTATATTAGTGTTCTTGCAATTTCACTAGACTTAGTGTGGTTGTATTGATCTAAGACAATTGATATTGAGTGTTTTGTGGTTTGCTAATACGAATATATGATTTAAGTAAAAAGAGAACAAGAGGTTATACACACATGCTAGATGTATAGGACATGCCAGACGGAGAGTTTATATTGGTGGATGTAGATTCTTTTGGCAATCCTATTGGTTGGGAAGGAAAAACTCTATTTAATGCAATAGGAAGTTTGGTAAGGAGGTCTCAATGTGCTTCAATCAATTATGTTAACTGGAGTAAAATGCTTGAACCCTATATTATTGATATGATTGAACTTATTGCAGTGTTGTATAAGTTTTTAAAAGTTCTATTTCATTTCAGGTTTTATAAATATTTTGTTTTGGAATAATATGTCTGACAAAATTTGTGTTTTTCTAATTATTCATATGATAGACAAAGTTTTGATTTGTTCCTGAATTCACCGAACAAACTGAGAAGATATGACAGTAGTAAGACTTAAGCGAAAATGACTGCCTACATCCCGGACACAAGGATTGATCCTTCTTAATATGTTGCTTTAGAACATCATTGGTATTCCAATAATGTACAAGTATATGTATAATGTCATTAATAATTTGTTCATCTAACAATTATTTATCATATGCTTGTTTTGATTGTTGACTTTACTTATTCATTGGATATAGAAAATAAGTAACATGAAGAAAAAGAATCGCACAAAACATGAGGACATACATTGCATGGGAACCAAGAATCTTCTAAGACTACTTCATGGGAACCAAGAATCTTCCAAGACTAATTCATGAGATGGTTTGTCCCGATGTGTTTTAATTAATTTCTCAATACTAATGGTCGATATTCTTGTTACTAAGTTTAGCCGACAAAAGCTAGAGGAAAACAATCATCACGAGCACAGATTTACATTGATACTCAAACTTGAAAAGATGGAAACATTGTTACTGAAAAGGCAGCTGATGTAATTGTAAGAAATTTAAACTTTGATGATAAATTTGAAATAACTCATTCTCATAATCTTACTGTCACAAGTAGATTGTGTGCCTAATTTTATATTCTAGCTCATGTTATTAGATTTCATGAAGTATATAATAAAGACAATTGTGATAGTCAATCACAACATTTAATTATACTTCGATTCTACGTAATATGTATTATTAGTTGATCTTTTTTTATACAAGGTGAAAGTTACTTCATCAATACAAGAATATAAAATGGTATGAAGTTTGCAAAACTTAATAGAAAATTTGAATGTGTTATGTAACTTTTTTTGATGTATAATAACATAAGTCTTATTGTGACAAACATGCATGATGGATAGTTTCATAATATTCTCTCTCCCTTTCTTAGGTTAACTTATGTTGTTTCCAGGTTAATGTAAATTTTAAGACAACGATCTTTCCTTTTTTATTCCTAAGCTGCCAGTTAAATAATGCAAAGCTTCATGTTGTTAAATATTGTAATTGACTATGACACTTTGTGTTAAATGTAGGAAGAACTAACAAAACATATGGTAGAGGGGGCATAAAGCTCAAATAATCCTCAAACCACTTAGGATTCTACAAATAGAAGAATGATATTTACTCAAAAGTTAAAGGGTCTGAAAAAAGAGGACGTGTGCGTTGTCTTGGCAAGAATCCCCGATAATTTCTAGCTCTCACTCTCATGCTACTCATAGAGGTAAAACATTAGAGAATTTGCTTGGAAATCTTGTTTTTGTTCTCCAAGTACGGTTTTATGAAGATACACAAATTAATGAGGTGGTGTAGCTGAAAATGTATGATTTATGTACATAGTTCACACTCATTGATTTTTGAATCTATACTTGATTAACATTATGCCAAATACACTTGAAATTTGACAATACTAGCTAATTGTTGGAAAATAGACTTGGAATTTAAGGAGTTTTATTATGTCACAAACATATTCTGGTTTTTGTGGTTTTATTGAACAGTTGAATGGAGATAGTGAAGTATAATAAATAATACTATATTGTTGTCCCCAAAGTTGAGGTTTATAGCTTTTTCTAGTAATTTTTCCATCTTTAACTTTTTTTAGTAATTTGACTTTTTCTAGTATTGTCGGCTTATTTAGACATTTCGTACTTTTTTGAGTTTTAGGTTTAAGCATGGTTTTAAAAATGGTATGTGATCGCGGCTATGGTTGTGGCATCATGGTTTTAAGTCTCAATTACCAGAAATGATACTTCGTCAATTATATTTGACTGTGATTTTCAAAAGTATCAAAATTTCTATTCATAAGCTTCTAATGCTCATAATTTCATTTCAATATTTCCACAAGATTATGATACTCAGGTTAGTGCTATAATTAAAATGCTAGGAATGCAAGTAACATGCATTTAATGGAATTAGTAAGATAAAATTATATTTTATTGTAAGTCTCAATCGAATTAGTAAATAAAAATAAATTAAAAATTTAAATTTAATTTACTGTATTAATAATTTAGAATTACAATTAGTAATGAGATAAAATAAATTTAATTTAATAAATAATAATAAGTTTTAGTGATAGACAATATCATAGGAAGAAATCAATAATTTATTTATATTTATCTAGTTTTTAGTAACAATCATCATGGTAGGTAGAAATCAAAAACATGTAGTGACAGTCTTCAAAACATAGCAAGACACCCCTTAAAGTTGACGGTGGATCCAAATGTCACTCAAATTATTCTTTACCTATAACATGTGACTTTTAGTGACAAATTTTGTTTGTCACTAGAAGTTAACTTTCTTGTAGTGGAATTATAACTGACTTAGTTGTTATTAAGAACAACTTCAATGAGAGAACTTTTTTAGGTTGTTTTAGTCACTTTTTGTGGGTCCAATTTGCCACATAGCATTTAAGTCATATCTATATGATTCTCAAGGATGTTTGGATTAATTATGGGTATTGAAGTTAAGAGAAAATAATTTAACACAAAAAGAAAAAGAGAAAATGGGATATGTATTGTTAGTGTAAAATAATTTTACACTAATATCCAATAGATTTATGTAATATGTCACATACACTATTTCACTCCATTTTTATGATATGAATGAAAAAATAAGTAATTTTATTTGAATTGAATGTCAGGGTAAAACTATTTTACAGTAATAGTGTATGTCCCTTCAAATTCAAAAGAAAAAAAGATAAAAGAATAAATGAATAATGTGTATTTTAAAGTAATTAAATTATTTGTATTTTTTGTGTCCAAATAACTTTTATATACGATTGTGATTTCCTAAATATTTCTTCAAGTTAGTAAAATATTTGACGTTTAAGTGAGTTAAGTAGAGTTTAATTTGATTAGTTTGAGTTGAGTTTAATTTGATTAGTTTGAGTTTCAATTTAATTATGAGGGAAATTTTTTACCCAAACCCACGAGGTCCACACTATACAAAAATCATTTCCTTTTTCTCTTCTCGTTTGTTGGTGTTTGGAACTCTTGAGTTAATAAGTTAAACTTGGATTTAGGAAGAAATTTAGGAGTTTGAGGAAGAAGCAAGAAGGAAAGTTGTTGGCCTTGACCTAGTGGTGATTTTGGCGGTAGATCATTATCAATTGATTATACGTTCTTGATGACAAAATAATAAACCAAACCAATAAACCAAATACGAAAAATAGGAACCACTATTTACCTCCTGCATTGTTAAAAGAATGTGTGTAGATTACCTTTAATTCTTCCAAACTCTTATTTTCTCCAAATATAGATGGTTTATTTTTGTGAATGAAGGGATAAAAGCAAACCAAATGCTATTTATAGGCTTGATTCTACCATCAAGAATTTTAAAGTCATTATCACCCATATATTGGCCATTGAAGATCATTAAGCTTGAGACCATTCACCAACCAACTTCTATAACCTATGAACCACTAACTAGTGAATTTTAATGGTTAATCAATTTTAATATTAAAATATATTATTACATTCTCCCACTTGGTCCATAAGATCTAAGTATTGGTTTAATGACTAATTGAATAACTTCCTTAGGAAACAAACACGAGAATCATAACGATAGTTCCTCTAAAGTCGAGTATTATCACCTACATATTACAACATATTTAGTTTCTCAAGTATATACATAATGTGGTAACCAAACTTTAATGAATAAATCATATGTTTAGTCTTGGTCCAAATGGAGTATATCTTCTCAAAAATTAACTTGTGTTAATATCAGGAAAACATCATAATATAAGAGTTTTATTAATGAAATGTATGTCTACATTCATAAAGAGAAACCAAATGTCATTCTCTCTACATGATCCTTGAATATCAATGGTGGCATGCCCTTAGTCAAAGAATCAACGATCATCAAATCAATGCTAATGTGTTGAATGACCACTAATTTATCTTTAACTCTTTCTCTAATGGCTAAGTATTTAAGGTCGATATGTTTACTTCGACTTCCACTTTTGTTGTTCTTAGCCAAAAAGACATAAGCTAAATTATCGTAGAAAATTGTCAAAGTCCTAGAAATAGAATCTATGATTCTAAGCCCTAAAATAAAACTCTTAAGCCATACATCATGAGAGGTAACATCAAAACATGAGACAAACTTGACTTTCATAGTAGAAGTAGCAACCAAGGTTTGCTTAACACTTATTCAAATAATAGCTCCATTGACCATCATAAAAATATATCCTAGTGTTGATTGGTGAGAATCAACACAACTAGTAAAGTCAGAATTTGAATAGTCGATCAGGTCTAGATTGTACGTATGTCTATAGATAAGCATTTAATCTTTGGTTTCTTGAAGGTACATCAACACTTTCTTTGTAGCTTTCCAATGGTCAATACCTATATTACTTTGATATCTTCCTAAGATTCAAACAACAAATGCAATGTCGGGCCTTGTGCATACATAAGGCTTCTCATCTGAAATCTCTCTAAAACCTTATTGATATAAGTTTCCTATGATAGACCTAAAATACCTCGAGGTTTATCTCTATGGATCTTAATGCTAATGACATAAGATGCCTCTCCCATATCCTTCATATTAAAGTCTTTAAAGAGAAATTGTTTATCTCATGCATTAAAACCTTATCATTTGAAGCAAGCAAAATATCATCCACATGTAGAACAAGAAAATAAATTTTACTCCCACTGACCTTCTAGTATATGCATTGGTCCATGGGATTTTCAACAAATCCAAATGAAGATATTATCCCATGGAATTCATGATACCATTGACGGGAGGCTTGTTTTAAACCATATATGGGTTTCTTAAGTTTGCAAACCAAATGTTCACCATCACTAGAGGATGAACCTTTAGGTTGTTTAATATAAACATTCTCCTCCAAATCACCCTTAAGAAAGGTTGTTTCACATCCATTTGATGCAACTCAAGATCAAAATGTTCAACTAATGCTAAGATAACACAAAGAGAATCTTTCTTAGATACAAAAGAGAAAGTCTATGTGTAATTGATTCCTTCTTTCTGAGTAAATCCCTTATCAATGAGTCTAGCCTTGTATCTCTCAATGTTACATAATGAATCTTTCTTAGTCTTAGAAATTCATTTACAACCAATTGCCTTTGTCCCATTAGGTAACTCTACAAGATCGTAAATACAATTGTTTTTCATGGAATTCATCTCATCAATCATGGCATCGTACCACAAGTTTGACTTTTTCAACTAATGGCTTGTGGAAAGAAGGTTTTAGGATCATTCTCAACTTCAACATTATAATCAGATTCTTGCAGATACACGATGTAATCATCATGTATAGCTAACTTTCTTGGTCTAATAGATCTTCTCAATGTTGGATTTACATTTTCTTGTGGATCATGTTGTTCAACTAATTGATCATCATTTTTAGGCATTTGATGACCAATTTGATCTACTAGATTATCAATATTTTGTGGAATCTCAATGATTGGTTGATCAAAATCCATTTGATATCGAGGGATGTTATGAACGACAACCAATCTATCGCCTAAAGTGGAAGGTTGAGACTTTGTATGATCATGCACAAAAACTAAGTTCCCGATTTGATCGCTCCCACTAATAAAGTGATTTTCAAGAAACTTTGTAGTGTATCTATCATAGTATTCACCACCTCGATCCTGCCTCACTATTTTTATTTTCTTTCCACATTGGTTTTCAACTTTAACCTTTTAGACTTGCGATGGAGTAGGGTGATAATGCAATGCTGACAACCATTCGTGGGAAGATCAAAGCTATCAAAACCGATAAATCTCAGGTTAATCATAAGGGGAAATACAAAATACCACAGGTGATACCAAGATGGAGGGAAAGTTTTTTTTTTTTGTTTGTAAAAACGGAGGATACATGAGGAAGCAATTCCCAAAGTTCCAAGAATGGCTTCGTAAGAAAGGTAATTTATTTTCATTTGTTTTTTATGAATCTAATATAAGTGATGTTAATATAAACACCTCGTGAATTGATAATCAAGCCTATAAATAGCATTTGGTACTCAAGCTTGGTGTCATCCCTTCACTCACAAAAATACACCATCTATATTTGTTATTTTGTTATCAGTATGATTAATTGATAATGATCTAACATTTAGTATCAGAGCTAACATTTAATATCAGAGCCTACTTACTGCCTCTGCCTCTTGTTACATTTTGGTTTTTCCATTTTCGGCATCTCTATAATTTATTTTGGATTTTTGAGTTTTGGTACATTTTATTACAAAATACCATTGGTAATCTTGAACCCATTGTTTTTCTGTGTTTTAAAACTCTAAAAAATATGCCTAAAATGAGACGGACGTTAGCGTTGTGTTAACTAAATGTTATATATTTGTGTTTGTCGGAAAAAATGCAAGAAAATGAAAATTATGGTATTCAAACTCAGGTTGTTTCTATTGTTACCGCATTATGTAACCAGTGAGACACAAGCGAATGTTTATATTCGGTTTATAACTTATTTATATCTTTATGCTTTTATAGTTGTTTTAAGCATGAATAATTTTTATGTTCATATAATTTAGTTTTTTTATGTCTAGTGGTCTTTATAATTTTAATTAGTTTAGGATTAGTCACAACACCCTTAATTAGTTAAAATTGTTACTAAAATTTTTAAGATCGCATAAATAATTTGACGTAATATTACAATTAATTATACGTGGTATAATCATATTTATCCTACTAAAATTTTCAAGTGCTTAATTGGGATAGAATGTCAATTTTTTTTTTTTTTTATTAAGATAGAATGTCAAATTATTTTCATAACTTGCCCACAAGGATTATGAATTGGCACATAATTTGATAGTTTCATCATAAAGTATAGTTTGAATAGAAAGTCAAATTATTTTATATTCATAAGGTATGAAATTGTATATATATAATTTGATAAATCCATCACAAAGTTTAAATAAATCTTATTAAATCAAAAATTTAGCCCACAAGTAATTTTTATGGTCCATGATTTATTTTATAGTATGTTTAAATTGGTAATACATGCAATTTAGATAAATATGTCTCCATTTTGACTTGATATTTACACAACTTCTCAACCAATGTTAGATCATTATCATTTGATCATGTGTTCCTGATAACAAAATAACAAACAAAATACATAAACCAAGTGCGAAAAATAGGAATCACTAATACCTCCAGCCATTGATAATGTGTGTAGACTGCCTTTGGTTTTTTCAAACTCTTACCTCCAAATATAGATGATATATTTTTGTGAATGAAGAGATGAAACCAAGCTTAGGGACCAAATGTTATTTATAGGTTTGATTCTACCATCAAAAACTTAAAAGTCATTACCACCCATATAATGGCCACTGAAGATCATTAAACTTGAGACCATTCAGCAACCAACTTTCATAACATATTGACCACCAAATAGTGAGTTTTAATGGTTAATCAATTTTAATATTAAAGTATATATTTACATTTGGTACTTAGTGTGAGTTAAGAAAACTCATCATCCTTTTTTCTTATGGTTGTCAATGCCATTGATGGTTGGTGGCAGGATCTTCAGTTTTTCTTACATGGAATCTCTTGATTTAATGTCCTAATTAAGAATTGAATATTTGTAAAGGATCAACTTTTCCCTATTTTTAACACTTGTTTTGGCATAATTGGTTCTTTGTTTTGGAAGAGATTCAGTGAAATTTTTCTTATCTCGAAAAGATGTTTAAACTCATGAGAGTTGATTCTTGTCATGAGCTTTGTGAGAATAAGATTGAGTTCAAAAATCTAGAGTGTTAACAAGTTTTAGGGTTTAATGTTTTTATGTATGTTATTGTTGTGTTGTTGAGGATTTTAGAAAAATTATTCCTTGAGATTAATTACAAAATTGTGGCACCTCTGAAAGGTGGGGAGAAGTTTTGTTGAATCTTTATTGTTAAAAAACATGTTTAAGTTTGTGTGAAATTGTGTGTTGATTCGAAAAAAAACTCAATTTTCATAGTCATAGAGGAAATAAATCATTTCAAAAAGCTTAGGGTATTGAAAAAAAAGTACATACTTATGAGTTTGAAGGCATTTTTATTTCATAAGATAGATGTTCGATTTAAAAACCTTATCTTTAGAGCCGTAGTAGATCAAACTTTGCGGTTGTTTATAAATTAACAAACAAACCATAACACAAATTTACTAAAAAGGGAATTGTTTTGAAAACTTTGAAATTCTAGGATTTTGTAATATAAAAAAATTGGAAGCTTTGATGATGTTTATATTATAGAAAAAGAATTTCATGTGAAGAAAGTGTGTTCTAACCGATTATAGGATAATTGTACCAAGAGAGTTTTGGAAGAAAACAAACCCTACACATTTTTTCTGTGTAGGTTGAATTGGTGCTATGGAGTAAAGTTTAGAGATTTTATTTTAACTTGGTAAAATTTACTTGGTTAAAGGTGTGAGAGGATTAGGCGAAGATCTACAAAGGGTGGAAGGGGTTGACCCCAACAGCATATAACAAGACCATATAATAGACCATACCCAACAACAACGACAGGATGACTGAGAATTATGGCACTAAGGTGCCATATATGCATATATATGCAGTGGACTTGCATGGAATTAGAGATTTCCTATGATGGATTGAGGATTCTTGTTTCCATTATGACCAAGTGGGTCACTATTTGATAGTTCTTCATCATATGCATATCTTTTTTATTGTTTTTAGTCTTATTTATCTTTAATCATTCGTTAATTTAAGGAGTTATTTGATATAGTTTGTCGATTTTAGTTCTTGAATTTAATGAAATATTTATGTTCATATTTCCTTGATTAAGTAGAAATTTTTCGTAGTTTTGCGTTGTTTCGTTGTTTTAGTGCAGCACTGGATTTTTTGTGAGAAATCAACATGACATATGTGGAGTATTTCAGCCATATGTAGAGTTGTAGATGTCCAATAGGAGTCAAATCAAATGAAAATGAAAGCTACGATCCAAAGCTACAACTTTCATGAAAACACCGGCATAAAATTCGGACTTAAAAGAGGAGAAATATGCATTAAAAGTCAGACAATAGATGTTGTGCGTTGGAGCGCAAATGCTTGCACCTAGGGTGTATCTGTACAGTATTTTGACATTCAGCTTATGTCCAGGAGTGCTGGAGCGCCCCTGGCATGTGCTTGGCGCATGACGTGATGCATAATGCGTAAAAGTGTGTTTTTCTCACTTCCTAGATATCTTTTCGGCTATTTTGAAGTTTGTAGACTTGTGCCTTAGAAGAAAAACTCAGAAGAGGCTGATTCTAACACCATTGAAGGAGTTTTATCAAGATTCATTCATAAATATTTCTTGTAATTCTTCTTTAATCTCTATCTTTTGTATCTTTGTCCTGAGTAACTAAACCTATTCGTTAGGGATTAGTGAAACAAGATGAAAGTCGTATTTGTATGATTTGATTTCTAGTTATATGAATGAGTTTATTGAATTATTTTTCTCATCTCTGTGCTTAACTATTTTTATTGCTTGATCAATTTTAAACTGTTTTACGATTTGTATTTTGAAACGGAATTGGACTTTACGAATGCTTGAGATGAGAAATTCATGATATTGTAATCTAGGGATAGATGTAGGTCATGAAACCAATTGAATTATTTGCAGAGGCAATAGTTTAATAAGAGAATTCTTGTACTGTAATATTTAATTCTAATCTGAAATCAACTAAGCAATTAGGGGTTACTTTGAATTAAATGTCCTATCACTAAGGAATTAGGGAAAGAATAATAAAGTGAATTCGATAATAGTTCAATAAAGGAATCTAGTAACTACGATCAAATTAGAAACCAAGGTTGGATTTGAAGTGAAGTTCATTCTTGACATTTTTCTTATTAGAAAAATTATATTCCATTTCTCGTGTTAGTTTCAAATATTATTTCAATCAATTTGGAAATTTTTTATTCAATTTTACTAATTAAACATAATTCGATATTATAATGCAATTCTTGAGTTCGACACTCGGTACTACTGTTTTAATTATTACTTGCAACGTAAGTACAATTGCTGAAAGACTATCACTATTCTAAAGAATGCCCTCAAGGACAGAACAAGAGATAAATTGAGAAAAATGAAGACATAGGTTGAGTAGCAGGACTCAATGTTGGTAGAGTTTGATTGTTTCTGGGTTTTTATGAATAAGACGATGAAGATTCTTATGAATGTGATGATGAAAATGATAATCTGATTAATTTTTATTTTAAAAGATTTCTTTAAAAAATGTATTAAAACATAATTTGATGTGGCTTGACACATCAGTATTTTAAAAAATAATAATAAAATAGAACTAATATGTGCATGTTTTAAAATATAAAAGGTTAATTTAGAACAAAAAATATAAAAGATTAAACAGTTACAATTGAATAAGATAAATGATTAAAATTATAATTTTATTAATAATAAAATAACGAAATATAAAATAACACAAAATATATATAAAAAGAAACAAACAAACAAAGAATAAAGGAAGTTGTAATTTGTCAAATAAAAGAAGTTGGAAGAAAGAGTGTGTGACAAAAGTCAAAAAAAAAATTGAGAGAAATCAAAAGTTGTACCCTCATCAATGCTACCGCCTACCGCCACCATGGGCATGCCATCGAAGGAAACATCTAGAATAGAGCTACCACACCTATAAATATGCCACCAAAACTCATTTGTAAGTAAATCATTTGAAAACAATACAAATTATTTCTTGCTCCAAACTTCAGTATTGTTATTGTTACCTTCTATCTTTTAAATAAAGTCTTCTACGATATTCAGCTTCATTCATGTTTATTGTTTGATCACTTTAGTTAGGCATTAAAGATTTAAGTTATAAATTATCCTCACTAATTTATAAAATGGGGTCATTTTTCCTTGCTTATATTTTTAAAAGTTTTTGCAATGCCTATAATACACCACACTACATGGCACTTTAACTTTGCGGGTAATATTACACACACAAATAACATGAGCATATGTATTAATTGTTAATATATGATGCACGTACTTAAACTTTTCTAAAATACTTGAATAGTTTATAGAATCAATAATTACTATATTTGAATTAGAAAATATCATGAAGAATATAGATGAAAATCTAAAGTATAACTTAGTCACCTCTAAATAGACCACTAAGACTTATTTGTAAGCAAGTCATTTGAGAACATTGTTAAGTATTCTTTACTCCAAACTTCACTACTCGCTGCTATTACCTTCTAACTATCAACAAAAGTCTTCTACACTATTCAACTATATTCTAAACAAACTTTAGTATCTCAAATACTAACATATTTATCCACATTATATTTTTTATTGGTACATGTTGAGATCTCTATTTTATGGTTGATTAATAGTATAACCGCACAATCTAGTATGATCATAATTTATTAGTATAGGTGACATTGTCTATTGCTACGATTATGAAAGTTGTTTGTCTTTTAATATACCTCCTAAAGTACCATGATTCCAATAGGTAACGTCAATTTTGTTACTACATTTATCCCTATATATAAGAATCCTTTGACAAAATCATGGAAATACAAATTTGTTGCTGATTTAAACTATTTTACTAGTTTACTCTTGAAGAGAGAATCTTGATTTATGTTTTTATTATACTTATTATAAATTGCATAAAAAGATGTAACATAATTAGGGAGTAAGTAAATAAATAATTAATGCAATTGAAAAATTGAAAGAGGTTTTATTTAAAATGACAAAGAAAAATCTCAAGATGGTCTTATATTTAAGGATGGAGGTAGTATTATACTTATCAATTGTTTATGCTTTTAGGATTGTCAGTAATGAAAATTAGAAGAGGAAGAAAAAAGTAATGGTTAATTTTTAATTATGTTTCTTTTAGTTTTAGTAACATTTGGTTATAAGAAAAAGCATCTAAGTCACATATTATTTTGATAATACCTTAGCTATAATTTTGTCCTCATCATTTATGTTTATTGTTTGATCTCTTTAGTTAGACATTAAAGATTAAGTGAGAAATCATCATCACAGGATTTAAAAATGGGGACAGTTTCCTTATTATAGTTATTAAGGTATTATGAATGCATATAATACACCTCATTGCAAAAAAATAAATAAATGTCACTCATGAAATTTATGTGGGAGATATTAACCTGATAATAAGTATGAGTATGTCTTTAATCCCTAACTCAACTGACAAATGCTGATATTGTTAGATTGGAAGTCTTGTCCCGGGTTTGAACCCGAGACCTTACCATCTCTTCTAAGATTAAAAAAAAATAGCATGAGCATATATACATATTAATACCTGATAGTAAATGAAGTGGTACTTTCGTGAGTATTTCGTGAACAATGTTACTCATGTCATTTTTGTGGGTAAAATTACCCGCGAAATGCCATTGGTATAATTAATCCATGACATTTCTAAAATGTGTTATTCTGAATTTAAAAGATGGATACTGCTAAAGTTTTACATGAATCGTCATTATATAATTTCCTTTTACTTTTAATGTACTCTATTCATTTTTTTTCTCTTCTTGTTTCTTGAAAAAAAATTATCCAGTTGGTATGGTATTTGTTAAAGAAACAGAGTAAGCTTCTTCAACTTGCACTTGAGAAGAGTAGGAATTTTATATTTTTTTGAATTTGATAGATTAATTGAAAGACTAGCAAGAAATGTATCTTCCATTTATTAGATTCCTTTAAGGTTGGTTCTATGTCTTCCAAAATTCTTGCTTGATGTGACTTCAAAAAATACTTGGAGATATGGGTGAAATAGAAGATGAGTATATTGGAACCAAGTTGGCTTTATACTTAGAGTTTTAATGTTAACAAAAGTATTTTATGATAACAATATATTTGACTTCACATGGTATGAAAGAATATTCATGTTTTTTAAGACAATATAAATAAGATTTGATTCAGATTTTTTATTGAAGACAATCTAAATAAGATTTTTTTTTAAGACAATCTAAAGAAGATATGGTCAAGATTTGAAGAAGATATGATCCACATCTTATTACAAGAAGATATGATCAAGAATCGGTCCTACACTATGTTCCCGCCTAGATCAAAGCATGCAATAGGAAGGAAGTTTCATCTGAAGAATTTGCGAAAGCAATTTTAACAAAATACAAACAGTATCAATCTAAAGAATTTACAAACTCAATCTTAACAAAACACGAACATTATCAATCTGAAGAATTTACAAACTCAATAAAATACGAACATAATCAATTTAGAAGAACTGCTCAGATTGGATTCAGAAATAAAGAATTGGCTAAAAAACATATTATCGAAAAACATCTTGTTCAGAATTACTTTTGAATAAGATCGTTATTGACAAAACTAAGAATGAGGATATAATTTAGAATTAAACAAGGACTAAATTGAAGCCCTAATTTTATCTATAAATAGATACTCAAGGCTGAAGAATACGATCATTAAAAAATAAGAAAAGAGTAGAAGAACTCAAGCTCAAAATTCCAAATTCATCTTAGAGTTCAAAGAGAGAAACACTTGTTCGAATGATAAATATTTTCTAAGTGTTTTTCTTATAGTGTGATAGTCATTGTTATAATCATCTTGTTAGAAGCAACTACTCAAGTTCCAAACCTTTGTATTCAAACCCGATTATGGTGTTAGTGTGTCTTCAACAATCTGGGAGTTGTTAGATTGCATGGAGAAGACTTGGGTGGTAGAATCAAGGTGTGTGTGTTCCTCAAAAGTCTAGGGTTGCTAGACTATTTGAGAAGACTAGCTTGAAGGGTCAAGTGTTTTGTAATTCAAGTTGTTGAATTAGTGGATTAAATCCTTTTGAGTGAAGAGACAGGATGTAGCCATGTTTGGTGAACCAGGATAAATTACTTGTGTCACTTTATTCCTGCACTCCTTAGTTTTGTTATTGCTTCTACTCTAATTAAATCATCAAGTCTGAACCAGTTTAATCAAATAACGAAAAAGTTATCAACTTAGTCAAACACAACTCAACCTGTCTTCTCGTGTTTGTACCTTCAATTGATATCAGAGCTCAGTCTCAAGGCTGAGAGCACTTTACATTTTTTGAGTCAAGATCCAAGGATTCAACATGTCTTGATTTAGTGAAGAAACTGCTGGAGGAAACATCAACATACCACCTATATTTGATGGAGAACGTTTTAAGTACTGGAAGGACAGACTGAGAAGTTTCTTATTTCACAAGATTCTAAACTTTGGGACTTAGTGGAAGATGGTTATACTGCTCCAAAGAATACTGATGGTTTTGAGATTCCAAGGAAAGAGATGGATGTTGATTAGAAGAAGATGTACAAGATGCATCATAAGTCCAGAACATTTATGATAAATGCAATCACTTTCAAGAAGTTTGACAAGTGCACCAACAAAGAGACAACAAATAGTATTTATGATAGTCTAATTTTGACCTATGAAGGAAGCAAGCAAGTTCAAGAAGCAAATTCCAACCTCCTAATAAAAAATTATGAGTTGTTCAGGATGGAAGAAGATGAAAAAATTGAAACAATGTTTTTTAGATTCGAGACTCTAATCTCAAGATTAAAGATACTTGAGAAGAGTTATACTACTGCTGATCATGTGAAGAAGATACTAAGAAGTCTGCCAAGCAAGTGGAGACCTAAGATCACTAACATTCAGGAAGCAAAAGATCTTAATACTCTTAAGTTGAAAGAATTAATCAGCTATCTCATATCACATGAAATTGAACTTGCAGAGGATGAGCCCAAGAAAAAGCAACTAACATTGGCTTTGAAATCCAGGCAGAAGAAAGTTCTGAAGGCAACAACAGAATCAGAGGATGATAATTCAAAGGATCAGAATGGAGACTTAGAGGAAGAGGAATTGACTTTTATATCCAGAAAAATTCAAAAGATGTGTCACAATAGAAATAAGAAATTTCTCCAAAGATATTCCGGGCAGTCTAGTAGATGAAAAGATATTCTAGGCAGGCCAAATTATTTGTACGGTATAATTGAACTTTTAAAAATTGCATTGATATCCTTAATTTCTTACATTCTAACCACTCTAAAATTTTATAAATTTGCACTTTATGTCTAGAATACTCAAACTATAAAATTACTCTCGTAATCTCACTCGATATTTCTCTCTATTTGTTCTTTATCTTCTCCCTATCTTATCTCTAAACACAATAATCATACTTCTCTCATCTCCTCCCCCACTCGAGTCACCTACTTCTCTCATCTCCTTTTGTCTTGATGAAAGTATATTTGTGTAGATGAGAAGAAAATGGTTGTCTCAAAAGTAAAATTTCGACTAGATCTAACATGACACAAATACTATGGTATATGATATTGTAATTTTGAATTCTATACAATATTACACTTTTTTTTATTTATCCATTAAAATTTTAAAAATTTAATCACCCATATTTGTTTAAATCTAACCGGCTCTCTTGCGATTAAACAAACAACTACGAACCCTTTAAATGCACATAAATACATAATAGTAGTTCGATTTTGGAGTTATCATGATTTGCCAACCGATTGTTGAAATTTATTCATGCATGTGTTTTATGATAACTTTCTACTTTTCCGGGGAACAAAGGTCCGTTAATAACGCCGGATAAGTTCCGTGTCGCACCATGAATCAGCCAACAAGTTCATAACAAATCTTTTATAAACCCATTCCATTCATACTACTTCAATGTGTCTCCCTCCTAGGTATGCAATAACCTCTTTTTTCCTCATTACGCTTAGACAGACACTATAATATTTGGTCAACACCTATATACTTTACCAAAAGTAGACCAGCATTAATGCGCCACTAATTAAGCTCTCATACTAATATATCCCTTTAATTTTTTAATAAATGATACCTAGTTTAAAGACCTTAAGATAAAAATATATTTTAGCGTGGATTAGGGTGGGCCGCAATTCTCCCCAACTCTCCAACATTTAACATTACCTCTAGTCTCAATTATAAGAAAATATTTAGAAGTTTTTTTTGGTTTTATTTATAAAAAAAAAAAAACTTTTAAAATACATTTATTGTTTAAGTGATTTTTTTTATCTTTATTTAATGTTTGTCATTTAAATATTAGTGGATATATTTAATGTCTCACACTTTTCTATAATAGGTATATTTATAAAAATATTCAAAAAGTGATAATAATAATAATAATAATAATAATAATAATAATAATAATAAAAAAGTTCATTAGTATTGATGTTTTTTTGGTTGTTCTTCTTATAATTGGGACCAAAGTGAATATATATATATACACACACTATATACAAAGAACTTAGTAGAAACAAGACAATTATTTTAATTATTTGATTGATAATAATTACAAAGTTTTATCAGCAATGAATATCAGACTTATAAATAAAATGAATGATGAATTTCTTGCAAGTCTACTTCTTCCTATATATTTAACACCCTCATAAAATTATGGCCAACACTCAATATAAAGGATATGGAATAATAATATTTTCTAAAACTAAATTATAAAAGTTCATAATCATCTTTATCTAATTATAATAAAAATTCGTCCGCATTTAACGTTAACTATTGTAATTGAACCCATGTTTACCGGGAATAAAAAAAATTATTTAAACATAAATTATAAATTTTAATACTTTAATAATTATAAATAAAAAAGATATAACTGAACACAGCATAAAAAATTCATAAACTCTATACATATATTTATATTGAATTTAATTGTATTTAATAATTAGAGTTTAACATTGAAATTTCAATTAAATGATTATTAATATAATGATATAAAAATTATATATATATATATATATATATATATATATATATATATATAT
>JBBPBQ010020321.1:25110866-25130642 GCA_037974755.1 Cicer yamashitae | reverse complement strand
CGTTTCATGATATATGATAAATTTTAATTTTGCAATTTTCCAATATAATTAACATTAAAAATGGGTCATTTTTTTGTTGCTAACATTAGAGATTATTCTTTGTTTTGATTTTTGTTAAAGTAGCAGTATATTTATAGTTATAATTGATAGAAGTTCATAATTATCTTCATCTAATTATAATAATAATTCGTCCACATGTAACGTTAATGCTCATGGGAATTAATCTTCTGACCGACCATCTTAGTTAAAGTTTATATGTCTTGTTTTTTTTTTTTGTTATACATGTATTTGGTTCTTTATTGAAACCTAGCCGCACAAATACAGCACGTAATTTAATTTACTAAATAAACCATTCATTCAAATTGATTGATTAAAATATAATTTAAAATTATTAAAATAAAAAATATAATTTGCAAACAAATTCATAATATTAATATAATAGCATAAAACAAACAAATGGATCCAAATTTGATCAAACCTACCAATATAATAATGTGGCAAAATCATCAATTGATTCTACACTTTATATTTAATAGAAATTTATCTGTTAATTTAAATCAAATCAACGCTAAAAAATAAAAAATAAAAAGTTTGCTAAATACGTACGTACGCCATGAGACTTTCTATATAAGCACCATTCCCCATGTCATTTTATTCAACCAAAACTCAACTCTTGACCTTTAAAAACTCTCACATTTGCAACAATCAGATCAAATCAGGCTTCAAATGTCACACAAGAAGAAGATGGTATCCCAAAACCTCATAATCATTATCATTTTCCTCTCTATCTTTTCATCTCTTGCACGTATGGATCCAGCCGGGCATAATTCCCAAATAACCCAAACCCAAACCCAAACCCAAACCCGAACCAAAACAGTAGCATACATAGAATCCTCGTGCCAAGAAACAAGGTACCCAGATCTATGCATCCGTTCATTATCTACATTCGCCAAATATTCAACCATAGATGGGCCTGACCACTTGGCCCACATAGCCCTTTCAGTTAGCCTAACTAAAGCCCTTCAAACAAGAGGTTACTTATTAAAAGTGGTTAAACAACTTGAAGAGGAAATCAACAATCCTAGTGGTCATGTGTACTTAACTATTCAAGATTGTGTGAAACAAATCAACGATAGTGTTGACCAACTTAGCCAAGCGATTAAAGAACTACGAAGGGTGAACAATTTAGGTAAAATTATAGATGATAAAATGTTGTGGCATATAAGCAACGTTGAGACATGGGTGAGTACTGCTTTAACAGATGCTAGCTATTGTGTTCAATCGTTTCCTGGCTATAGGATGAGTAAGAGGACTGCTACTATAAAAGTTAAGGCACAAAATGTTGCTGAGGTTACTAGTAATGGACTTGCCTTGTTTCATAGATATGCTGTTAAGTACAAAGCAGCTGCTAGATCTGCCAAGAAACCATAAAGATCAATACACTTCCTCTCTTTAATCGATTATAAGTAAAATAGGCAATTCAATAGTTAATGTATTAGATTTTAATTTAAGATCAGATACATAAACTTTTTAGTCACTATTTTTACTTATATTTGTTCTTAAGGAGTATATTAGGTCAATGCTTTTGTGGTTGTGTAGATGATACTTTTTTTTTTCTTTGTGAAGGTTGTATAAATTTTTCAGTCAAAAACAAAAACAAAAATAAAAATGGTTGTCTAAATTTCATATATCCATTGCATATATGTAAGAAATTTTGTTTATAATACCTCCCTCGAATTATATGATCGTCTTGAATTTTTTTCCGGTTCTTTTTTTGTAAGATTCCCTTAAAGTTTTTAATTATATTAATTATTTTTTCATTAATATATTTAATTATATTACAACTTTTTCTGCTTTACTTTATGTGAGTGTATAATTATTTATGTTGCATCTCCAATTTCTATTGCAGAGGATATATATGAAAGTGTAATCGATGTGTAAGTATATTTTGTCATGGTAAAAAGAATCGACGAAAAGATGAAAAGAATTTACCATAACACAGAAGAAAACGTTTGAGAGAATATTGAGAATTAGATTTTTTTTTTTATTAATGTTTCAAAAAGATAAAAAAAATATTACTAGATTATAGTGTAAAGTTATTCTATTAAAAATAAGGTTATATTAATTTCATCTTTTAAAATTTATTTATTATAATTATATAAACACACATACATACATAATACATATTTTTAATTATAATATTCGTGCCTGTGTCCATACTTGAAACGTGGATTTTTATATTTTTATCCTACTCATCATACATATATTTGCGAGTACTCGTTGCGGGGGCAAAGGGTCACATTATTTCTACCCATAAAAATATAATTGCTTTAACAAACAGTATATTTTTATATTTAACTATCTAAAATAATAAATATTTAGTTACCCCAAACACAAGTTTATTGGTCCAAAAAGACATAACAAGAACAACAAATTTATTATTCCATTATTAACCCAAATAGACAAGGCTCATAACCTATGATTGTATCAAAATTAAAAACAATAGTATTTTTTGTTTGTTGCTTAGTTCAACTTTCTTAAATAACTATTGGTAGCTTTTTCTTCTTTTATTGATACTTTAATTTACATTTTATATTAGTATGTTTGAATTTTATTTTTTATTAGTTAAGTATTTTTTATATTTGTGAATTTTTTCTATTTGTTAATTTTAAAAAATATTTATATTTGGTTACTCTGATAAATTCTACTCTAACTTCGCCTGTCAAAGTGACATCTCTACTTATTTTTATGGATAGACATGTTTGGTATAACTAAATATATCATTTTTTACAATAAAAAAAGGTACCCAAGGCTACTCCATGGATACACTAATTAGTTTGTATTGAAAAATGGATGCAATAGGCTTAAGGTGTGATTTGTTTGTATTTCTAAAATTGAATCTCTGTAAAAATGTGAAAAGATAAAAAGTATAATTTTAAATTGTGTGAGTAGATTTTCCAAAAAGAAAAGGTGTGAGTAGGTATGGAGTGACCGGTGAGTGGGTCTTAGTGAACCAAGAATTAGAATGTTTTATGAAAACTTAAAAAGATTTTCTTGTGAGGCAAGAGCCCCTATTAGCTATGTATGAAACTCACATACTTTAAAATTAGGGATATACCCGTATTCTATATTGATACTTGCGAATATATATCCTAAATGTATTAGAATTATTATTTTTATTTTAAAAAAAGTAATGAATCTGATACTTTTGAGATATTTTGCAGATACATATGTATATGTATAGTATAAAAAACAAAGAGAATAAAAAAGATGAGACAAAATTTTTTGGGACACCAATGGAGATGTCCATGATCCACTTCAAGATTGTGTTGAAATTATTGAATTGAAAAAATTGTATTTTGATGAACCATACTTAGTAACATGTGTTTTTATGGATGATTGTACCGGGTGAAGAGAAAATGAAAACTGTTTTGAATCGTTGGTTATTGCATAAACCAAATACTTATTTTAAATTCTTTTAACGGTAATTTTGTTAATATCCTAGTACATGAATTAAAATATAGTATAAAAATTATGATTATTATAGTAATATATTAACGAATAATGATCAATGTCTCTTTCTTTACAAGTATTTTACATATATATAATTTATTTAATAAAATTTTATTAACGTGTTTGAGTTGTATTGTATCTTAAATTTTAAAAATTTCAGGCATATGAGTATTGATTTCATATTATACCTGCTCTCGTATTATATATTCGGACTTCATAGCCACCGATGGATGGTAATGTTAGAATTTTTTTTTAATGTATTTTAAGTGAGTTTCTTATTATTTGTTGTTATTGAAGTGTATTACATATAAACTTTGTATTTGATTTGATTGATAACATTGTTTTTTTGGACGGTATGATTGATACGCATTGTTAATTGATAGTGTAGATGAAAATATCGCACGGTGACAGTTTTTTCTTGATTACCTTTTGAAGAATTGTGAATAATATCCATTACAAAAATTAGTCGCATAAATAAATTTGTAAGTGGAGAAAATTAAAGTTTACGCGTTTCATTTATAAATTTAATTATGTGATTAATTTCTATTGAATGTTATAAATTATCCATAATTTTTTAAAGATAATTTAGGCCTCTACTTTATTTAAAATGTACTTCCACTACCTTAAAATGAGTGTCGTTTAATGTTTTTGCACATATTAAAAAATATAATAATTAGAAAAAAAATAAAACTCATTTTATCAAACTATTCATCTTAAATATTTGATGGATTTTTCACTATTATCAATGTAAAGTATAATAATATTTTATAAGTTGTGCATATAGTAATTATTGTAAAGTAGTATACATAATTAAAGTTGTTTTGAAAATTTATAAATAACATTAATTTTGAGACAATTTTTTTAAATAAAGTAACACTGAGATAGAGGAATTAATGTTTAAGTTACAATTGAAATTTGATCTTATGTTATGTTGGTATAAGTTAGATTCGAAAAGAAAATTTAGTTAGTGAAACTTTGAAATTATGAGAGTTGGTTTATAAGACATAAATCTGATTCATGGACTACATGAACCAATTCATAGAGAAATCTTTGTGAATCAATTCACGGACTCAGGAGTCTATTCATATTGATATTAGAGTATGTTTGATTGTACTTTTCGATATGTAGAATTGATTATGACTTGTTTGGATGCTATTGAACAGAATTGATTCTACCTCTAGAATTTGATTCTAGTTTGAAGCTACGATTTGTAGCTTTTGAGTGCAAACGTAATTTTTACACTAAAATTTATTGTTCAACTTACATTTACTTGAAGATATCTAAACATAAATCACTTTACATTCAACTCACTTTTAAATAAAATCAATTCATTCAAAATTAATTTTAATCACCGTAAAACGAAACATTCCATTTCATATAATTAAAAATTACTTTTTGTATTTAATTTAATTTACTAAAGCATCTTCCACCACCAACCACTTCACTCTGACATCATTGTCAATCACAAACTCTCTTTCCATTGATCAAACTTGTTCATTCAATCGCTTATGCACTTCGCCAATCTGTCTCTCCCTCCGTCAATTGCTGATTTTGAAATGCAAAACAAAGGCTTTAGAAGAGTTCAATTCGAAGGAAACTATATTGGAGAAAGCGTTTTGGTGACGCTCCTCATCTCAGTCCCTTTCTTCTTTAATATTTTCAGGTTGTTTTGGCATAAATAAAACCCTAAGTTGAAACAAGGGCATGTTTCTTTTAAGCAAAAGAAAAAATGTTTTATTGCTTTCATGGACTCGTTGAAGGGGTTCAAAAGGTGATATTACTATGTCGTGGCAATGTTAGAGGAGGCGCGTAGCAATTTTTTCATCATCGACTCAGTTTATGACCGAAATGGCAATGTCGTTCTTGATGAGGATGGTGAACCAAAGATAACTTGTCAGGATCACTTTCTGAAGGTTTGGACTAAAGCTCATTTCCACTGTAGGCGAGATAAATTGATGAATAGGTTGGAAGAGCTTAGTCTTGCCGATCTCTACAATGCTAATCGATTGTGGTCGTTTGTGGGTGCTTTTGAAAAAGAGCTCAAGGTTGATAAGAAATGGACGGTGTTGGACACCCAAGGAAACCGTCAATACATTTCTCACTGTATATATACTAGGGAACTCTTGGTTTGTCGTAGTCAAGAATATGCCAATTATCTTTTAGGTAGTTATTGAAATTAATGTTTTATTGCCGTCTTTGTATTCCCTTGATTCTAACTTCTTTTTTGTTTGTACAAAATATGGCTTCCTTTTTCGTTTAGGAAGAAATACAAGCCGAAGAAAGTTAATGCATCTTCTTCGATTCCTCCTCCAATTCTTTCAAACCTTACTCCTCAAAATGAATAAACCGTGGATGTTCCCACGTAAATGAATTTTCCATCTTCTCCTCACTTGACTATTCGAGTATCAACTAAAAAAACCGACCTTAATAGATTTAGAAGATGGTCCGGGAAGGATGAAGTTGAAAAAGGGACTTGTTCAGACACACCTGGCTTCTATCATCCATTCTGATAAAGGTGTGACTATGACTAAAGAATCCCTCAATTTGCCTTGCGCTATTTCGGTCGACCTTCCTGAGGATCCTTGTGGACTTAGGGCTATGGTTAGCGAGTTTGATGCGTGGAGTTTAGCTGATGTTAGGGCTCTTGGTTGTCAGAACATTCGGGCAAAGAGTTTACCGCTCTTATGCAAAGTGTTTGCGGTGTGCGCTTCTATGATGGAAAATCTCCGTTGTGAAGTCTCCGTACTTACTGCTAAGCTTCTTGACTAGGAGAACACCATAACAGATCTCAAAGAAAAATTCGCTCATGCTAAGGATTTTCTTTTTCAAGCCAACTCCAAATTGTTGAAGGGTGCTGATGACTTAGAATTTTTACGTAAATAGAAGGAAGATCTTTGTTCTCAATTTGCGTGTTTCAAGACCAAGTCTTTGGTCGTTGTTGAGGCAAAAAAATTCTTAGAGCAAATGATAGTTCTTTGAGAAAGGAATGCTGAACAAACCGGCTCCAAGGCATCAACCTTGTCTGGTTAGGTCGTTGCTTTGGAACGGGAGATGACCGATCTCAAAGACGAGAAGGCTGCTCTGTTTAATAACTTGTACACTATGAGTAAGGATTCATTTGAAAATGTTGTTGCTCAGATCCAACTACTAAACCACAGGGTTGCTTTCATTACGGGTGGGCTGGATTACGCCAAGGTGTAAGAGGTGGTGAGATTGTTGAGATCTCCGGCGATGAAGAGAACGTTGATGGCGGACAAGTTTATGAAATCAAACATTAGAAGCTTACTTTTCTACTTTTAATTGTTGATTTTTTTCTATTTGTAATATGCTCATTGTTGAGTTCGGATGTTGGTCTATTGTTTATAATGTGTAACCTTGATAACATTAATCTCGCTTTTATCTTGAATATTTGATGGTTTTGCCTTTATCTTATCGTGTGTTTGTTGTGGTTGGACGCTCTTATCTTGTTACGCATCAGAGGTTCCTTCTAATATTATTTTATGCTCGTTTGTACACAAGAAAATATTAATTATTTACAAGAAGACTTGATCAAGATTTATTTACAAGAAGATATGAATTATTTATAAGATATGATTAAGAAACACTCACAAGAAGATACATTTATTATTTGCAAAGATATCATTCAGATTTTTACTAAGAACAAAATACTGAATTGGACTTAGTCATATTCCTACTTGTGAAATTTCAAGAATCTGAAGAATCTCGCCCAGATCAAAGAAAACTTAATCTAAAGAATTTACAAACTCAATCTGAGCAAAAGATAAACAGTATCAATCTGAAGAATTTTCAAACTCAATTTGAACAAAATACAAACATAATCAATCTAGAAGATCTGCTTAGATTGGATTCTAAAATAAAGAATTGATTAAAGAACATATTATTTTTGAATAAGATCATTGTTGACCAAGCTAGGAATAAAGATACAATTCATGATTAAACAACGAACGTACATTTCTTAGGATTTAGTCTCATCTTATATTTCTAGACTTTAGCGAAAACTTCTTTCAGATGAGTCACATGGTCAAATTCTTCCTTGGTTTTGATTATCATGTTGTCCATGTATACTTCCAACATTTTCTTGATATGGTTCTGAAAGATTATGTTCATCATTCTTTGACAGGTTGCACCCGCATTTTTATGTCTGAAGGGCATGATGTTGTAGCAATAGCTATCGAAGTTTCTCGTGAATGTTGTTTTCTCTCTGTCTGGTGGGTACATAAGAATTTGATCGTATCTTGAATATGCATCCATGAATGATAAAAATTTGAAACTGAAAGAATTATCTACTAACTTGTCTATATTTGGGAGGGGGTAACCATACTTAAGGCATGCTTTATTGAGATCAGTATAGTAAATGCATAGGCGCCACTTATTATTGTTGTTTTTGACAAGTACAAGGTTGGAGAGCCAACTTGTGTACTTGGTCTCGGTTACAAAATTAGCTTTTACTAAGTCATCCAGTGCCTTCTTTGTGGTTTTGGCCTTATCTGGTGACTATTTGCAGCGGCGCTGTGCAACCCACTGGTACATCGGATCAATGGAGAGTTTATGGCAAACAACTTCAGGATCTATTCCTGTCAACTCATTGGCGGTCCATGCAAATAGATTTCCATCGTCCCTTAAACTAGTGATGAGGTCTTCTCTCACGCTTGGAGTGAGATTTGCACCTATTTTCATAACTCTTCAAGACCCATCCCTTATCCCAACTTCTTCGAAGGATCCTTCTGGCTTTGGCCGCATGTGTCCCTTTTTGACGGGATCAACTCCTTCAAACACCATCTCATTGTCCATGCGGGCGTCGATATCCATCATCAATATGTCGACTATAATAACCCATTTAGTTAAAATGTTAGAACAAAGGGTAGTCAAAGTATTAACACATTGATTGAGAAATAAAGAATTTTAATTAAAATAGGAATGGACAAAAAGGTAATATGGGGAATGCCCAAGGGACTAGAAGTTCACTAAAGACTCCCAAAGTTGCACTACAGCCTTGCATGTGGGAATCTGTCTCTTCATCCTTGCGAATCGAATCAAATCAGTGAAGCAGGGAAGCCGTCTTCAAGAGGCGCTCAAAGCTTCTTTGGACTAGAATCTTCTTCTTAGTGCCATTTATGTGAGTTCTTTACATTAAATTAATTTAGCATGATGGGTTATGGGTTAAGTTAATTGAAAATTCTTCATTTACTAGTGAAACCATTTCTGGCTAAAAAAGGGTTAGAAAAATTCAGAGAAAGTGAGGAAGTGGAACTTTTGAGAATGTAGGTGTTTGTGAAATTTGCACCCTAAACTGTGTTTAGTTATCATGCATGTTGTTCTTTTAATTGTGTGATGATTATGCTGATAAGTTAGTTAAGAATCTGGGAAAAATACGACTAATGACTATTTAGATGCGTAGCTTACAATGGGAACTAATATGTATGCCCCCAATACCTTATCTCTTTCTGCCTTTGATTCCTAACTCATGATTTTGGGCCTTCTACCTCTGATGCTTAACTTACGTTTCTGATCATGTTGTCTTTCATGCCATTTCTCAGCTCTGAGTATTTCTTCCTCTGACTTCTCTCTCTCTCTCTCTCTCTCTCTATTTTTGTCTCTGTTAATTGTTCTATGATGCTAGGTATTTTGCCACTGGTAAAATACTTCTGTTTTGCCTTTGGTGAAATGCTTCTATTTGCCGCTAATAATACTATTTTACTTTACCTCTATTTTTTCTTCTTCTACCTTGCTTCTGATTTTATCTTTTCATTTTTCCTTTTTTGTTTCCCTTGTGTCTTTCTTCTGATCCAATTTCTTTTGATCATGTTGTATCTGATCTAAGTTCCTCTGAATCTTCCCCTGGACGCGTATCCTTTGATTCTTCCTCTAGACGTGTATCTTCTGATTCTTTCTCTGGATGCGTATCCTCTGGTTCTTCATTTGGACGCGTATCCTCTAACTCTTCCTTTGGACGCATATCCTCTGACTCTTCCTCTTGACGCGTATCCTTTGATTCTTCCTTTGGAAACGTATCATTTGCTTCTTCCTCTAGACATGTATCCTCTGATTCTTCCTTTAGACATATATCCTCTTATTCTTTCTCTAAACACGTATTCTCTGACTCTAATTATGTTGCCTCTAACCTATATGCTTATGGTGATGTTGCCTCTAGTTAGAGTTTGCCTCTAATTAGAGTTTGCCTCTAATCAGAGTTTTCCTCTTGTCATGCTGCCTCTAGCTAAGTTTGCCTCTTGTTCTAGCTTTGATCAGGGACTTAGGATTTAATTCCCACTGGATTTTCAATATATTGTTAAGTTATTATAAGTGTTATGGAGTAATGGTGCATTGCAAACATAAAATTATGAAGGCATGGCATACATAACATCTCAAATGCATTACATTCTCATTAATCAGATCATGCATGACCTTATTCACGGTGGAACATTCAAGTTTGTTCAGACATGGAACAACAAGTAGAGGAGAACTATTAGAGCGCTGGTTGGGGTTTGGCCAGACCACATTTACTAGTAAGGACTCAATTATCTCGGTTACCCACATCAAGATATTAGGCGACTTTTCCTTGTTTCAAGGAAAAAATTTGCGGTCATACATAGTTTTTAGAAACATTATGAAAGAATGATTTCAGTTAAGCTTTTATGAGAAATTGAAGTTCCGAGCTTCATCATGAGATGCATCATAATTTAATGTTTTAATGCATATTTTTAAATTTTTTTTAAAACTACCCCTCCCTTTATTTTCAAAACTCATTGAGATTTTATCTCACCCATATATTTTTATATTAGTAGCTGGAGGAAACCAAGATACGGATTGAGCACTAGAGGATTGGTCCATGCTTATTAGTTCTAAAATTTAGCTTATTGAATTATATGATGTGATGATTTGTTAAAGACTTAAATTAGTTCAAGTTGTAATATTAATTTATGAATCTACCAAAACAAGTTGTAAACTATATTTTGAATGTAGTTTTCAGTTGTGTTTTATGACTCTAATTGTTATTTCATTATATTTTCCTCTATTTTATTAAGGTGTATGGGTTCAATTGCCAAGTTCTTGATAATTGGCATTGGGTCTTACATTTTGGTATCAGAGCTAGATCGATTCAATAGGACTATGGGTTACGGGTTAAGAATTAGAATAGTTTTCTTTTACTATACATTCTAATTATCATTTCACCTAATATTAAGTCTGATCAACTTAGTATTTGGTGTATGGTATTCAGAAGTATGGCTGAAGGATCTAGGAGGAGAGGAAGATCACGGAGGAACTTTGCCCCTAAAGGGAGTCTAACTCCATCACCTGCTACTGAACCCTGGGAAAAGGTGATGGAATCTATTCAAATGCAAGCCACAACTACCCCATAATTTGGTTCAAAAAATGGCAGTGCAAAGAGATGGCACTTAAAATGCCAATTGGGTATTTTATGATTTTCTTAAATTGTAGCCTCCAACCTTTCTGGGCAGCCACAATCCCTCAAAGTCCCAAGCTTTGCTCGATGAGATTAAGATGATATTTGAAGTAGTACCCTATACTGAAGAACAGAAAGTGGCAGTTGCTGCCCATTTACAGAAGGGTGAGGTAAAGTATTGGTGGAGGGGTGCAAGGACTTATCTTCAGACTCAAGGAACCCCTGTGAATTAGGAACACTTTGAAGTGGCCTTTTTGGACAAATATTATCCAAAAAGTGCCAGAAGACAAACTGAGCTGGAGTTTGTGCACCTGCAACAAGGAGACATGTCTGTTGTAGAGTATGTTGCTAAGTTTGAAGAGTTGGCCAGGTTTTCCCCACATGCCCAATATCCACCCACTGAAGAGTGGAAGATAAACCAGTTTGAGTGGGGATTGAGGCCTGAAATCAGTGGAAATATATGCCATATGGAGCTTACCAATTATTCTACTCTTGTACACGAGAGCTACATTGTTGAAGGCAATTTAAAGAAAGGTACAAGAGGAAAGGCCGGCTAAGTGCCAACAAAAAAGAGAGTTTGGAAAATTTGGGCAATAGTTAAAAGTAAAAACTCCTCAAGGGTAGGGAAAGAAAATACATACCACCAACTCTCCATGAGCAAAAAAGTGTCTTAAGTGTGGCAAAGAGTATGGGGGAGAGTCCTTGGTTGGAAAACAAGTTTGCTATTATTGCAAACAACCTGGTCATATGGTTTCTTCCTGTCCAGTATGCCAAAAACAAGGAGATTCCAACCCAAGAAAATCTAACATTGGGAGAGTCTTTTCCCTTAATGCTATGAAAGGTAAGAATCATAACATGATTAATGGTCCATCCCATTCATTCATATCCTCAGACTGTGTTTTGCAACTCAAACTTTCCTTTCTTGAATTGCCTTTTCCCTTAGTTGTAACTAATGCAGCTAAAAACTCAATTGAAACTTCCTTAGTGTGTCATCAGTGTCCAATTATCTTATTTGGCATAATGTTTTTAATAGATTTAGTTTGCTTACCCTATAAGGGGTTAGACATTATACTAGGAATGGACTGGATGTCTGAACATTCAGTAACTATGGTCTGCCATGGTAAGGAAATTATCATTCCCTGAAGCAGTCCCCAATCGAAGCAACCATAACTTCCTCTCATATCCACAACATCCCAGCTCTTCCAATGTTGAAACAATGGGGGTCAAGGCATACTGTTGCTGTTATCCTATAATTAAGGGTGAGAAGTAGAATTATCAAACATTCTAGTGGTTAGTGAGTTTGAGGATATCTTTCTAGAAAATGTGACATCCCTGCCTTTAGAAAGAGAAATAGAATTTTTTATAGACTTGGTGCCTATAACAGGACCAATCTCCATTGCCTCTTATAAGATGTCCCCTTTAGAGTTGAGTGAGCTGAAAAATCAACTAGAGGATCTGACAAACAAGCAATTCATCAGACCAAGTGTGTCACCTTGGGGAGCCCCTGTGCTGTTAGTAAAGAAAAAGGATGACAATATGAGGCTTTGTATAGATTATAGAAAGTTGAAATAGGTAACCATTAAGAATAAATATCCTCTACCAAGGATAGATGACCTCTTAGACCAATTAGGGGGAGCTATTGTGTTTTCCAAGATTGATTTGAGATCTAGATATCATCAAATCAAAATAAAGACAAAGGATATCCCCAAAACAGTCTTTAGGACCAGGTATGGACATTATGAATTCTTAGTTATGCCTGTTGGGGTGACCAATGCCCCAACTGTATTTATGGATTATATGAATACAATTTTTAAACCATACCTTGATAGATTTGTAGTGGTATTCATTGATGACATTTTGATATACTCAAAACCCCTGAGGAACATGTAGAACATCTTCAAATAGTGCTACAAATACTTAGAGATAGGAAATTGTATGCCAAACCTACAAATTGTATGTCAAAAGAATTTTTTTTTAAGCCATGTGATCATCAAGGGAGGAATGGCAGTGGTTAACCAAGAAGATTCATTAGAAAACTTTCCAAATTGCCTTGCCTCTGACTAGGTTAACCAAGAAAGGTAACCCTTTGTGTGAGATCATGTGTGTGAGAAGAGTTTTTAAACACTCAAAACCAAACTGACCACTGCCCCTGTGCTGGCCATCCTATACCCAACTTTAGGATTTGAGATATACTGTGATGCATCATTAAAAGGTCTACATTGTGTGCTGATGCAAAACAGTCAAGTAGTTGACTTTTGCCTCAAGGCAACTTAAACCACATGAGAAGAATTACCCTACCCATGACCTAGAACTGGCTTCCATAGTGTTTGCCCTAAAGATTTGGAGACATTATCTGTGCGGAGCACATTTTAATGTCTTTGGTGACCATAAAAGTCTAAAGTACCTCTTTGACTAGAGGGAACTTAATATGAGGCAGAGGAGATGAGTGGAATTCTTGAAAAACTATGACTTTGAGCTAAGATACCAACTAGGCAAGGCCAATATAGTGGCAAATGCCTTGAGTAGAAAGTCACTACATATATCATATTTGATGATTCAGGAACTGATATTACTAGAAAACGTAAAAGATTTAAATCGAAGGATGACGCCTCTTCAAGGGGGAATTCTTTTGAGCCAGTTGGAAATAACCAATGATCTTAGGATTCACATTAGGCAGTCCCAAGAACTAGATGGAGAGTTACAGGCTAAGAAGGATCAAGAGAAATTTTCAAAAACAACAAATAGACCATTCTGTTTAAAAACATAATTTGTATACCTAGGGACTAGGAATTAAAGAAAATATTAGAGGAAGCCCATAAGAGCCACTTGATCATTCACCCTGGAGACACCAAGATGTATCAGGATCTTATAAAGAATAATTGGTGGCCGGGCATGAAGAATGATGTGGCTACCTTTATTTCCCAAAACCTAACTTGTCAAAAGATAAAAATAGAACATCAAAGGCCAACAAGTCTACTGTAGTCTCTGGACATACTTGAATGGAAATGAGATTCTATTTCCATGGACTTTGTAGTGGGACTATCTCATACCTTGTTAGGGTATGATTCCATTTAAGTAAATTGTAGACAGATTGATTAAGTCATCCCACTTCTTAATTGTTAGAACTACCTACAATACCCCTAAGCTAGCCAAATTATTTATAAAGGAGATAGTAAGATTACATGGGGTACCTCACAAGATAATATCAGATAGGGACCCCAATTTACCTCCATATTTTGGAAAGCCTTCCAAAAGTCTTTGGGGACTGGGTTACACCTTAATACTACTTATCATCCCTGTTGGCCAAATTGAAAGGACCATCCAGATTTTTGAAGATATGCTAATGGCTTGCATTTTGGAGGATGGAGGAAGTTGGCACGCATACTTGCCTCAGGTGGAATTTGCATACAATAACAACTATCATGCTAGCATAGGCATGACACCTTATGAGGCATTGTATGGAAGAAAATGTAAAACCCCTTTGTGTTGGTCAAAGGTAAGGGACAGGAGGATTCTGGGACATGAGGTTATCCAAGAAAACATTGAGAAAATTAAGATCATCTAGGACAAGTTGAGGATAGCCAAAAGTAGGCAAAAAAGTTATGTTGGCCATAGGAGGAGACCATTAGAGTTTAAGGAAGGTGCCCATGTATTTGTAAGGGTTAACCCTACTATTGGCATTGGAAGAATGCTAAAAGTTAAAAAGCTTAGTCCACACTTTGTTGCACCTTTCCAAATTATGTAGAGGATAGGTCCCTCTGCTTACAGACTTGCCTTGCCACCATGTTTGTCCAGTATCCATGATGTTTTTCATGTCTCCCAATTAAAGAAATATATTTCAAAACCTCACCAAATCCTACACCACGAGTCTCTCCAACTTAAACCCAACCTCACATACAATCCAATGTCAGTTCGAATGGTTGATAAAAGAATCAAGGTATTAAGGAACAAAGCTATTCCCTAGTGAAGGTTGTTTGGGGAGGATCATCTTTTGACAGAATTAAAACTATCATGTTTGACATTAGGGTATCCCCCTAATATGACGTCTATGCCAGTAAATAGTAGCCACTACTATCATGTTTGACATTAGGGTGAAAAAAAGGCATTTCATGTGCTCTCGAGTTGTCTTTGTTTCTTGGTACATTTGGTATTTGTAAACTTGACTCAATATTTGATTCTCATAGAACTGCCCTCACAATATCTTTGACCTCGTGAATCACAATATCTTGACTTGACTTCATATTTACTTTGGTTATCTTTCTTCAAATAAATAAATATCATGATCTTTAATTTGTAATCTACACTTGAATACTGATTATTTGTTTCATTGTTTGTCTTTTCATTTTCTTATGAAATACTAGCTCAATACTTAATTATAAGTGTCCTTTAAAAAAAGATTTTGTCTCAAAATACAAATATTTTATTAATTTATTAGGTGTATTTTTTTTCACTCCTTATTAATACTAATAATTTATCTTAAAATATGAAAAGTCGAGTTTAATAGGAACATTAACACATAAAAACACATTAACTATCCTACCAACTTTTCTTAATATAAGTGAAAAAACAATGAATGTTTATAATAAGAGACCGAGGTAGTACTACTAGTAACTAGAGATTTAATTTTTGTAATATTTATTGATATCCATTTCATATGTCTTCATAAGGGGAAGAGACAGAGGTGGTTATTCAACGAACAAATGCTTAAAGAGGGTGTTTTGGGAAAGGGATATTATTATCAGGATACTTTAGTCGAACTATACCAGATCATGAAGTGATGGTTATCTTCAGTGTGGTTCACAATAGGAAGATATCGTGAAAGTATGCAACAAAGGTTGAATGCTTCTTAAAAGGGTTTGTTGTGGGTCAGACTCGCATCCATTTAGGTCTAACCTAATATCGGGTTTGCCCAATATCAGCATGCTCCGCAATAGAACCTTCTCAAACTTAGGGCAAAGTGCCCAACAAAATAAAACTCAATATTATGGTCTATCCTAAATCACCTAGACTTCCAATCACTTCCATTTGATAAAAACCCTATCACGACAATAGCCACTTGATGGCAACCACCTATCACATGACCAAATGACACTAGCCCAGCATCATGAGGGAAATTCCAACGGTCATCTCATGAGCCCTAATCAGTACCACAATAAGATTCCATGAACTTAGAGGAGATCTCTATATAAACCGGACTCCCTAGATCGTAAAGGTACACAAAATTATAACCTAATTTCCTCTATACTTTGGAAAATTCTTACTTGACTTTTGGAGTATGAGTAGGTACACCCCATATCTCACTCAAGAAATAGATAGAGGAATCGTCTTCATCCGCCTCTAAAACACCAGCCATCCAAGTTAAGCTCTGTTACTCAATGATCTCGATACTAAGTAGTAGCATCGTTTGTGGGAACTCTATATCCACATTTCATCATCACCTTCTAGAAATCATCGCCTTGCTCCATGGCCCCAAAGAAGACTGTCAGAAGAACAACGAACGCTATGATGGAACCTCAGCATCAGGCCACCCAACTAGACAGTTGTACGGCCACTCCGTCAAATGATCCGGTGGAAACTCTCGAAGTTCCAAAGCAACCAAATCCTAATGCATGATGCAATGCTAAGAAGCTCCTTTGCACCTTAGTCATTGTCGTTCAAAGACAATCCCGCCTTATTGACGAACAAAATGAACGATTAGCAAGGGTGGAACACAACCAGAATCTAGTTCCGAGCAGAGGTCCGGTAGTATAGGAGACTTTGATCTCTGTCCCAAAAGCATCCAAATGTGAAACACCTAACAAAAACGAAGTGTCAACCGCACAACACCACCAATCCCGTTGTTCCCTATTCGTGATAATGTAGGGCAAAAAACTACTGGAAGAAGGATCTCCGACTCGACACCACAGTAGGAGCAAAAAGGGCAGGCGCTGCCGGAGAAGCATGAGAGGTCGTTTTCCATAGTGAAGTCACTACCGTGAGTGTTCGTCAGACTTATCCAACATTGATGACGAGGGGCGTCACCAAAACGCTTTCTCAAACAAAATCAATGATTGTCCAATTCCTAAGTAATTGGAGAAACCACCACTGACGGACAACTACGGTAGGATTGGAGACCCATATGACAACGTCCAAGGGATTGACACCTTCCTCGAATTCTGAAACGCCAAGGGACCAGGTGAAATGCAAGCTATGTGTCCTCACTCTCAAACAGTTAGCCATGGATTGGTTCAAGAGCATAAAACCAAGATCCATACACTCATGGGCTGAGTTAGGCAGGAAGTTCACGGCTCACTTTGCTGCTTCTAGGAAACAACCAATGTCAGTCAAAACTTTGGGGGTTATCCGAAAAAAGGAAAAGGAGCCCTTACGAGCCTACGTTAAAAGGTTTATGAAATAGGTTATCTTAAAGATGGAAACATCGAATTCTCGTCGACAATCAAGGAGAGATCGTGGGCGGATAAGAGAAAATATTGTAGATTTCATAAAGGGTGCGGACACACTACCGAAGAATGTGTCCAATTCAAAGATGCTATTGAAAGCTTGATACAAAAAGAGAAAATATCAAAATATACCAATGAAGGAAATCGGTATAGTTGAGGACGGGCTCCAAGGACAAGAACGATGAAGAAAAAGAACCACCTGTTACGATGACCATCACGGGCAACACCTATAGCCAATGGGAAAACCTTCCCGAGGTCATGGCAATTAGTGGGAAAATGTGTTACAGATGGGAAGAAATCCATGTCATAGCCAGAATGACAGAACAGTCACACAAGTAGTGGCTACTATTTATTGGCATAGACGTCATATTAGGGGGATACCCTAATGTCAAACATGATAGTTTTAATTCCGTCAAAAGAAAGCTCAATGAGATGATTTCGTCATCTCAACAAAGGTAATGAAATGCCTTTTTTTCACCAGCTCTCAACAAATATTTCTTTGGAAATGACTCCTTTTTTTGCTTTCCAATCATGCAATCATCACAAACCACTGAAGGCTTCTCAATCTTGGGAAGACCCCTTACCATTCCTTACTGATTCAACAAAGCTAAGCCTTTGAAGCTTAGATATCCCTACCTACAATGCCAAAGGTGATTTGTATCTTCAGCTGTTACCTTATAGCAATTAGGCAAGACCTTGCATAGGTTTGATTTGAACTCAACTATCAAGTTCTTCTCTTGAAGTTGCCTTGTACTCAAAAATTATTTCTCAGTTTGGGAATATCGTAGACACCAGTCAGTACTTGTGTCACTGATCCGCTGTCACACACAGATCAAATACGATTTAAAATAAGTGTAGAAAGGGGTAATAACCCGAGTCGTGTTGCAAAGACTCCTGATATAATGATATTAACCGAGTTGAAATTCGAAATTGGGGGGTTTTTATAATGATTTAGTTTGGACAGATAAGCAAAACGATTAATCCACTTATTCGAGTTTCGGACCTATCACAGATTCTATCAATGAGTTTTAATTGATTTCTAATTCGTGATTCTATTCTTATTTGACTACAAAATTGATCAAACAAGCGTACAATCAATCCTACGTTCGGTTTCATTGACTGGATTAAGCATCACAATCATTAAAATATTACAATTAACTATCAAGCGTCGCAGAATTATAATTCAATTAAATTATAGATTGAAACCGAATTCTGTCAAATAAATTTAGTCGATCTTATTGAAATTCAGTTTAAGCAATCAGAAAATCAATATAATCAGATGAACGAAAATATAATAATGAATAAAAAATCGACGGTATAACCTGAACCTCCAGGTGTGATGAAACTCTGAATTCGTAGATTAATCTGATGAAGTTAGCCTTCCATGGAATTGAAAATAAAAATATGTTTATATTATGATTCTGTCCGAAAAATAATAGTCTCCCAAGAAAGGAAAGAAATCCCAAATATATAGTGTTCAGGTTTTTGGGCTTTTAAAACAAGTAGCCCGCTATTTAAATTATTACAAAGGTCCAGATTACGAAATCTGTAATTTAGGCCAGTAGAGTTCGGCATTGAGATTTTATTCCAACACAAAAGTTGTAGCTTTGATTTTTAGCTTTCCAACGACTACTCGCATGCTTCAATCTGATAACCAGAGCTCAAGTTATGACCTACAGAGCAAGCAGGGGTCAAAATGCAAATTATAAAATTATAATTCAATTTCAACCCCAAAGTTTAGAAACAAGCTAAAAAATTATTCTAAGCTATAAAGTGATTTTAAAAAAAACAAATTAAAATGCTAGAAATATGTGCCCAAGTGCTATGATCAAATTCCCCCACACTTAAGCTTTTGCACTCCGTGCAAAACAATGCATGCGATTCCAAATATTCAAACTTCAAGGAATATGACATTCATGAATAATTTTCACAACCAAGACAAACAAGAGGATAAATTAACTAAAGAGTGCATCATAAGTGATAGAGTCCTCACAAGATATAAAATTCTGTCAATCACTCAAGTGTTTGGGCTACTGTTTACCCTCAGAGCACATCATGAAAGCTAGCACTACCATAGGCTTGACAAGCCTCTACCATCTATAATTGAAACACATGCACATAATGATCAAAAGGTCTTTATTCAGGTTGTAACGTGGCCAAGGTACGGGTGGGATAATCCTAAGGAGACTAAGGCTAAAAAATCAAAGAGGATAAATGAGTAATGATCAAGAGAGAAAAATAACATTGAGAAGTAACTCAACAAGTATCATTGACTTTCATTATCAACTCTCTTTGCTCACAACACAACTATTTTCCTCATTTTATTTATTTTTAATTTTATTTTATTATTATTATTATTATTATTATTATTTTTTTTTTTTTTTTTTTTTTTTTTTT
>JBBPBQ010020321.1:25093043-25110509 GCA_037974755.1 Cicer yamashitae | reverse complement strand
TTTATATATATACACACATTTTTTTTTCTTTCTTTTTCTTTTTCTATTTTTTTTTTCTATTTTTTTTCTTTATAAACCTCAAATTTAACTAACAAGTTGAGCACCCCCACACTATTTAAGGAAAGACTCCTTTATCCCCCAAGATTTGGTCAATTCATTGTTTTTCACTTTTAGGCTTGTAATGAGCTATATAACAAAGAATGGGATAATTAGGCTCAAAGGGGTTTAAACAAATGGATAATTGAAGGGTATGCTTATTTGGCTAGTAGCTTAACAAGAAACAAACGCCTAGATCATTTCAATATATGCGTGTGGACAAGAGTCAAGTCAAGTTCTAGCGTAACTAGCAATCATGAGTGAGATATCACACAAGAAAAAAAGAAGATGGAAAAATGTATTCCATTCATAATAGGCTCAAAATCTCACAAGGGTTAATGACCTATCACAAATGATACACAATTTAGCATTTTAATCCAACATATTTTACCAAGAATGCAAAGATACTATCCAATCATGCCAGTCCAAACAAACACACAACATTTGCTCACAACATTTACAACCACAAAATTTGATGAAAAAGCATGCAATGCGATGCACATTTTTATGATTTTTTAATTTTTATTTGTTTTTTTTTTTTGTTTTTATAACAAATAAAGTCCTAAATACTACCCCCACACTTAAATTACACATTGTCCTCAATGAAAGTAACAAGTATAAATTAAGAGTAAGGAAAGGAAGCTACCTGTTCAAACTTCAGTGTAAGTGAGCTTTTCTAAGGAGAGTTCTTCTATGATAGTATCTTCAAGCACAAAGCTCTCATGGAATAGCTTGAGGCGTTGTCCATTTACTTTGAACACTTTGTCGGTGTTTTCACTTTTTATTTCCACTGCACCATGAGGAAAAGTGTTAGTAACAACAAAAGGGCCAATCCACTTGGATCGAAGTTTACCTGCCATAATTTTCAGACGGGAGTTAAACAGTAAAACTTTTTGGCCAATGGAAAATTCCTTCCTAGAAATCATCTTATCATGATAATACTTAGTTTTCTCTTTATGGATCCGGGAGTTCTCATAAGCTTCTAGTCTAAGCTCTTCAAGTTACTGCAATTGAAGCTTTCTCTCCAAACCTGCTTTTTCCATCTCAAGGTTGCAACTCTTAACAACCCAATAAGCACGGTGCTCTATTTCCACTAGGAGGTGGCAAGCCTTACCAAACACAAGTCGATAAGGGGACATTCATATTGGTGTTTTGTAGGCTGTTCTGTGAGCCCAAAGAGCATCTTCCAGCCGACGGCTCCAGTCCTTCCTGTTTGGCTGCACCATCTTTTCTAAGATTTGTTTGATTTCCCTGTTTGAGATTTCAGCTTGCCCATTAGTCTGGGGATGATAAGCTGTAGAGACTCTGTGCACAACCCCATACTTCCGAAGCAAAGCGTCCATGGTGCGGTTGCAAAAATAAGTGCCTTGATCACTTATGATGGCCCGGGGTATTCCAAACCTGCAAAAAATATTTGATCTGATAAAACCTGCAACAACTTTAGAATCATTAGTCCTAGTGGGTATTGCTTCCACCCACTTCGAAACATAATCAACAACAAGTAAAATGTAGACAAAACCAAAAGATACAGGAAAAGGGCCCATAAAGTCAATGCCCCACACATCAAATACTTCACAGAAAAGCATACGTTGTTGAGGCATCTCACTCCTACGAGTGATTGCTGTTCCTGCTATTTGACATTGTTCCCAAGTTTTGTAAGTCTCAAAAGCATCTTTAAATAGAGTGGGCCAAAAGAAACCCGAGTCTAAGACTTTTCTGGCTATCCGTTGAGGACCAAAATGTCCCACAGCTTGAGAGGCATGATAGAATTGAAGAATGGATTGAGCCTCATGGTGGGGAACACATTGCCTAATCACCTGATCACTACAGAATTTCCATAGATATAGATCATCCCACACATAGTATTTGGCATCACTTTTAAGTTTGTGTATTTGTGTTCTGGATGCATCTGCAGGAAAGACTCCAGCAACTAGATAATTAACTAAATCAGCAAACCAAGGAATTACCTCACGCAACTGTAGCAATTGCTCATCAGGGAAGTCATCTTGAATGGGGATGGGGTCCTTATCCAGTTCTATTCTGCTCAAATGATCTGCCACCAGATTTTCAGCTCCACTCTTATCTTTAATCTCTAAATCAAATTCTTGGAGTAACAACATCCACCGGATCAATCTCGGTTTTGCTTCTGGTTTCTTTAGCAAGAACTTCAAAGTTGCATGGTCAGTAAAAACAACTACCTTCGAACCTAGCAAATATGATCTAAACTTATCAAGAGCAAAAACAATAGCTAAAAGTTCCTTTTCAGTGGTAGTGTAATTAGCTTGTGCAGAATCTAAAGTCCTAGAAGCATAATAAATTACATGGGCAGCCCTGCCAACACTTTGTGCAAGGACTGCTCCCACTGCATAATTAGATGCATCACACATAATTTCAAAAGGGAGGGTCCAATTGGGTGGCTGAATGATGGGAGTAGAGGCCAGTGCTGCCTTCAAGCAATCAAAAGCCTTCCGACATTTGTCATCAAAGGTAAAACTAACATCTTTTTGCAGCAAATTCGACAGCACAAGAGCTATCTTGCTGAAATCCTTGATAAAGCGCCTTAAAAACCTGCATGGCCAAGAAAAGAACGAATCTTGCGGATGCAAGACGGGTAAGGCAAATTAAAAATCACATCAATCTTGGCAGGATCCACTTCCATCCCATTCTTAGAGATCACATGTCCTAAAACTATGCCCTGTTCAACCATAAAATGACATTTTTCATAATTCAGCACAAGGTTAGTTTCAATACATCTATGCAAAACTCTATCTAAATTGTTCAAGCATACATCAAATGAGGAACCATACACAGTAAAATCATCCATGAAAACTTCTATACAACTTTCTATCAAATTTATAAGCAAAACGATTAATCCTCTTATTCGAGTTTCGGACCTATCACAGATTCTATAATGAGTTTTAATTGATTTCTAATTCGTGATTCTATTCTTATTTGACTACAAAATTGATCAAACAAGCGTACAATCAATCCTACGTTCGGTTTCATTGACTGGATTAAGCATCACAATCATTAAAATATTACAATTAACGATCAAGCGTCGCAGAATTATAATTCAATTAAATTATAGATTGAAACCGAATTCTGTCAAATAAATTTAATCGATCTTATTGAAATTCAGTTTAAGCAATCAGAAAATCAATATAATCAAATGAACGAAAATATAATCATGAATCAAAAATCGACGGTATAACCTGAACCTCCAGGTGTGATGAAACTCTGAATTCGTAGATTAATCTGATGAAGTTAGCCTTCCATGGAATTGAAAATAAAAATATGTTTATATTATGATTTTGTCCGAAAAAAAATAGTCTCCCAAGAAAGGAAAGAAATCCCAAATATATAGTGTTCGGGTTTTTGGGCTTTTAAAAGAAGTAGCCCGCTATTTAAATTATTACAAAGGTCCAGATTACAAAATCTGTAATTTAGGCCAGTAGAGTTCGGCATTGAGATTTTATTCCAACACAAAAGTTGTAGCTTTGATTTTTAGCTTTCCAACGACTGCTCGCATGCTTCAATTTGATATCCAGAGCTCAAGTTATGGCCTATAGAGCAAGCAGGGATCAAAATGCAAATAATAAAATTATAATTCAATTTCAACCCCAAAGTTTAGAAACAAGCTAAAAAATTATTCTAAGCTATAAAGTGATTTAAAAAAAAAACAAATTAAAATGCTAGAAATATGTGCCCAAGTGCTATGATCAGTCATGCCATCAATTTGGAGCTTCATATTTCCTTTACCAATTGCCATCATCTTTAAATTATCCCCTAATTTGACTGACACCCTGAATTCTTTATATAATTCAAAGAACTAGTCTTTGAATCCACAAATATGATCACTACATCTAGAATCAAGAAACCAAGATTTCTTTTCCAAAGAACTTTCCACTTCATGTGTCATAAGCAACATCTCCTCTTCATCATCTGATTCAACAAAGTTCATAACCTTTTCTTCTCTATTAATTATTTATTGAACTATTATCTTCCTCTACCTCTGCCTCCTCTAGATCCACTTATTCCTCGACCTATACCCCTTCGTGAATTTGACACCTTAAAGGCTTACCCTTCTTCCTTGTGTTCTTTCGTTCTTTGTTCATGCACCATGAGATTGCTTTGAAGTTCATCCACAGTTAAGATATTCACATAATTTGATTCCTCAATAGAACAAACAACATAATCAAAAAGTTTTTTCATTGATCTAAGAACTTTCTCAACCATTGTGATCTAATCCATATTTTCTCCATGAATTTTCATCTTATTGACAATAGCAAGAGTTCTTGCAAATTATTCATCTACGGATTCCTCTTCCTTCATCTCAAGAAGCTCAAAATCTCTATGAAGAGCTTGTAATTGGGCTTTCTACACTTTTTTTGATCCCTGGTACTTCTGCTTCGTAGAGTTCCGAATATCTTTTGATGTTTCTCTGTTAAGGACCATTTCCATAATACTTCTCTCAATTGATTGAAAGAGATAATTATCGGCCTTCAAATCTTTCAATTTGCTTTCTTCATTATCCTTCAATTGCTAAGGTGTGGCTCCTATGTCTACAATTCCATGTTCAATCAAGCTCCAATACTCCTTTGATCTCAAGAGATTCTCCATCGGCATTGCCCAATGATCATAGTGCCCATCAAATTTTGGAATTGATGGTTGCATGAAATTGTATCCCTCTAACATGGTTGAATTCTCACTCTTTCTCTCAAGACTCGAATGTGTTTGTTACTCTCACTCTCACAATGATCTCTCGCAATTGTTGTTGTACTAAGCCCTAGGTGTGGAGCTCTGATACCAAATGATAAAGCATGAATTAGCAAAAATGAGTTCTACTTTATTGAATTAAACTTGTGATCTTACAACTTGTACTTAAGTAATTTCATTTCCTAAATCGACACATTGCAATTGTTGAATAAATTAACTAAGTTGACTATATTTCAATACAAATCTACCTTCCTTAGCGCAATCATTTCTCTTGCAATTTCACAAATATGAACTAACTTTTTCTTCACGGATTCCGTTCTTTGATTTGACTTGTTTTTTATTTATGAATCTAATAAAAATTATAAATTAGATTCATAAATAATAACTAGGATTATATGCAATTTTGACACAACAGTAATTTATCATTTTTTATTATTTAATAAATATTTCAAATTTTAACAAATAATTTAATAATGGTCATGATAAATAATCTTATTTTTAAAATGACATGTACTCGTGTTTCATAAGTTCAAACATTGCAAAGCAACATAAAGTGAGACAAAAGCTGAAATTCTTCGTTCATAATTTAATAACTAATAAGACTTGGTTGTAAATTTTGCTTCTTCTACTTGGAAAATAAATCACGCATAATGTATTGACATTATGCATTGGGTTAGGGTTTGACAAAATTTGTTCACCGTATACAACATTCTATCATCTTTGGATAACAAAGTCTTACCGGATCTACTATGAGCCTAATTCACTAGATTTTCCCCCTTTCATCTTTGGATAACAAAGTTTCAACATTTCTGAAATAGTGCCCACTGAGCTATTGTCAAGTACTCTTTGTAACACCATATTCGTGTAATCGATGTTTTTATTCACCCCTCTGCATAGCCAATGGATTACTCCGCCAAAATAGTCCATCTACTTTACCCAAATGAAAAAGAGTTCATCAAAAGGGAATTATTCATGCCCAAACAAAGCAAAAGAAATCTATGGAATTTGGTTGAACTCATGTCCTAAGATTTAGTTTCCAATACATTACCACCTAGCTAAGTTATTTGTTATGTATATTGTTCGAAAATTTGATATATATTATATTAATTTATTTATTTTGTCGGAAATAAATTATAAAATATAGTAGTATTATTTAAAGAGTTAAATAAGTTTTTAATCTCAATAAAATTTCACTATTTTATACGAGGTCCTTATAAAATATTTCACAAACTTTTGGTCCTCTAAAATTTTTCATTTTCAGTTTTTGTCTTTGATTTTAAATCAATTCTTGTGTATCATTCAAAATTTTGAATAATGCTTTGCAATAATATTTAAGACATTATAATAAATTTTCCTACAATTTTTTTGACATTATAATAAATCCAAATGACACACAAGCATTGATTTAAAATCATGGGCCAATATTGAAAATGATAAATTGTAGGGGACTAAAAGTTGACAAAATTTAATATAAAGACTAAACATAAAATAGTGAGATTTTATAAAGAATAAAAACTTATTTAACCCTATTTTAAAATTATATAATTTAAATATTTTTATTTATCCATATTACAGTTATTATTAATTTAAGTTTAAAGTTTGCACCCTCTAAATTTGGATCCTGGATCCACCAATGCATTCTGTAAAAACTGTTAACCATCTTTAATCATGTAAAAGAGAACTCAAACACAAAAATCATAACACATAAAGACACAAATTCATTCTTCAGTAAACACGATAGACAAATTCATCTTAAAATACTATTAAGACACAATAAAAATATTTTAGTTTAATTAGTTAATATTGAATTGTTCGATCATCATAATATACATTTTAAGTCATAGTTAATTTAACTAATTTATATTGAACCGTTGCAGCATCGAAATTAGAATATCATTGTTATTCTAACTAGATAAGATTGAATTGTTTGATCGACAAAATTAAACATTTTAAATCATTGTTAGCCTAATTAGTTAAAATTGAACAATTAAATCATTGAAATTATAATTATAATGTCAATATCATAGTTAGTCAAATTAGTTAAGTTTTAACTGTTGAATCCTTAAAATAATAATTTCTAAGTAATATTATGTCTAATTAATAAGTTAGATTGAATTTTTGGATTATCAAAATTAGAATTTCTAAATTATAGTTAGTGTAACTAGGTTTGATTGAATCGTTAGATCATAGTAATTAGATTTTTTAAGTCATAATTAGTCTAATTAAGTTAGATTAAACTGTTGGATAATCTAAAAAAGAGGTTTCAACCATTGTTTTGTAATTTCGATGTACCAATTGCTCAATCCAACGATTCCATCTTCTAATTAGACTGACTACTACTTATAAATTATAATTTTAATGACCTAACATTTATATCTAACCTAATTACACTAATAATTACTTAGAAAGTCTTATTAAGATGAATTGGCGGTTAAATCTTAACTAATTAGGCTTTCTAAGACTTACGAATTCTAATTTCGATTATCCAACAATTCAATTTAACCTAAATATACAAACAATGACTTGAAAATTATAATTTCGATTACCCAACGGTTCAATCTGATCTAATTAAATTGAACCATTTGTTCATAGAAATTATAATTTCTAAGTTTAATCAATCTTTTTAGTTAAGATTGAATTGTTGGATCATCAAATTCCACATGTCTTTCATTTTTTGCCAACCATTTATTTGGAATTATTATAAGTGTTTCTTTCTAAAGGCTTTGCATTTGCTACAGCATTGCCATTTATGTAAACTAGAAAAATGTACATATCAACAATATAGCTTTTATAGGAAAAAGAGCTGAATTTCTCAATTCAAATGGCTTCTAACTAATTTAGTTTCAACCGCAAGCTAAACATTGAAGGAGTAATTAATAGGCACAAGAAAGGAAACTCATTCAGCTTGGGAATGGAATAAACTTCATGATTCTGTTAAATTAAACCACACAAACAATTATCATATAAATGTATCGTATAAATATTTATTTATAAACTATTTGAGACGTAGATTTAGGTCCAAAAGTGATTTTGCTCTTAATAAAACACCATCGATACTCTTGTAGACATCCTTATTTTTTTAACACACACAACACATACATATATATATATATATTCACTTGTTCATAGGTTCATATATAAAACTAGCAATGTTGTGTGGGACTATAAAAAGAATGCTTTCCAATAAAATGCCACTTCTGAAGTGGCATTCATTTAATCATTTCTATGCAAATAAGGTATCGATTAGTCACATTTTTATAATCTAAATGAAATTAAGACCAAGCTATTTTTTTTTTTTATCATTATCATTCAATGTACAATTATTAAACATATTAGTTAGTTATACAAATTAAATACAATAGTTAGTTAATTAGTTAAACTAGTTGTTACTCATAGATTATATAAATTTTATGTATCATTTGATTTGATGTACTTGAACAATTCTCCCATTATTCAATATACTTTTCTTTACTTTTCTCTCATTCTTTGTTTCTATTGAATTCTATCATTCTATGGTTTTGTAACAAAATCAGGATACAAAGAAAATTTATTTGCAGAAGTTAATCATTACATTAATTAATATTTTAAAGACAAATAATGCATCACTGATTACAAAATTACAGAGTGAAACTCAAATCTGGTTCCTACACAAGACCACTCTGGTGATGTTTCATTGTTTCCACTGCTCTTTCTCCTAGGCTTTGCCTCTCCAAGCATCATTATAACATCTCTCATGGTTGGTCTGTCCTTAGGAAGCTTAGCAATGCAAACTAAAATCATCTCTTGGATAGCATGTCTGCAGTTTCCTACACTTGGATCTAATCTTCCTTCTAACACACTCTACAATGTCTACACTCTCTCCAAATTCATGATCTAAAGGCCTCTTTCCTGTGAGTTAAGCTCCAATAAAACTACTCCATAACTATAAACATCAATCTTTTGCCAATTCATAAACAATTCAAATGTTATCAATGTAATATATCCAAGAAAGAACAAATATCTCTTAACAAATTCCTTATATAAGAAATGTATTTTAATAAATTCATTTAAAGTTACGATCTTTGAGATTTTAACTTGATTCAAGTAGTATATTATTTGACTGAATGTCGCGATGAATAACCAGAGGATAACAATCATGGTGAAGATAAGCAAGTCCTTGATCTATGTTATATCTTGAAACCCAATCTACAAGCTGTCTAACTGCTTGCTTACTATGCAAGGCATCTCCAACATTTCAATTCTGCAGAATTTCATACGCATCACATCAATGACATTATGAAGAAATCCAAATAGTCTAACAATGTTTTTGTGATAATGTTAAGATCAAACTCCAAAGTAAAGCTATGTAATGATTAGAACAACTTCCAACACTATTAGGGAAGAAAAGAAAAGGAAGCAAGACACACTAGACGGTTTTAGCCACATAAATATGTTAATTTAATAAAGGGAATGTTTCCCTGTTACAAGGCGAAAGAAACTTGAAAATAAGACAGTTATACCTCGAATCCTTTAAAATTAAAAAGAATTGAGAGTTGAAATTAATAAATACTAGCAAATAAGACATCCATGAATAGTTTTGTCACTGATACGAAAACCAGACGGAGTTGTTATCTTTCTCAGTGATGGCCTTGATATTACAATTGAGGCAACATCATTAGCATTAGCATGCACTTTATTACAAACCTTCAAATTGATCTCTCTCACATTGGTGCAATTTTCTACTACATGCTTCACTCCCTTCTTTGTGACCTCACGGCAATTTTCCACTAATAGTTGCAACAACCCACTACAACACTTCGAGATGACATAAAGTGTTTCATCATTAACACTTGTATGTGACAAGTTCAACACCTCGAGTTGGGGAACTTCAAAGTTCATACCAACAAGTCCGTTCACTCCTGAACAGTAGGCTAATTTCAATTGCCTAATCTTCGAACATCTCTTTAAAACTTGACCAATACCTTGTTCAGATATGCCATCGCAGTGGCTCAAATCAAGCAGCTGCAAATTGGGGAAAAGGGAAGCAAACATTGTAATGTTTTCATCTCTTAACCATGGATTGTGAGCCAAATGGAGAGACTTTAATCGACGGCTTACAACACAGTCTATCATCAAAGAATTAGAATTCTTTCCAATACATGTCTCTTCCATTGTGATCTCAATAAGTGAAGGACAGTTCCTAACGAGTGCAAACAAGGCTAATTCTGTGAGCTTCCGAAATTTAGTGAAGTTGATCGATACCAAATCACCAAGAAACAAAGACAACTTGAGAACACGTTCATCATTCAAAAAGTAATCATTCCGTAGCTCAATATGTCGAATTTCCAAATGTTGGATATATTGACACTTAGATATCAAACAAAAGATTCCATCATAACTATAGCCAGGGCAATATTGGAGGACAAGTCTCCTCAAAGGAAGACCTTCCATCGCAATAGACGACAGCAACTGATCCGAAATACGAACACCCGAAAGTTCAAGACAAGTCAAGCTCTTCAAAGTCACCAACGAATCAATGAAATGTGAAGTAACAAAAGTTGCATATCGTTTTCCCATTTGAGCAATATTTGTAAAGGACAGAGACTTCAATGTTGGTCTCTGGAGGAGAGCCGAAGCAATACCAGCATCAGTTATTTGAGAACAGTTAAACATGGTTGCTTCCTCGAGAAGCTTACAGTTTTTGAACAAGTGGAAAATAATTTTGTCGTCGATGTAGTGATGATGAGAGATATTAAGTTTGCGGAGTTTTGAAAAGGCAGACGAAAGAGGTTGTAATTTTTCTGTATCGTAGAAGCAATTGTCGCCGCAAAGTATGGGATCACTGAAATCGAGTTGTTCGAGCAAAGGAAAACAATCTGCTATAAGGAAGAGATCAAGACAATCGATACAACCAATGTTGGAACAAACAAGAGAGGTTAAAGTTGTAATATTTTTGGAGAAAGCTCGTAAGCCCTTAACGGGAATTTTGGATTGGTTGGAGAGATTGAGTGATGTGAGTGTCTTGAAAGGGAAGTTAGAGATTTGGCAGAGAAGTTTGTTAGTGTTACCGATGTAGGAGGAGAGATCGAGGGAGGTGAGGTTGTTGAATCTATGAAAGAGACGATGGAGAGAAGGACGGGTTGGATTACAGATAGTGAGAGAGGATTTGAGAGGGTTGGTCATAGAGAGGAAATTTTTGGAGACGAGGGAGAGAGATTCTAAACAGCGATTGTCGTTTTTGAGAAAATTGAAGATAGATTCCCAAATTTCATCAGGTAAATAAAAATCAGTAGTAACAACACCAGTTCTTATTCTTTTTCTGTTTGGTTCTAGACTTCTTAACAACGCCATTGTTTTTCTGTTCTTCATGGATGCCGCGATGAAAAAGAAGGTAAAGGCAGATTAGATTAACTGAGGGATTTGGTTGGCTTAGGTTGAGTGACAATATACAGGGGAAGAATATATGATATTTTTTAATTAAAGATATATTTTTAAAAAAGAAATAGTGTTATCAGCTTAAATAAAAAAGACTTTTGTTATAAATAATTTAGAGATTATTTTTTTAAAAAAATTAACTCTAGTTTCTTTTATTAATATAAAAATTATTTTTTTAAAAAAATTATTTTTAACATATTTATATTCAATTTTATAAAAATTATTTTTTAAATTACAAAATTACGTAAAAAATTACTTTTAAGAAAATATATTTGTTTGAAGAAATATTTTTTAAATATATAATTTTTCTAAGTGGCTACATACTATCTGTGGTCCCTTAACTTAATATCGGTTAACGATTTAGTCTTTTATTTTTTTTTTTTTTTCGATTTGTTCCTTTATGTTTTTAAATAATTTCAGCGTTACCCTTTAAGTTGGGTTTTGTTAAGAAAAAGTTAAAAAATCTCTCCTCCTCTGGATCATTGCATATGTTCATCAAACCTCTAGGAACGATTGCCACTGATCTAAAGTGATGTCTATGGAGTATAAATACCACATAGCTTCAGTTTTAACGAATCAATCCTATTACTAAACTTAGAACAAACTTTGAACATTTTTCTGAAATATTTCCAAAACATAAAGGGTAACTTTTTCTGAAAACGAATGAGGGATTTTTTATCTTTTTCTTAACGGAACCCCACTTAAAGGGTAACGCTGAAATTATTTTAAAACATAAAGGATCAAATCGGGAAAAAAAGAAGATAAATGACTAAACCGTTAACTGAAATTAAGTTAAGGGACCACGGGTGGTATTTAGCCTTTTTGTAAATACACCTATGTTTTTCTACTCTCTTATGCGTCTCTACCTCTCTCTCTTATGCATATATATATTAGACTCAAATATATATTTCGGCAACACAACAACCACAATAGTAACCACAAAATACACCGATTATAGAACAAGCTAACAGCTACATACACATACTTAAATATTTTTTTCTTATAAAATTTAAATATTTCTATACATTCAATCATATTTATAATCATATTTATAGGTAAAACTTTCTAAAAAATTATAGGTCAAGTCACAACATATAACGCATGTAAAGAAAAAATCGGCTATTGAAGAAGTTGAGTGTGCAGAAAAAGCTAAGGACAATTTCGGATTTTTATAATAGAATAGAGGTAATTACATCATTTTCTCTCATTAGTGGGTTAAATGCTATGTTTTTCAATTTTATCTCATTTTTCTCTCTGAATTATCGCACGAGATAAATATAAAAAACTACTATTTTTATCTTTTCATTTTTAGTCAAAAAATATTCTTTTTAATAAAATAATTTTAAAAAATTTGAACACTATTCAAATAATAAAAAAAATAAACTTTAATTTAAAAATATATATCTTTTTATGTAAAAATTTGAAACAAACGTATCTAATATATAGAATTAGGAAGGATATATATAATATCTTCAAAAGTTCACGCTAATTATCTTTCCGAATAAGATATGATATTTTTTTTATTAAAGATATATCTTAAAAGAGTAAGGTCTTATCTATTGTCTCAATAAAATTTTAATATTTTATTATTTTTAATTTTTCTTATATATAATTTTATTATTTGTTTTTAATATTTATTAATTAATTATTTAAATTAGAATGGATAGATGTGAACTTAAGATCCTCTTTTGTTTTTCACTGTTTTGTGTTTGGAATTAAATTTATCCAATTTCAAATTGGTCAAAGAAATAAAGAAAAAAATAAATGGACACGATTCCTCCTGTAAATATGTTGTTTTTGTCGAAAATTGATTATAGTGGAAGTGCAATGATATTTTTCCTATTTGGATCCATATTGAATATATATATATATATATATATAAATAAGTATTTTATAAATTTTAGATTTGATCCGAGACAAATTTTGCTGCCATATAATAATAATGCTTATTATATTTATCAGGAAATAAAGATTTATTTACAATTTCAGTGATTTAATTTTGTAAATATTTATTCTGGATTTTTAATTTAAAATTTATTTGATTATTAATTTAAAGAATTGTTTAGTATTGATGGGAATAATTTTAGCATGAATATTTTTTTTCCATTTTAAGATTCAATTTTTATTTAATTTAAAATTGAATGAATGGTTTATAACAATAATATTTTTTTCCAATTGTTGTTATTAGGTATTCTACAATAATATACTTTCAATTATTTTTTTATAATATATTTCATGTTAATTTTGTTTGGTTATGAGTTTGTAATCACATTGAGTGATGTCAATTAGTCTTAAAGACTATCAAGTGACATCATAAAGATGTTGAACTTTCTATAAAAGATAGAGATATGGTGACATCATAAAGATAGAGATCATTTAACAACTGTTTGGTGTCAGTATTTATGCTTTGTAAGTAAGTTGAACTTTCTGCAAAAGGTAGTTTCCTTTTCATCCTTGTTATCCTAGCTATACTTGTTAATAGGCCATCAATCTGGAGATTAATCTTGTTATTATTCTTGATTGATGTTGTTTTGCTTCTGTTAACCTTTTGGGCTTGATCATGGTTCTCAGTTGCCTTGATATTTGTTTTACTTAAAATCTGTATTTTGGAAAATGATTCATTTTATTTTTATCTTTAAAACGAATTATCCAGAATGATCTTGTTTGATAAAACTAATACTGTCAAAAACCAGAATGATCTTGGTTTGCTTAGACTGATGCTGTCAAAAACCAAAATGATCTTGGTTTGTCCAGACTGCTGCTCTTATGAACCATAATGTTCTTTTATATACCTGAATGATCTTGTATAAACCAGAATGGTCTTGTGTTCTTGTATAGTTATATATGATTATCTATATTCGAATAATACACTAAAAAAATACAAGGTAAATAGCAACCCAATTAGAATCATGATTAGAAATTAAGTAACTTGTTTGATTATCTTCAAAACATTAATTTGGGATTTTGCGTCAACATAAACTGCTAACAAAAGCAACCATAAGGGTTGTTGAAGAGAACAATAGAGTTCATGCTCACAAATCAGAGATATAACAATTTGGAGATCATCAGTATGTTCGACTCTTGATCTTTTAGAGATATAACAATTTGGATGATTTATTTATGTCACTTGGTTGCATATAGTAAAAGGTTTTGAAAGATCACTCAAGTTCTGTTGCTACATAAGTCAACCGTATAATGCTTAAAACAATTTTTATAAAGTGTTCTTGTATACATGTTATTATTGTTGAAGAATTACACACATTGAGATAAACTTTATGGTACCTGACCCATATACAAAGACTTGTTGAAGAGTGTTCAAGGCATTAGGAGTATCGATTGAAGAACAATCGCAAGCCACAAAGTTTTCTTTTCTCGTCTCTTCATCTTGTGTTTCAAGATTGCTGTTGAGACATCTTTTGCTTTGAATCCAAGTATTCTTAAGACCTCATCTTTGATAGTTAGTTGTTAATAGAATAATTTCAACAACTATTCCTCTCCTTCCAAACTATCTAGATGCACACCATCTGAATTACATGAAGTTTCATGCGAGAACTTTTAATTGGGATATGATAACCACAAAACTATTGCACATGGTTTATGCATCATGTGAAAGAGCACTACAAACTCCCAACCAATCCCAAACTGCATGTCAAACTTGCCTAAAAATCACACAATCAAAAAAGATATGTTGTGAAGTTTCTTCTTTACTGCAATCTACAATACAAAGAGAAGAGTTGTTGAACAAGATGCCACGTTTTGCCAAGTTATCTTTTGTGGGCATTCTATCATTGAGCAACCTCCATGCAAATAATGAAACTTTATAGGTACTGCCTTATTCCCATCCTCCCCAAACATAAGTAAGTACTTTATATGACCTTTTCACAATGTAAACCATCTCATGCTCAGATCCCCACGCCTACCTGTCTGAAATTTTTTCTGCAAAGGTACATTTGCTACCAACGCACAAACAAACATATCTTACACCTCCATCCATTCCCTTCAACCCCCTATCCTAACCAAGCCATCTCCTCCATAAACACCTTCATATATATGGATAACCCAAACAACTTGCTATAACTTTCTCAACACTTTAAACCCCACCCACAAATCATTCAGAAAAGAAGTATCGCTCCCATTTCCCATGATCCTACTCAAGTTATTGTTAAACCAACCTGCATTACTAGGTCTCACATCCTCCACACCCTTTCTAACACATAATATATTTCCACCATGACAACTCCTTATTGCATCCCACTTCACCACTCCCTCACTCTATAACACATTTTGAATCTAAGACCTTATACCACAAACCGATCATATTCGTCCTTAATCTCTAACACCATTTCCCTAATAATGCACAATTAAAGTAACACACTCTCCTATTCGCCCTCAATCTCCAACACCATTTCACGTTCCAAACAAAGATATCCTTATGAACCAACCCTATCAATTAAAGAATTTCAAAAAGATATCATTCTCATATTTCCTCCCATCGGAAGGCCAAGATATTTGAAAGGAATTTGACCCATCCTATAATTAGGACTTTGGGCAGCTTATTCTAGCTAAGAACTCTCAATATTCACTGCCACTGACATACTCTTATGGAAGTTGACCTTAAATCTAGACACTAGTTCAAACAACAACAATATGGCCTTAATCGTTCTAATATTCTGCTAGCTTTGCTTCCCCAAAAAAAGTGTGTCATTTGCAAATTGAAGGTGAGAAACTAAGAACTCAAGACGATGACCAACTTGAAACCGTTTGAATAACCTGTTATTGAAAGTGCAAACATGAAAATGGGGGTTGAATTGTGTTTGATAAAGCTTGATAACTTTTTGCTAATTTGATGAAGGTTGGTTGATTTTTATGAATTACATTGATAAGAAGCAATCAGATTCAGAAGTAGTAAACAATGAAAGCATAAATAATTTGACACATATATTTATCCTGGTTCACCACTTACTTGGCTACATCCAATCCCCTCATTCAGAAAGCTTTAATCCACTATTTCAAATACATTGAATTACAAAGCACCTGACCCTCCAAACCAGTCTTCCTAAACAGTCTGACAACCCCAGACTTTTGAAGAACTAACCACCTTGACCCTACAAGCCATGTCTTCTCCTAACAACCTGACAACCCTAGATTGAAGAAGAAACGAAACCACTATCGGGTTGGATACAAAAGATTGGAACTTCAGTAGTTGCTTCAAACAAAGCTGATAATATTAATAACTCTCACACTCTAAGAAAAGAACACTCAGCAAATATTTCTAACCCTAACAAGTGTTTCTCTCTTTGAACTCTAAGATGAATTGAGAACTTTGAGCTTGAGTTCTTATACTTTTTTTCTTCTTTTCGATGATTTTCTCCTTCAGCTTTGAGTGTCTATATATAGTGAAAATTTGGGCTTCAATTTATTCCTTGTTTCATTCTAAATTGTATCTTGTTTAGATTGAGTTTGTAAATTCTTCAGATTGATTCTATTCATATTTTGTTGTAGATAAATCTTGATCAAATTGTCTTCAAATCTTAATTAAATATTCTTCAAATCTTGATCAAATCTTCTTCAAATCTTAATCAAACTTCTTCAAATCTTCTACAAATCATGATCAAATCTTCTTTAAATCATGATCAAATCTACTTGAAATCTTAGTTAAATCTTCTTCAAATGTTGATCAAATCTTTTTCAAATATTATTCAAATCTTGACCATATCATCTTTTCAACTTGGTCAAAGATTTTCTTCAATTATAAATATGAATCAAATCTTATTTTAGATTTTCATCAATTATAATTTTGAATCAAATCTTATTTTAGATTTTCTTCAAATATAAATTTGAATCAAATCTTAGATTTTCATCAATTATAATATTGAATCAAATCTTATTTGAGATTTTCTTCAATTATAAATTTGAATCAAATCTTATTTTAGATTTTCTTCAAAATCATGAATCTTCTTTCATACTCTTTGAAGTCAAATATATTGTTGTCATAAAATAATTTTGTTAACATCAAAACTCTAAATGTAAAACCAACTTGGTTCCAACAATCTCCCCCTTTTTGATGATGACAAAACTTGTATTTTTGATAACAACTTTTCTTTATATTTCTTGGACTCCCCCTAAATCTTAGTATCATTTTCTCCCCACATTATCAAATATATTTATTCCCCTGTTGTCATCAGACAAAAAGACTTGAAAGAGAAACTTTGTCTACTTTTTTTTTCTTTTTTTTTTTTT
>JBBPBQ010020321.1:25051472-25092866 GCA_037974755.1 Cicer yamashitae | reverse complement strand
TTTTTTTTTTCTTTTCATTTTTCTCGTTCTTTTTTTTGGGAATAAATAAACATAACATAATACAAGAAAATATAATAACTAATGTTAAACTAAACTACTTTGAATTGATCACAACATCAGTCAGGTATGAAGGTAAGGTTTAGATTTTCATCAATTATAATTTTGAATCAAATCTTATTTTAGATTTTCTTCAAATATAAATTTGAATCAAATCTTATTTTTAGATTTTCATTTATTATAATTTTGAGATTTTCTTCAATTATAAATTTGAATCAAATCTTATTTTAGATTTTCTTCAAAATGATGAATCTTCTTTTATACTCTTTGAAGTCAAATATATTGTTGTCATAAAATACTTTTGTTAACATCAAAACTCTAAATGTAAAACCAACTTGGTTCCAAAGTTCTCTACTACAAAACTCATCATAGTGTTGCTGCCTTATGCCGCTATAAAAAACAAGAACGATGATAAATTATCTCCTTATCTAAGACCCCTCAGAGTTTTAATTCTTGAGTGGGACTACCATTTATCAAAACTAAAGCAAATGTTGATCTAATAGATTCCAAGACCCATTTACTGCACTTAGGCTAGAACCCCATTCAAACCATTACTGCTTCCAAATAACTCTTAAAAGGAATGATGTTTGAGATCTAGTACCTAGACTAAAGAAAATTATTATTGAAACCAAGTGGGTTTTCAAAAACAAGCTAAATGAAAAAGGAGAAATGGTCAGAAACATGGCAAGACTTGTTGCACAAGGCTATAGTAAGCAAGAAGACATTGACTACACTGAGACATTTGCTCTAATGCTCAGGTTAGAAGCTATTATTATCTTACTCTCTTTTGATGCTTATAATAATATGACATTATTTCAAATGGATGTTAAAAGTGCATTTCTACATGGGTATATAAGTAAAGAAGTCTATGTTAAGCAACCCTCAGGTAACAAAGATTTGAAATGAACAGATTATAAACACCAAATTAATTATTTAAAATGTTATTAAATTTATAAAATAGTTTATTATAAAATTTAGGGTATTAAATGTGACACCCTAAACTCAAATTGAAATAGAAAGTAAAACACATTAGTTTTGAAAGGGATTCACAACGGTTCCAAAATTATAAATTTTTCTTTTTTAAACTATAAGGTTCATAATGTCACACTCACACTTACACAAAATGCTTGCATAAAAAATTTAAATTAAAAATCCTTGAATATCGAATATAGTTAAGGTTTATTAAATAAATATTTATGACATAAAAACACATTATAAACTTAGAGAGAATTAATTTCCACCTCTGAATAAAAGATAAAAAATAACACAATTGATCAATCGAATTTAAAAAAATCTAAATGAGTTCATAACTCAACAAAATACGACAAATTAATCCCACCTAGTATCACCTATCAAAGCGTGGATCGCCAACCGAAAACCTGAAATAACTGCGCTCTCGCAAGCGCCAAGCACAAGCAACGAGGGGTGAGCTTTGAAAACATGTAATAGTATAAAATATTTGAGAAGAACATGTAAAATATATTCTGTATTATATCAAATCACAATCAACAAGAATAATCAAGGTAAAACATTGATACAATCCACAAATCAAGTAAGTAAACACACAAATCAAGTAATGTTATGCATGCTCTTATACTCTAGACTCCTCATTCTTTGGTACCATTCTAACTCTGAAGTACTTGGTTAGGAGGCTTGATACTATGCCACCACGCAAGTGGACGGACAATTCAAATTGGCTCTGTCCTCATAGATCCCCTCAACTCAATCCGAGACACATATACGCGACAATCGAGGTAAACGTGTGTTGCATGGTAGCTCCCGACATTTGGAGTGCTACCTCCAAGTCACATAGGAGTTCCCCACTGGAATACCTCCAAGGTCTAACAATATTGCCTTAAGACTCAACAATAGACCGCCACGATCACTAGGCTTGTCAGGCCCTACCTATATGATGACAAGATAATCTCCACTTCAAACAATTAACATCCAGATTCTCCCCTCGTTAGCCTAGGCTACTCACTTCATTACGAGAACCATCATTGGCACAGGTCGAATTCATCACTATTCAATTAAACACAATATGCATTTCATCATATTCATCAAGGTGGTAACATCATAAGTCAACAAGTACACATCATCAATGCATTTTCCCATAGTCATTTGTTACATCCAAAATTTATCATCATGATACACAAGCTCCAACAATACAGGATTTTTACTCACAGATAATAATACTAGATCATTCACATACACCACGTCAATTGCAATGCAAGTAATTACAATTCATCACATTATATATGATATAACAATATCAATGGTAGATATAAACAAAACACAAAATACTTTAAATACACAATTCTACAATAATTCAACTACCACACGATATTCAAAATCAATTCAAACACCCTATAAAAGTTTCTAACTCATATTTTAACCTCACCAAGGTCAAGTTTTCTCATTAGTCAATTATTACTCAAAAAGGCTTCAGCCGTACGTAGTGAGCATTAGATGAATTATGGGAAATACGGTTTTCCCGTTCATCTCATTTAATTTACAATCATGAATTCGAACTCACTTCCACCCCATACCTCAATTTGACGCTTTCGTACAATACAAGTATCAGAACAATTTTCAGCAACCATGACATGTCGACAACGCGCAACGAACAAGTCCAAAAGCATCTATGAATTTGTAGAGTCAATGAAACATGGCTGATAATTTACGCGGAGCATAAAAAATCAGTGTTAAATAATTAAAAAAAATAGTAAGAGAAGAAACATATTCGAAACGAAGTGAAACAAGTTATCAGAAAAGGTGTAACACCCCGATTTTTAACAGCGCGGGTGTATTTTTTTTTTTCAAAATAAATTAATAAAATATCATGACGTAACACAAACGGCAAAAATAGTTTTTTTCAAATACATAAGTTCCATTGCGACAACAACATTGAAATAAGAAAAGGAGAATAGATAAAATTCTTTAATAAAACTCTAAGTTGATCATTAATCTATTTGAGGGTTACTGGGTACTGAGGATCCACGAGCGGCATCAAGCCTCACTGCTTTCGATTACAAATCCAAAATCATCGCTTTGCCACGTCTTCGACGTTGTTGCAATTCCAGCACGACTCAAAACCCTAATAAGATGGGGCGTCAGCCCGGTCCACAATGATGTAAAGGGTCACCAACTGAAATTAACAAATAACATTTAGCAAAAATCTTATATTTCACATGCTCAAAAGAATCTTTCATCTTAGCATACTCATCGAAAGAGTTTTCATATGTCAAAAATGCATAAACAATGTAGGAAGATGAATTTTTTGGAAAAATGCAATGTCGTATTCGAATACAGCATACCATAGCCGAATACGATAGGACTTAGCCGAATACGACAATACAAGTAAGTAGCAAAATTGAACATCTATATTCGAATACGACAGGATGTAGCCGAATACGACATGACAAGTCAGTAGCAAAATTGAACATCTGTATTGGAATACGAGGTTTCATATTCGAATACGTTGTCAAAATTTCAAATAAAATCTGAACGTTACTGATGTGTATTCGACTACACACTAGATGTAGCCGAATATAGCTGTTAAATAATGCAGGTTTTCAGTTTTGAAAAGGTTTTGCATCATTTAACACTCACGATATAAAGACAAGCAATAACACTTAGCAATCACGACATAGTATCAAACAACAATCGGACATGTATATATAATCATCACATTGTAACAAACATGACTCGCGTGCCAAGCACCCTAAGGCAATGCGTATATGCCAATGCACATGATTCCGGATTTTCCAAAATAAAACCCTCCTCGATGGGCGTAAATATTAATTGTACCACCTATCACAGGCCAGTACTAATTAGCGAGGTGCAATCTCTCACAAACTAGCACGATTTACTAGAGTGTAGCCTATCACAGGCCTTACACATCAGTTAAATCCTCGTAAGGATAAGATGGACCAACTATCACATGGAACCACCCCGTGTCCCTTCACGGTCACCACTTAACACCGTGGCCCATCACGGTCACCACTTAACACCGTGGCCCATCGCGATCACCACTGACACTGTGGGCAATCACGGTCACCACAAGCTATGAAATGCATGGGCATTCTATAACTCTTTTCACCACAATCATTAAGTAAATGCAGCTATTAAAAGATTCCCCATTTTTAATACTCTTTTAACACTAACGATTTTTCAAACTTATCACAGAGCATACTCAAAACATTTTTTCCTCAATAAAATTCATAATGCACATATTAACAGTTATGAATACATAATTACCTCAAACTCAATCTCCAAAAATTCACACATTGAACACACATTAATCACGTCAAATGTAATCATAAATTCATAACACGTAACAAACTGTATTTTCACTCAGAATATATATATTCACGTCAAAATTAATTATCACGCAATCACACATTGATCATACATCAATCACACATATAGAGTCCCTATATGCAAACTAAAAATTTGGAAGGAGCCCTTTCCTTTGTTATCGCTTTCTCAACCGTTTCCTCTACCGCAATCAAATACGGCGAAAACTCTCGCTCGCGTCGACACCTCAAAAGTTAGCTCACAAAGAGTCGCGAGGCTAGGAGAAAATGTTTCAGCTCTTCTGTTTTTCCTTTTCCTTTCCTTTCTTTTATATATATACCTATATATATATATATAATTACAACCAAACAAAAATATCTATAACTCTAACACCCATCACCTCACTCACATCTCAATCTATTTTGATAAAAATATCTACTCTCGTCGCAACTAAATTGACAGATAAATTTTTTAGCAACAAGTGATATTTTTTAAAAAAAATGCTCGGTATTAATTTCTTCGCACATAATTAAACTATTCTTCGACAAATAATTTTAATCGGGTCTCAAAATATATATATATATATATATATATATTACACATATTTCAAACTCTAACAAAATATTCTTTTGGTACTTAATTCACAAAATCCGATAAAATTGGGTTAAATGCCTCAGCAATTCAACATAAAATATACTAAAATTGCATAATTTAGAGTTTAAAAATTAAGGGTCTTACATTGCTACCCTCCAAAAAGAAGTTTCGTCCTCGAAACTTAAAGTAAGAGTAATAACTACACTAGGTTTGCACTCAAACTCAACATACATGATAGAACTTGTTTCGTCATGCCTACGCGGAGAAAGTGTCGTGTATCCCTTTTCATAGGGTGCTTAATAACTTTACGCACTATCATAGCCGGTAAAACTCACCTGTTCCATTCAACATGATTTTGTCTACTATCAACAAGAGATTGGGGATGATCAGTTCCTCAATTTGTCCATAGGTAGCCAACGACCATGATGAGGGCTTAGACCATCTTAACCTAACTTTAATAATGCTCCCTACGACTTGCACTTAAGGTTATCCCAAGGCACAAGCGGTCTAACAATCTCCTCAAGGTCCACTAAGTTTTCCTTATTTTCCTATTACTTTAATCCTATCGACGAAGCACAATCGCCCAAAACTATGTCACATAGCCTGATATACGTCCACTTGGTACGAAACATCCATTAGGTACCAAACCGAAACAGTAAGTATGAAACCAACACACTAAGCATAAAACAATCATTACTGCCGATAACTCCCTAATTTCTCCATTGCCCACAAACCACAATGTTCTTATTAGAATGTTGGTCTAATTATAACTTTAATAATCACATCCCAACATCCGATTTGTGATCAAAGTTTCCTCAAGTATTTTCGACAACATGTCAGAACTATACCACCTATAACACACAAACTTCCTTTTGGTTTAAGGCTTCATTTCAAGAGTCACGTCTTCAACAAAAATCCAACTTGAATTTCATTCGCTAATTAAGATCTACATTTGTCTCATACCTAGCACCTCAAATTCAAGTTTCACCAGTCAATTTCCTACACACTTCACAATTCTGAACAAACCCAAAAATAATTTTTCTACATCTACTACCAACATTCATTCTGATACTTCTCAATTTCGCCGCGTCCTTTATTTGCAACTTGGTGATTATCTTTTCATTATGACATGTCAACACATTGTATTCACTCTATCACCTTTCCATTTATACAAACCTTAAATTTCTACTCGAACCTTGATACATCTTCATTATTTTGAAATCATTACTTAGCTAACTCTTGTATGTCTTTTTCCAAAAATTGCTCTCTTCTTTGACGGCCACAATTGGTACACACCATAGTGCGTCAACATCTGTATTCGAATACGACAAGATGTAGCCGAATACGACATGACAAGTCATTAGCAAAATTCACTCATTTGTATTCGACTACGAGGTTCCGTATTTGAATACGATCTTGAAATTTCAAATAAAAACTGAACGTTACAAATGTGTATTCGACTACACACTAGCTGTAGTCGAATACATCTGCAAAAAAATGCAGGTTTTCAGTTTTGAAATGGTTCCGAATCATTCAACACTCACGATAATAAGACAAGCAATAACACTTGTAACGTGAACATGTATATACAATCATCACATTGTAACGTGACTTGCGTGCCAAGCACCCTAATGCAATGAGTATATGCCAATGCACATGATTCTGGAATTTCCAAAACAAAACCCGCCTCGAGGGGCGTAAATCATAATTGTACCGCCTATCACAGGCCAGTACTAATTACGGAGGTGTAGTCTCTCACAGACTTGCACGATTTACTAGAGTATAGCCTATCACAAGCTTTACACATCAGTTAAATCCTTGTAAGGATAAGATGGACCAACTATCACATGGAACCACCCTGTGGCCCATCACGGTCACCACTTAACTTCGTGGCCCATCACGGTCACCACTTAACACCGTGGCCCATCGCGGTCACCACTGACACTATGGCCATCACAATCACCACAAGCTATGAAATGCATAGGCATAATCTAACTCTTTTCACCATAATCATTAAGTAAATGCAACTATTAAAAGATTCCCCATTTTTAATACTAATTTAACACTAACGATTTTTCAAACTTAGCACAGAGCATACACAAAACATTTTTTCTTCAATAAAATTCATAACACACATACTATCAGTTATGAATACATAATCACCTCAAACTCAATCTCCACGAATTCACACATTGAACACCCATTAATCACATCAAATTTAATCATAAGTTCATCACATGTAATAAACCGTATTTTCACTCAAAATATATATATTCACGTCGAAATTTATTATCACGCAATCAGACATTAATCATCCATCAATCACACATATAGAGTCCCTATATGCAAACTAAAAATTTGGAAGGAGCCCTTACCATTGTTATCACTTTCTCAACTTTTTCCGCCACCGTGATCAAATACGGCAAAAACTCTTGCTCGCATTGACACCTCAAAAGTTAGCTCACAAGTATAGTAGTGTGGAGAGGAGTAACTTTTCCTCCTGACACTTCTCGAATGGAAGCTTAGATCTAGGAGAGAAATTGAGGTTTATGTTTGGTTGTTTTTGAGAACCACCAACACGGTTTTCTTTTCTTTTGAAATAGAAGAAACAAGAAGAAGGAGTTGTGGGAGCAGGAGGGAAATGTTTTCCTTTCTAATTTTTTTCTTTGCTTCATGTGTGTATATATATATATATATATAGATAATTACAAACAAACCAATAAATATCTAAAACTCTTACACCCATCACCTCACTCACATCTCAATCTATTTTGATAAAATATCTACTCTTGTCGCAACTCAATTGACAGATAAAATTTTCAGCGACAAGTGATATTTTAAAAAAAAACTGCCTAGTATTAAATTCTTTGCAACATAATTAAATTATTCTTCGACAAATAATTTTAATCGGGTCTCAAAATATATATATAAATATATACATATATTAAACATATTACAAACTCTAACAAAATATGCTTGTGGTACTTAATTCATAAAATGAATTAAAATTGAGCTAAATGCCTCAGCAATTCAACACAAAATATACTAAAATTGCATAATTTAGAATTTAAAATTAAGGGTCTTACATTACTACCCCCCTAAAATTAGTTTCGTCCCCAAAACTACGCGTCGATAAACAAATCAGGGTGTTGTTCGCTCATCTTGCTCTCCAATCCCCAAGTCAGATCTCCAGTAGTTGGGTTACATATCACTTTGACCAATGAAACTTCCTTATTGCTTAATCTTCCTGTTGTCAATTCTTACAGGTCGTACTTCAAATGACAAATTATCCTTTAGTTGAATTGTGTCTGGTTCAATCACATGCGACGGATCTGGAATGTATTTCCTTAAATGCGACACGTGAAATACGTCGTGAATATTCGACAGTATCGGAGGCAATGCAATCCGATAAGCTACAAGTCCAATTCGTGCAGAAATTTGGTATGGTCCTATAAATTTCGGAGTTAATTTCTTTGATTTTATGACTCTGCCAACTCCAATCGTAGGTGTGACTCATGGTCACCCTGCTCGAATTCTAAAGTGTAAGAACAGAGGTGCACCTAAGAGGGGGGGTTAATTATGTGTTAGGAAATTTTCTTGTTTTCAGAGGTTTAGTGATCGAGTTTTGTTATTTGGATAGTGTAGGGCAATAAGTAAATGGCAGAAAATTAATGGACACAACAATATTATCCTTGTTCCCCTTATGATCAAGGGTACATCCAGTCCTTTTGCACACTACAAGAGATTTTTCCACTATTGTCAGAAAATGTACAAATCCCACCCTAGGATCTCTGCTACAAACTTCTAACAAAACTTCTAAGATAGCACACCACTTTAGTGATTTTCAACAAAATGTTCTTTAACTTGGAATAAGAATATAATAGTTGTACAATGATATCAATCCAATATTATTTCAAGTGTACTTTGAGAACCTTTCTCATTGATATGAAAATGTGTTGCAAGTACTTGAAATATGAAAAATAACTTTGAGAAAATTTCAGAAAATTGTTCAAGGTTTTGGTAGTAGGATTGTGTGTAAATTAATCTGAGACTATGGGGTATTTATACTCCATAGACATCACTTCAGATCACTGGTCGTTGTTCCAAGAGGTTTGATGAACAAATGCAATGATCTAGAACCATTTCAAATATGAATAATTGCATTGTTTCCAGGTGTATTCGAATACAATATGTGTGTAGTCGAATATACCTCTTATAACGTTCAGATTTATTCAAAATTTTCATCTTGTATTCGAATACAAAGTCTATGTAGTCGAATACAACTATGTGAATTTTGCTACTGGCTTGTTGTTTGTATTCGACTACATCAGGTTGTAGTCGAATACAGATGTGCAGTCTTAGCTACTGACTTAGCACTTTTATTCGGCTACAGCATCTCATAGTCGAATACAAATGTTCAATTTTTGCTACTGACTTAGCATCTGTATTCGAATACAATATGCTGTATTCCAATACGACATTGCTTTTTGTCAAAAACTTTATTTTTAAACATTGTTAATGTAATTTTGACATATGAAAATCATTTTTATGTATATGCAAAGATGAATGGTTCTCATGTACTTTTGAAATATAGGAGTATTTGATTGCATCATGTACCATTACATTTATTAAACATCTAATATGTATGGTTATTGTTAACTTTGATATTTGGACTTCTTTTGGAGCTTTGTTACTTTGATCACAATTCTTGGTCTTTGTCTTCATCAAAAACATGTGTTTTACATAAAGGTATGCGACGCTTGTCCGCATAACTCCTTTGACGATCTTGTGAGACCTTCATTTTCTCTTTTATCTTCTTGACCTTATGTATAGTCTATTGCACCACCTCTGTTCCTACAATCATACTTTCACCGTCCTTATACCAGCACAAAGGCGTTTGACACTTGCATCCATACAAAGCCTCATATGGTGCCATTCCAATACTTGAGTGGAAACTATTGTTGTAGGCAAACTCAACCAATGGTAGTTTATCGTTCCAACTTCCTCAATCATCTAATACACATGCTCTCAATAAATCTTCCAAGGACTGATTCGTTCTCTTAGTTGGTCCGTCCGTTTGTGGATGGTATGCTGAACTTAATCATAGTTTCGTTCCCAATGCTTCATGCAACGCTCCCCAAAAATGCGACGTGAATTTCGGGTCACGGTCTGATACAATACTCGATGGTACTCCGTGTAATCTCACAATCTCAGCAATGTAGATCTCTGTTAGCTTATCTACCTTATAGATGGTCTTTACTGGTAAAAAGTGTATGGATTTAGTTAATCGATCCACTATCACCCAAATAGAATCATTCTTTCTCCTTGTTTTTGGAAATCCAGTTATAAAATCCATGGAAATGTTGTCCCACTTCCACTCAGGTATATCTAAAGGTTGTAACATTCTAGTAGGTCGCTGATGTTCCACTTTCGCTTTCTGACAAGTTAAACAAGTTGATACAGACTTCGCTACATGCCTCTTCATTCTTGGCCACCAATAGTTCTTCCTCAAGTCCTGATACATCTTTGTTGCTCCGGGATGGATGCTCAATTTGCTCTTATGAGCATTTTCCAAAATTGTGTCCTCGGATCTGCAATTGCTGGTACACAAATCCTATCATTACATCTCAAAATATTATCTGGTCCAATCTTAAACTCAGTTGTCTTTCCTTCCACTATTTGGTTCCTCTTCTCTTGGATTACTGCGTCATCTTGAAAATTTGCAATGTCTTTGTAACACCCTTTATTTTAATTAATTAATTTAAAACCCTTAGTTTTGTTTATTTTGTTTTATTAAGTCAGTGTGATGATAGTAAGATAATTATTCCTTGGATGTTCAATTATTTGATGAAGTATTTTTTTATTAACTAATTATTGGGATTTTTATTATTAACTAATTAAAACTCATAGAAATTTCTATCTTAGAGTGAACAATGACCAAGTCAATTTTGACTAAGTCAAAATTGAATCACACACTACTAGTTCTGATAACTATATTTTATTTTTAATAGTATTTAGTTTATAGCACCGTGCACTTTCCCTTGTGTCCATTCAAATGTGTAACTTGCAAGAAAAAAATACATGAATGTCAATTAATTCTTAACGGTTGGTCATTAAATGGTATTATTTCAATTGAATTCATTATTCATGTGTGCAATTAAACTCAATGAAGAGAATTATTCCTTCTCTCTGATCAGCTGCACTCCTCCTTTATTAGTCACATACACTTCTCATTCGTAGGACACGATTAAACTTGCAGTAGAGAAAAAGAAGTCATAATCACTCACACGCCATTACCAACGTTTCATCTATCTCAAATATTTTCTAAGCCACTCAAACAACCATCCTCACATTCCCTCGCATTCCGATCGAAGTTCTAAACTTTTGTTCCTTCATCTTGATGAGATTTTCGAGGGCTATATAGTGTCACCTAAGAGGAAAGCACTCAAGGTAAGGGCTTTTCCCCATGCAAGGTTAGGCTGGATATTAAATTAATAGTTTGTAAGATATTGATATGATGTCTTGATGTCTTAGAGGAAAAATGTTGATTTTATGTTTGCCTTAAAGAATTTAACTATAATGTGTTTTTTTATGAGTAATATGTTTGCCTTGATAACATTAATTATAAAATTTTGATTTTTATTATTATAACATGAGTAATATGCTTGTTGTCATATATTTGATGTAAAGTTGCAATTTTTCTGTTGTTTAGGTATACTTAATTATAAAGTTATGATTTTTATTATGATCTCATGAGTAATATGTTTGTTAGGATGTTTTTAATCTAAAGTTTTAATTTTTGTGCTATTTCATTTCAAAGTTTTGATTTTTATGAATACTATATGAGTCTTGAGGGAATTGATGAAAAATTTTATTTTTAATTGTGATAACATGATTAAGTTGATTTTTGTGATGTGTTTAGTGGTAAACCTTGAGTTATATGTCTAAATGACTAATATTTGGGAGAAATTTTATAGTGGAAAAATAAAGTTCATATTTGTTTGTGTTCTATCAATAACACGTGGCTAATCCAATTTTATAGTTTATAAAATGAAATTTGTGACTCTAAGATATTTATTCGCGTGTTTGTGTGTTATATATTTGGGATAGTAAAATTAATGATTCTCGATTGTAAGCATCCATGAGAATAAAATGTTGATGTCATATGTGATTAAAATTTAACTTTAAATATTATTATCTTTGTGGTTGCCTAAATCGCTGGTGATTTATAGTATGGGTGACTTATGTGTAGACGCCTGTGTGGCTGGTTTAATTTTCCCCATTGCTATGGGTGACTTCTGTGTAGACGCCTGTGTAGCTGGTTATATCCGGATCATATATGTTTAAGAGCATGCATTCATTTTATTGTTATCTTTATTTTGATCTAATTATTTGCTCTAAGGTGAGTTGCTACTCGATTTATTTAGATGCTTTTTTATGACTTTTGATACATTTCTGTGAATGATAAAAAAAAAAATCAATTTCTCTTAATCTTTTATTACAAAAAGATTTTATATTCAGATTTTATGGTTATTAACTTATTATTTGGTTTAATTTTTCCGTGGGATGAACTGACCCCTTACACCAACATTTAGGTACTAACGATCTCAAAGAGTTGCATGAATGACGTTTGCTTGGCGCACGCGCGTGGGAAAAAGGGGTACTTTAATTTAAAAATAATGTTTGTAGTGAGAAGACCGATGTGGTACATTTTTAAAGTTTATTTACTTTTCATTGTCAATTTTAAATAGAAATGCGGAGGTGAGGTCCTTCCGCTAGGAAAAACCTGAATCAATCAACATTGTTTTTATTTCACTTAAGGAGAATTTAAACGATATCCGGTAAATTGCGTTGTGTTATTTTATAAAATAAAACCAAACTATTTACTAGTGAAATTTTATTGATCACATGATAAACTACTTTCTTTAAAAAAAAATTATGTCGTTTTTGAAAGAAAACAAATACTTTTAAGTAATGTCTTGGATCAAAATCTGGGGCGTTACATTGTGGTATCATAACACTAATTCTCGGACTTTGGTGGGGTGGGACGCGTTGTGTATGTCGCATGTTTTCTGATGTTGCTCGTGTTAATTGTCTGATTTTCAAATTATTTGAGTTTTACTAATTATTTAAATTTCTATTAAGTGTCATTAATTATGTAACCTCCTTGAAATTGAATTTTACTAATTACTCAAATTTTATTACGTGTCATTAATTGTGTAACCTCCTTGAATTTGAAATTTTACTAATCACTTAAATTTCTATTATGTGTTATTAATTGTGTAACCTCTTAAATTTCTATTATATGTTATTAATTGTGTAACCTCCTTGAATTTGAAATTTTACTAATTATTTAAATTTCTATTATGTGTTATTAATTGTGCAACCTCTTAAATTTCTATTATGTGTTATTAATTGTGTAACCTCCTAATTGTTGTAATAAATATATGCCTCAAATACTCCATTATTCTATTGTGTATTTAATTGTTTTCAAATATGAAAATCTCTATGTCTACTTACAAGGTTTTATTGGCATTGTCTTTTATATTTTTAATAAAATTTCTATTTAAGTTGTTACATTTTGTTATCTTTTATGAATTTTCTACTTGTTCATCTATGATTGTTTTTGTTTTATTAATTTTAGAGTCTCTACTTCTTGTTCATACTAAGTGTTTGATTCTCTAGCTATTTTATGTCATTAATGACTTAAATTCCAGTTATTTGAATTTAATTGTCTAACTCCTTCGAATAATTGTGATGATAAATATGTCTTAAATTCTTGATCCTATGATTAGAATTAAATTTTAATTTAATTCATGTAGTAATTGTTTATGATTGTATGATATTGCGAATTATGAGTTTCTTACCCACAAAGTAATTATTGAGCTTTCATCATGTGATCCAAATATATGTAACTAAGACAATGTTCTAAACCCTAAATTATGTATAATTGTATGATCCCCAAGAAAGAAGGGAAGGATAATACATAAAAAGTTGTATTGGAAGGATTCTGGCTAAGGAAAGACTTGGTTATTAAGTGGTCCATTGACCCACCTCTCTTTCCTGGGAACCCCTCCAAAACACGACTTGTTGTATAACCCGAACTTATTATATAGTGTTCAATAAAAGACTTCCTTACTACTCTAGGGTTAAAATTATGTCGTAATGTTTTCCTAATTAGGAAGCGTTATGGCTCGTCGCACAAACCGATCGGTTCCCCAAAGAGGAAATGACATGACTGAAGCGATCCAAGCCATGAGTGTAATGGCCGCTGCAATGGCCCAACAAGCCGCGGTCCAAGCTCAGCGAGATGAACAGAGGGATCAGAGGGATGAAGCAGCTACGGCAACAAGAGCATTGAACGAATTTCGTCGCCAAGATCCGCCTAAATTCAAAGGGGAGCATGACCCCGACAAGCTCTATCTTTGGCTGCAGGAGATTGAGAAGATCTTTGAGATCCTACACTGCCTTGACAATGCGAAAGTGGAGTATGCAACCTATTTAATGATTGGTGAAGCTGAATACTAGTGGCGAGGTGCAAAGAGAATGATGGAGACAAATCATGAAGAGCTGACTTGGGAGGCTTTCAGGAATAAGTTCCTAGACAAATACTTCCCGAAGAGCGCTAGGGTTGAGAAGGAGGCCCAATTTTTGAAGTTGTATCAAGGGAATCTCACAATAGCGGAATATGCGGCAAAGTTCGAGTCCCTAGCAAAGCATTTCCGCTATTTCCTAAATCAGATAGATGAAGAATACATGTGTGAGATGTTCGAAAGCGGGCTTTGGTATGAGATTAAGGAGTTAGTGGGGCCCTTGGAGATATGCCAATACCACGTACTGGTGGAGAAATGCAAGAAAGTGGAGCAGATTAAGCATAGTCGTCTGAATAGGGGTGCTGTAGGTGGACCCATCAGACCTCAGGTAGAGATTTAAATCCATTCATATCATGAGATCCATAAGCTTGACCTATAAATGTTAATATTTGAAACAGTGGCATAACGACCAACAGAATAGGGGTAGGCAACATCAACAACACAAGCCGTATGCCCGACCACAAGGGAATGCTAGAGGTCAACCCCGACCTCAAAACGGGGACAGTCAAGGGACAAAAACTCCAAGGCTGGGCCAGGCGTGCCCTATCAGGTGTTTTCGCTGCAACAGGGAAGGACACAAGATATCTGAGTGTCCAATCAGACCTAGGGTTTGTTACATCTGTCAGAAACCAAACCATATTGCAAACGAATGCCCTGAATGGAAGGATGATAGAGCTATCAACCGCAACAATATCAACGACAATGTTGCACGCCCTGCTGCCAAGGGACGTGTCTACCATATCAATGGAGAAGAAGCCCCATCTTGATCTGAACTTATCCAAGGTGAGTGTTTAATCGCTGGAAAATCACTTAAAGTAATATATGATTCAGGGGCAACACACTCGTTCATTTCATTTGATTGGGTGGATTCGCTCCAACTTGTTGTTACTACCTTGCCGTTTGATTTGGTGGTTACCCTACCTTCTACCGAATCGGTGAAATGTAATACGACTTGCTTGCAATGCCCGTTGATTGTGTTTGATACGAAATTCAACGTTGATTTGATTTGTATTCCCCTCAAGCATTTGGGAGTGATCCTTGGGATGGATTGGTTGTCACGCCATTATGTCCTATTGGATTGCGCTCGTAAGTCGGTGATATTCCCAGACCCAGTTGTTTCTCGATTCCTCGATACCAATAAATTGAACTTCTCTATGAAAGAGGGAGTTTAGAAATGTGTTTCTCTCAACTCGGTGGAGGTAGACGGGATTCTTGTGGTCGAAGAATTTCTAGAGGTATTTCCGCTAGATGTACCAGGATTACCCCCAGTTCGTGATATTGAATTCTCAATTGATGTGACTCCGGGTACATGACCTATTTCTATCGCCCCATATAGAATGTCTCCATCGGAATTGTCAGAGTTGAAAAATCAGTTGGAGGACCTTTTGTCTAAACAGTTCATACGATCGAGTGTCTCACCTTGGGGAGCGCTGGTGCTCCTAGTGAAGAAGAAGGATGGAAGGTCCAGACTTTGTGTCGATTACTGCCAGCTTAACAAAGTCACCATCAAAAATAGGTATCCCTTGCCACACATTGATGACTTGATGGACCAACTCAAAGGAGAAATCATATTTTCAAAGATTGATCTGAAGTCGGGGTACCATCATATTCGGGTGAAGGAAGAAGACATTCCTAAAACAGCATTCAGAACTCGCTATAGACACTTTGAGTATTTGGTGATGCCTTTTGGTGTCACCAATGCACCAGCTATTTTCATGGATTACATGAATCGTATATTTTACCCCTTCTTAGACAAATTTGTGGTGATCTTCATTGATGACATATTGATCTATTCTAAGAGCCGAGAGGAACATGAAGTTCACGTACGTCAAGTTTTGCAAGTCTTGAGGGATAAGCGATGGTATGCTAATTTGGGGAAATGTGAATTCTGGTTGGAGGAGGTGAATTCTGGTTGGAGGAGGTGAATTCTGGTTATAAGTTTTCTGGGCTTGGCTGGATACTATAGAAGATTCATTGAGGGTTTTGCTCAGATTGCAGCACCGTTGACACAACTCACAAAGAAGAATCATATATATGCATGAACAGAGGAATGTGAGAGGAGTTTTTAGCTGATGAAAGACAAACTAACTACATCACCGGTGTTGGTGTTTCCACAGCCAGAAGAACCATATGAAGTTTACTGTGATGCTTCTTTACAAGGATTAGGTTGTGTACTTATGCAGAACAAACAAGTGGTAGCATATGCTTCAAGACAGTTGAAGGTGCGTGAGAATATCCCACGCATGACATGGAGTTGGCTGCAATAGTTTTTGCACTAAAGATTTGGAGGCACTATCTGTATGGGTGCAATTTTGATGTATACAGCGACCATAAAAGTTTGAAATACTTGTTCGACCAGAAGGAGCTTAATATCCGGCAACGGAGATGGACGAAGTTCATCAAGGATTATGAGTTCACGTTGCATTACCACCCAGGAAGTTCATCAAGGATTAGATGTACCGGTGTGGAAATGGGATAGCATATCTATGAACTTTGTGGTGGCATTACCAAACACTTAGAAGAAATTCGACTCCATCTGGGTGATTATTGACAGGCTCATAAAATTCGCCCATTTCATACTTGTAGGACTATTTACAATGTATCTAAGCTTACAGAGATCTATGTTGCTGAGATTGTTAGATTACACGGGATACCATCCAACATTGTGTCTGATAGAGATCCAAAGTTCACTTCTCGTTTGTGGGAAGCATTGCATGAGGCATTGGGTACTAGATTGAGATTGAGTTCCGCCTACCACCCTCAAACCGATGGTCAAACTTAAAGGACTATTCAGACATTAGAGGATTTGCTAAGAGCTTGTGCATTAGATAACCGAGGAAGTTGGGATGATCTATTGCCTCTTGTTGAATTTATGTATAACAATAGCTATCATGCAAGCATCAGGATGGCACCGTACGAGGCTTTGTAAGGGCGCAAGTGCAAAACTCCCTTGTGTTGGTATCAAGATGGTGAAAACTTGATCATAGGGCCAGAGTTGGTGCAACAAACTACCGAGAAGGTGCGTCAGATCAAAGAGCGGAGGAGAACAGCACAGAGCAGGCAGAAGAGTTATGCTGATCGACATAGGAGACCTCTGGAGTTTCAGGAGGATGAACATTTATTCTTGAGAGTGACACCTACTACTGGATTTGGTAGGGCATTGAAGTCTAAGAAGCTTACTCCGAAGTTTATTGGACCATACCAAATTCTTCGACGTGTGGGTCCAGTGGCCTATCAGATTGCTTTACCACCGAATTTGGCCAATTTGCATGATGTGTTCTATGTGTCACAACTAAGGAAGTACATTGCAGATCCATCCCATATTATCGCGCCCGATGATATTCAATTGAAGGAGAATCTTTCCTTCGAGGTCCCATCGATAAGCATCTCAGACAGAACTACCAAGCATTTGAGGGGAAAGGAAATCCCCTTGGTTAAGGTGATTTGGAACCAGACAAATGGAGATGCTACTTGGGAGTTGGAGGAGAAGATGAGGGAGCTTTACCCAGACCTTCTAGATAACTCTTAGTTTCGAGGACGAAACTATTTTAAGGGGGTAAGTATTGTAACACCCTTTATTTTAATTAATTAATTTAAAACCCTTAGTTTTGTTTATTTTGTTTTATTAATTCAGTGTGATGATAGTAAGATAATTATTCCTTGGATGTTTTTAATCTAAAGTTTTGATTTTTGTCCTATTTCATTTCAAAGTTTTGATTTTTATGAATACTATATGAGTCTTGAGGGAATTGATGAAAAGTTTTAATTTTTAATTGTCATAACATGATTAAGTTGATTTTTATGATGTGTTTAGTGGTAAACCTTGAGTTTTATGTCAAAATGACTAATAATTGGGAGAAATTTTATTGTAGAAAAATAAAGTTCATATTTGTTTGTGTTCTTCGTTATTTGAGTATTAATGTCTATCAATAATACGTGGCTAATCCAAATTTATAGTTTATAAAATGAAATTTGTGACTCTAAGATATTTATTCGCGTGTTTGTGTGTTATATATTTGGGATAGTAAAATTACTGATTCTCGATTGTAAGCATCCATGAGAATAAAATGTTGATGTCATATGTGATTAAAATTTAACTTTAAATATTATTATCTTTGTGGTTGCCTAAGTGGCTGGTGATTTATGGTTTGAATAGTTTTCTCTTTGTGGTTGCCAAGTGGCTGGGTACTCGTGTTATGACCTTTTCTTTGTGGTTGCCTCAATGGCTAGTGATTTGTAAATTTCGAGCATCATTATCATTTCATGACATATCATATGCATCTTTGTGGACGCTTGTGTGCCTGGTTTAATTTTCTCCATTGGTATGGGTGACTTCTGTGTAGACGCCTGTGTGGCTGGTTATATCCGGATCATATATGTTTAGGAGCATGCATTCATTTTATTGTTATTTTTATTTTGATCTAATTATTTGCTCTAAGGTGACTTGCTACTCGATTTATTTAGATGCCTTTTTATGACTTTTGATACATCTCTGTGAATGATAAAAAAAAATCAATTTCTCTAAATCTTTTATTACAAAAAGATTTTATATTCATATTTTATGGTTATTAACTTATTATTTGGTTTAATTTTGCCGTCGGATGAACTAACCCCTTACACCAACATTTAGGTACTAACGATCTTGAAAAGTTGCAAGAATGACGTTTGCTTGGCGCACGCGCGTGGGAAAAAGGGGTACTTTAATTAAAAAATAATGTTTGTAGTGATAAGACTGATGTGGTACATTTTTAAATTTTATTTACTTTTCATCGTCAATTTTAAATAGAAATGCTGAGGTGAGGTCCTTCCACTAGGAAAAACGTGAATCAATCAACATTGTTTTTATTTCACTTAAGGAGAATTTAAATGATATCCGGTAAATTGCGTTGTGTTATTTTATAAAATAAAATCAAACTATTTACTAGTGAAATTTTATTGATCACATGATGAACTACTTTCTTTAAAAAAAAATTATGTCGTTTTTGAAAGAAAACAAATACTTTTAAGTAATGTCTTGGATCAAAATCTAGGGCGTTACAGTCTTCAAGTAGGCCACTCGAAATCTTAATCATTCCGAATTTCAAAATCCCCGGTGCAACCTCTACGTCCAAGTGTAGGTCTCTAAATGCTTCCCACAACTCTTGTTGTCTTGTCATTACTGTTGAAGACACTGACGCACTCCTTCTACTCAACGCATCAGCCACCATATTGGCCTTCCAGGGTGGTACTGCAATGTGAAATCAAAATCCTTGAGAGTCTCCATCCATCTTCTCTGACGCATGTTTAATTCTTTCTGATCAAACAAATATTTCAAACTCTTATGGTTGCTGAACACTGTGAACGTGCATCCATATAAGTAGTGCCTCCAGATCTTTAATGCAAAAACTACAACAGCAAGCTCTAAATCATGAGTAGGATAGTTTCTTTCATGAGTCTTTAATTGTCTTGAGGTGTAAGCTACAACTTTCTTGTGTTGCATCAGAACACATCCCAAACCTTGGTGAGACGCATCACAGTAAACCTCATATGGTTCTTCTAGTTGTGGTAAGACCAATACTGGTGAGGTTGTCAACTTCTTCATTAGTAATTGAAAAATTTCCTCACACTTCTCTATCCATGCGAACGGTTGATCCTTTCTAGTGAGTTGTGTCAATGGAGCTACAATCTTAGCAAAACCTTCAAAAAACTAGGGATGGCAATATAATCCGCACCCTCGGGTACCCACCTAAACCCGCTTGATTTGGGCAGGGAAAACCCGCTTTGATTCGGTGGGGGTGCGGGTGCGGATTTTCTCCTAAATAAAAATTTGTGGGCGGGGACGGGTTTGGGGGTGGTGATATCCACCCCGCACCCGCACCCGAACCCGCCCCGCAAATAATATTAATATAATTTTTAAATTTTATATACATATACATATTGAATATACTTAATATTTTTTAAAATATTAAAAATTATAATCTTATCTCTATAGAAAATATTTTTTTTATTTTATAATTGTCTAATAACAATTATTTTATTATATTAATTATAATAGGTATGATTTTTAAATTTATAATTTATATATATATATGAATGGGTGCGGGCGGGGATGGGTGCCTAAATTCTACACCCGCTATGAAACGGGGGCGGGTGCAGGTTTTCCCCGATTAGTCGGGTGCGGGGGTGGAGGAGGCAAAATCCGCCCCCGCCCCGCCCTGTTGCCATGCCTACAAAAAACCTCATGTAGTATCCTGCTAGTCCGACGAAACTTCATATGTCAGTGATAGTCTGAGGCTGTTTCCAAGCGAGGACTGTCTCAATCTTTGCCGGATCCACTTCAAGAACTTGATGCAAATGCTCTCCATGTAAGAAACTCTTGAGTTCCTTCTCTTAGTGACCCTCCGAGTTGTTAAGACAAAATCCCTAATTAAATGTTTTGATGATAATTAAACAAAAGGTTAATTAAAAATTATAATTATGATTCTAAGTGTTTTGGTATTTAACTTGTGTATTTGAGTGTGTTAAAACAAGATAGGTACCAAGCAATTCAAAACAAATCTCATTAAAATCAAAGAAAGCAAAAACAGCAAAACGAAGATTGATCCTGCTATATGTCTATAAAACGAAGATCGATCTTCACTTCCATAAGAATCAAGAATGATCAATTCTGTGTGAAAGATTTCTCCTAGAAGCTTTATTAATCTTATATCTTCATAAGGAATAAGCAAGGATAAATATAAAACAGAATGAGTCCAAAATTCGAAGAATCAAGACATGCTTCATAAAGAAATATAAAAGCAAGATCATTCTTCATTTGGAACAAATGCAAGTATAAAGGTACAGACTGTAAAGTACACTACAATTGTACTTTCAAATCAAAGCCTGCAAACTGACTTAAAGCAAGCAAGTCATCTCAGAAAACTGACAAGATCGAGTACAAGTCAGAACACCTTCAAATAAACTGAGGATCGATCTTGGATTGCAAGAATGTTCTTGGATTCAGCTTGTTCACTCTTGCTTTTGGTCTATTTCATTCTACTTACTTTCTTATGACAGCTGGCCTCATCTAAACGGATATTTGAGTTGTCCTAACCTCTCTTGAAGCTTATAAATACAACATCAAGATGAAGAACAAAACACAACTCAAAGTGCCAAGCAAAGCATCAAAGTGCCTTGCAGCTCCTTTCTTTGTGTTGTGTTAGAATCAGTAACAACTGAGTCTTAACTTATAGAATCTATTTCTCAAACAAGAGTTGAGCAATACTCAGATTCTAACATCCTGATAATCATTACTTTGTAACTAAAGGCTATTGTGTTAACATAGCTTGAGAAGTTTGTGTAAATCCTTTTATGTTGTAAAAGGTAGTTCGAAAAATCCTTTCAGAAAGAGTGTTAGGTAAATTTGTGGAAATCCTTTCTAAAGTATAAAGGTGGAAATTGTGTAAAGATCAAGATTGATCTGCGTAAAGTTGTGTAACAACCAAGAACAATCTTGCCTTGAACACATAGTGGAAAATCTCACATTTGGAATAAGTCAATTCTTTAACGAGGGGAGAATTGTAACACCCCAAATTTTATAATAAACTATTTTAATAATGAAATATGATTTTAAATAATTAATTTGGTGTTAAAATTAATTTAGAATACATGTGATAAATTTCGTGATTAGTTTTCGTTATATGGGTGCTTTAGATGATGTGCTACTATTATACATATTGGACTACATGAGTAATCTAAATAACAAATATTATATTTTATATATTTTTCTAAATAGTATTTTAGTGTAATATTTTAAAGAATAAGATTTTAGAAGATTTTACATGTATATACTTGTACCAAATTAATGTAATATTTTTCTTTGCGTTTGACTGATATTAAGTATGCACGTAGTTATATTTCAATTATTTATAACTATTTTCTATTTTTAGTTATTTATTTTATAAATAATTATCTCAGAATAGTAGTGATATTGTGTTTGATTTCCTTTATTTTTATATATTTGTTATGACATGGTGATTTTATATATAATTATTATGATTTAGTAATTAATATAAAGTTTTGATATTATATTTATTTATTTTATAATTTCGACTATTCTCAAATGATGGTAATATTTTAATTGGAAGACAAATAGAAGAAAATTGATACGGCGATTGATAATTGTCTCAGAAAATTTTCTTTGTTTCCATCTAAATTTCAGTACGTTGTTTTATACATTTAGTTAGTCAATTAAACACAATTTTCTAGATTTTTGACAATCCCAATTTCTCTCTAAAATACCCGACTTCTCCGTTTGTAGAATTCGTTATTTTGCACCGTTCTTCTTCACCGTAAGTCCGATTTGAGTGAAACCAACGCCAAAATGATCGTGTGAAAAGTGGCTATATTATCCACTGATTGGTTTTCTGATTTATGGTAATTTTACTTGACCGAAATTTCGAATTTAGTTTTTAGAGTAGTTTCTCATAATTTATTTTTGATGTTTACCCATAAACTGTCGAGTTAGATGGATTGAACGACAAAGAGTCAAAGAACAAAGATTGTTTGCTCGTGGAATCGTATTCGTGTGTGAAAGCGTCGGAATAAGGTAAGGGGTGAGAGAGCGTTTGAATTCATGAGTATAATATATTGTGAAATGAACGGGAAAACCGTATTTCCCAACGATTCATCCGCGGCTCGCTACGTACGGCAGTAGCCCTTTGAGTGATAAATTAATTAATGTGAAAATATGGCAATTATGAGATTAAAATGTGGAATAGAAATATTTATAAGGTACTGATTGATTTAATTTCGTTAAATGTGTGGTATTTGATACTATTGTGATATTTGATTTCAAATGAATTTGGCGCATATGTTTGATTAGATGAGTTTATGTGAAGTGATAATAAAATATGAATGCAGTGTATGATGTAAGTTTATTTGATGATGATGTGTGATTTATGATATAAATCTATGATAAGTTTATGTGAACATGTTTGATTGATGATAGTGATGTTGTAAATTTGTGATGAGTACATATGATGACAATGATTATGTACGATTAATGATGTTATAAAATTGTGATGAGAATATTGAAGTAACCCCATAGTTGATAAAATAATGATGATTCTAATTTGTGTTTGAGATGATGGTCTTAATGGAGTATCATAGGCCAACGAGGGGAGAAAATAAATATTGAGAATTTGTGAAGTGGAGATTATTTTGTCATCATATAGGTAGGGTCTGACAAGCCTAGTGATTTCGGGGAAGTACAATTGAATTGAGCCTGATCGTGGCGGTCTACTGTTGAGCCTTAAGGCAAGATTGTAGGACCTTGGAGGTATTCGGGTGGGGAATTCCTAGGTAACTTGGAGGTAGCACTCCAAATGTCGGGAGCTACCATGCAACACACGTTTACCTTGACTGTCGCGTATATGTGTCTCGGGTTGAGTTGAGGGGATCTATGGGGACAGAGCCAATTTGAATTTTCCATCCACCGGGATGGTGGCATAGTATCAAGCCTCCTAACCAAGTACTTCAGAGTTAGAATGGTACCACATTGTGAAGTAGAGTCTAAGCTCATGCATAGCATTGCATTTTCTTATGATTGTTTTGTTGTGATTAATATGTGTGCGATAATAACTTTTCTTAGATGATTTGATGTTATAGTGAAATGTATCGATCTTCCTTGAGTGGTTTTGACTTTATAATGTTATGTTTTTCCTTGAAGAATGTTTGTGTAATGATACGGTTTATTTATGATTAATTGCGTGTTCTCCTTACTTATATTATACTATTAACGTGATTTCCAAACTCACCTCCTTCGTTGTTTGTGTTTGACTAGCTTGGCCCTGCGTTTGCGAAATCGCAGTTATTACAGGTTAATGAGTCTTGAAGTTCAAGTTTGAGGGAAACCCCGCTCTAATATGTGATACTGGGAATTAAGAGTTGTAATGTGTATTTTACTTATCTAATTACAAATGACTTTTTATATGAAAACCTTAGTACTAGTAAGTCTTGGGAATTAAATCAAGAAATTCTAGTTAAATCAAGTTCATTGAAATTGCATTGTTTTAATTGAGGAACAAAGTTGAATTGTTACATGTGTATTTAGAGAAACGTGATATAAAAGTTTTTATTTTCTTGAATAGATTTTCTTGAATAGATATAAAAGTTTTTATTTTCTTGAATAGATTTTCTTTATCCGCTGCAAGTTTTCTTCAAATAATTTAGTATAAATGTTATTTTGGGGTTTAGGGTGTCACAGATGCACAACAGCGTCCTTCCAAACGGACAAAGCTGGAGACAGAATCCTCAAAAGCTTGTAGGGACATTCCAAAAATCTTTGCTGCCCTACAATCAATCATTGCAAAATAAGCCCATCACGACAAAGAGAAAGCTATTCTAAGGGATTGGATGACAAATCAGCTGGCCCCCAAGCTTGGAGTTGAACCCCATATGCCAAATCCTGCTCCTATTCCACAACCTTCATTATCTCCTTCATCAGAAGGGTCTTCACCTTCCCTGTTGTTTGAATTTTCTGTTTTAGCTGTACTCTCCTATGCCTTTTTGCTATGACAAATGGGGAGAAGTATCTTAAGATTTTAAAACTGATTTGTAGCTTTCATTTTATGCTTGCTTGTATTTTTTTGTTTTGAACCATTATGTAATGATCCTTTTTTGTGACATTAATGAAATCATTATTTGGTTCAAATACGTAGCACATATTGTGGGGGAGTCTTTTAATAAAAAAAACTCTCTGAATTGTTATTTAGAATCAAAATAAAAAATCTAAATTAACATGTTTTGTCATCATCAAAAAGGAGGAGATTGTTAAGACAAAATCCCTAATTAAATGTTTTGATGATAATTAAACAAAAGGTTAATTAAGAATTATAATTATGATTCTAAGTGTTTTGGTATTTAACTTGTGTATTTGAGTATGTTAAAACAAGAAAGGTACCAAGTAATTCAAAACAGATCTCATTAAAATCAAAGAAAGCAAAAACAGCAAAACGAAGATCGATCCTGCCATATGTCTGTAAAACGAAGATCAATCTTCACTTCCATAAGAATCAAGAATGATCAGTTTTGTGTGAAAGATTGCATCCTAGAAGCTTTATTCATCTTATATCTTCATCAAGAATAAACAAGGATAAATCTAAAACAGAATGACTCCAGAATTCGAAGAATCAAGACATGCTTCATGAAGAAATATAAAAGCAAGATCATTCTTCATTTGGAACAAATGCAAGTACAAAGGTAGATGCTGTAAAGTACACTACAGTTGTACTTTGAAATCAAAGCCTGCAAACTGACTTAAAGCAAGCAAGTCATCTTAGAAAATTGACAAGATCGAGTACAAGTTAGAACACCTTAAACTAAACTGAGGATCGATCTTGGATTGCAAGAATGTTCTTGGATTCAGCTTGTTCACTCTTGCTTTTGGTCTATTTCATTCTACCTACTTTCTTAACAGGGGCAATTATAATTCAAACCCCCTTCCTTATAATTGACATTGTTACTTCACGAGTTTGTTAGCAGCCAGATACTTAACGACTCCTGGCTCGGGGAAAAGATTACATAATGATACGACATCTAATCCATACCGAGAATGACCTTGAGTGATTGTAGGGGTAAACAAATCAAATTAATCAAGAAATCCCTATTCTGGATAGTTACTTGACAATGTAAACATGCAGTATTTATGGTCCAAGTCTTAACAGATGTGAAAACAACCAAATCAAAAGGTAGAAAAGACACAAATAACTTCAAACGATTAACACAGTCCATAGCAATGAAGGAATGGGTTTCCCTCGAATCAAAAAGTGCAGTTAGAGTGTTACCTGCAATCTCGCAGTCTCGTTGGATCAAGTTGTTAGATTGATTCCAATTTCGGCACCCATGCAATAAATGCGTCCTTTAGCAATAGGACGAGTATCCCTTGTTGCATTCACTGTTGGTTCCACCTTCGGAGACTTGCAATCCCTTGCAACATGCTCTGGCTTCTGGAAATTGTAGCAAGTGAGACTCTTAAAGGTACCAACATTAGCAAAATGCCTCTCTTCCCCACATCGGAAACATCGAATCACTTGTCCCTATTGTCTTGCAATGTTCTGGTTCCTCGGGTGATTCTGAACCCTTGTTGTTGTTCTGCAGTCAGTTATAGGGCTTAACAACTTGTTTTCCTTTGTTGTTCTGATGGTTCACCCGACTAGGCCCCCCGAACTAAAGTTCACTAAGACTTGGAAACGTTAAATTCCCAATGGTAGGACAGAGTCTTGAATCTCATACTTCATTCCATTTTGGAAACGGTGACACATAAATTGTTCATCAACCTCTTCACGGAAAAACCTAAAATGCCTTGCCAGTGACTCAAACTTAGCAAGTTGACTCAACACCCCGATTTTTAACAGCGCGAGTGTATGTTTTTTAAAAAATAAATTAATAAAAATCATGGCATAACACAAATGAAAAAACTCATAAATAATTACATCATGAATACCAACAAACTAAAATAGTTTTTGAGACGATAATCCAAAATATACAAGTAGAAAAATACACCGGGGCTATGAGACCTATTAGGCATCGCTCATACCCCTGGGGTATTCTCGGCAGATACCTGCACAAAAGTACTTCTCCAAGAATGCTATTCCCCCATGGTCACGTCAAAAAAAATTGCAACGTGGACCCTCCAAAACAAAAGTCAAATGACCATATGTGTTATAAATACAGTCATCCCGAAATGAGATAAGTACAACCACCAAAAGAAAGACATTAAGTCCCTCTACAACAAAACTAATCTAATCATCCACAAGCAACTACAATATCATGGGTGACCTCCACACACTCTGCAAGTCCCTTATGACGTAGTATCCATCTTCGAGGTAACCTCCTCATCATCAACATCCATAGAAGGATCGGTCTCCGCAGAAGTCAGTTCCACCCACAAGATAGGTGGCTTCGACGACACGAGAATCTCAAAACAGTCCACTACTTCAGTGACAGTCGGGTAGGGATCATTCACCGGAAATGGAAGCTCTGACTTGGCCCGCCTAGATGGTCCTGCAATCTCTCGCTCCACTGGCATCGGCCCCTTATCCTTTCCGCCAATCCCCAGTCCAACCACTATATCCCCAGCTCCTATGGCGGCCTCCGCCTCAACTCTAACTGAGGAATCCTCTGCGTCTTCCCATGCTCCATTCATCTGGAGCACCAATCCTAACGGTACCGAATAGTCGATCTTCTCGCGAGTGAGCTCCACAAGATATACTGCTCCAGCTTTCCTACTTGTTCTCACTACCCTCCCATATAAGTAGCCCTGCTTGAGATGGGGTCGTATACCCAAGCAGTCGACGATTCTCGGTCAGGGATGTCTAACGACGTTTCTGTCGTCAAGGTAACAGTCGATGGAAAGAACTCGGGTATCATCTGAGGGAAAAGCCCAATTTCCACAATAATGTAAAGGGTCATCAACCGAAATTAACAAATAACATTTAGAGAAAACTTATGTTTTAAATGCTCAAGAGAATTTCAACATAGCATACTCATCAAAAGGATTTTCATATGTCAAAGTTGCATAAACAAAGTTGGAAAACGAAGTTTTTTCCGAAATGCATTGTCGTATTCGAATACAACATATTGTAGTCGAATACGACATGATAAGTTAGTAGCAAAACTGAACATCTGTATTCGAATACGACAGGATGTAGCCGAATACGACAGGACAAGTCAGTAGCAAAATTGAACATCTGTATTCGAATACGACCAGATGTAGCCGAATACAACAGGACAAGTCAGTAGCAAAATTGAACATTTCTATTCGAATACGACAGGATGTAGCCGAATACGACAGGACAAGTCAGTAGCAAAATTCACTCATTTGTATTTGACTACGAGGTTCCGTATTCGAATACGATGTTGAAATTTCAAATAAAAACTGAAAGTTACAAATGTGTATTCGACTACACACTAGCTGTAGCCGAATACACCTGCGAAATAATGCAGGTTTTCAGTTTTGAAATGGTTCTGAATCATTCAACACTCACGATAATAACACAAGCAATAACACTTAGCAATCACGGCATAACATCAAACAACAACAGAACATGTATATACAATCAACACATTGTAACAATCATGACTCGCGTGCCAAGCACCCTAATGCAATGCGTATACGCAAATGCACATGATTTTGGAACAAAACCCTCCTCGAGGGGAGTAAATCCTCATTGTACCGCCTATCACAGGCTAGTACTAATTACCGAGATGCAGTCTCTCACAAACTAGCACGATTTACTAGAGTGTCGCCTATCACAAGCCTTACACATCAGTTAAATCCTCGTAAGGATAAGATGGACCAACTATCACATCGAACCACCCTGTGGCCCATCATGGTCACCACTTAACTTCGTGGCCCATCACGGTCACCACTTAACATCGTGTCCCATCACGGTCACCACTGACACTGTGTCCCATCACGGTCACCACAAGCTATGAAATTCATGGGCATACTCTGATTCTTTTCACCACAATCATTAAGTAAATGCTGCTATTAAAAGATTCCCCATTTTTAATACTTATTTAACACTAACGATTTTTCAAACTTATCACAGAGTATAATCAAAATATTTTTTCCTCAACAAAATTCATAACACATATATTAACAGTTATGAATACATAATCACCTCAAACTCAATCTCCTCAAATTCACACATTGAACACACATTAATCACGTCAAATTTAATCATAAATTCATAACATGTAACAAACCGTATTTTCACTCAAAATATATATATTCACGTTGAAATTAATTATCGCGCAATCACACATTGATCATACATCAATCACATATATAGAGTCCCTATATGCAAACTAAAAATTTGGAAAGAGCCCTTACCTTCGTTATCGCTTTCTCAACCGTTTCCGCTACCGCGATCAAATACGGCAAAAACTCTCGCTCGCGTCGACACCTCAAATGTTAGTTCACAAGCACCGTAGTGTGGAGAGGAGTAACTTTCCCTCTTGACACTTTTCGAATGGAAGCTTAGATCTAGGAGAAAATGTTTCAGCTCTTTTGTTGTTCCTTTTCCTTTGCTTTCTTATATATATATATACATATATATATATATATATATATATATATATATATATATATATATATAATTACAACCAAACAAAAATATCTAAAACTCTTACACCCATCACCTCACTCACATCTCAATCTATTTTGATAAAAATATCTACCCTCGTCGCAACTCAATTGAGTGATAAAATTTTCAGCAACAAGTGATATTTCAAAAAAAAAACTGCCCGGTATTAAATTCTTCACACATAATTAAACTATTCTTCAACAAATAATTTTAATCGGGTCTCAAAATATATATATATATATATATATATAAACATATATATATATATATATTAAACATATTACAAACTCTAACAAAATATGATTTTGGTACTTAATTCACAAAATCCGATAAAATTGGGTTAAATGCCTCACCAGTTCAACACAAAATATACTAAAATTGCATAATTTAGAGTTTAAAAATTAAGGGTCTTACAAAAGGCCTCATCGACATGCTGGAGCGCCGACATGGTTCGACATCAACTTCACAAAAACACACAAACGAGTAGTGCTTCTTGAAGGTTTCGACGAGAGAAATCCAAAAACGATATCAGTTTTTTAAGATGATGAACGTGTTGGCCGGAATTCAACAACATAGCTGCGACGTGGGTGAAAATCCATTTTTTGAAGTAAAATGGTTGGTGATTTCAAGCATCGGTAATGGAAGAGGGTGTTTCGTGGAGTCCAAATATGGTATCGATTTTCATTGGTGATAGTTGTGGTGGATGGAATCTTGATCACAAGGCGGAGATGTGATTTTTGACAAAGAGTAATAGGGCATTTCAATTTGTGATTCGTGTTGAGAATAAAAGAAGAGATCGCAACGATCACGAATGCGGTCTTGGTTTTGCACCACACCCACTATAATGGTTTTGATCGACGAAAGAAGAAGGAGAAGAAAACGGTGGAGGGTGGCGGCTTATGCGAAGAAGAAGAAGAAGAAGATGGAACTGTTTCTCGGTCATTCTTTTCTCTTTTTTTTCTTCAACTTCTTCTTAATATTATTATTATTATTATTATTATTATTATTAATATTATTATTATTATTATTATTATTAATTAGATTTTACTCTTACTTATGGGTCTAATTCATAGAACACATTTTACTCATTTATTTTATTTTCTTTATTTTTAAACACAATTTAGTTACTAAAGTATTACTAATATTTCAAAACTAACATTTTATAAAATAAAGTAATTAAAGTAATTAATCTTTTAAATTACATTAATAATCAAGACTCTCATATTCAAAATTACCACTATAATTATACTCTTTTTTTTCAAATACCATCATTAAAATACTACCACCAGAAAATATTCGAAATAAAAAAAATAAAAGTAAATATATATATATAAAATAGACATTTCATATTAATTACTAAATCATAAAAAATATATATAAAATCATCATTCCACATGAAGTAAATCAACCAAAGGAAATCAATCACAATATTAATAATATCTCAAGATAATTATTTACAAAATAAATAACTAAAAATAGGAAATAGTTATAAATAATTAAAATATAAAAATGTGCATACTTAACATCAGTCAAACGTACAGAAAAATATTACATTAGTTAGGTATGCTTATATGCACGGAAAATCGCATAAAATCTTGTTCTTTAAAATATTACACTAAAATACTATTTTTTTTAGAAAAATATATAAAATAATAAAATAAAATATTTATTATTTACATAACTCATTTAATATAATATGTGTCAAACTAGCACATCAAGAAAACATCCATATAACGAAAATTAGTCACAAAATTTATCAACATATATTTTAAAATAATTTTAACATCAAATTTATTTTTTAAATCCTATTTAATTAATAAAATAGTTTATTATAAAATTTTGGGTGTTACATTTAACCCAATACCCTCAAGTACAATATTTATGAAGATAAACAAATGAGTAACACATTATCAATTACTTATTCCACTGATAGCAAATACCACTCCTACATGGTCCTGTTTGCATTATAAATCAATTGCAAGTTTCACATGATTCTGTACCTGCTATGTATACGTCAAATCATTTAATTTCACCATTCCACTTAAAGGAACAATAGAATTGTGTTACCCCAAAAAAACTATTTTTAAAAGAAAAACCATACATATGATCAAACTAAAGAACATGAACCCCAAGATCATTATCAGCAGATTTGTAATGAACAGCTAAGTCCACACGAGTTTCCAATCTGTTAGTAATAGTCACATAAATTCCAAGAACATTGTGCATGAACATCAATGTCAACACACATTTGTTATAAATAGTAAGTAAAAGTCGTGCTATTTGAATATTCCTATCAAGTCAATCAAACTAAGCTAATTCAAATCTATTAGTAATAACTATTAACCAATATAAAACTTATCAAAAGCCTAAATAAACCAGTAAATACCGATATGGTTTAGTTATACATCATGTCTTGGGTTCGAATCATTATAAAAGTAGAATTTTCACATTAAATAAACCTAAATAAACTTATCTGTTACTTTAACACCAACTAAAAATTAAAATTTGTAAGTGTAAAACCTATATTGTGAAACATTATTAAAGTAGAATTTTCACATTCATAAAATTTCATTTATATAATAATTTAGAAATTTGAATACATTTTAAATATAATTAATATTTATGATTATTTAATAGATAAAGTTTTGACTAAATATTTAGCCAAACAAATTATTGACTAAATACATTTTTCAATTAATATTATAAATATTTATAAAACAATGTATTGACTGAGGATATTCAACAAAGTCAAATCAAAAAAGAGTCACGGTGTTATTATATAAAGATTGTATAAAAATAATACTTTATAAAATAAAGTAATTAATATTTTAAATTACATTAATAATCAAAACTCTCATATTCAAAATAACCACTATAATTATACTTATTTTTTTTCAAATACTCACATACTACTACCAGAGAATATTCGAAATAAAAAAATAAAAGAAAATAAATATAACATCGAAATTTCATATTAATTACTAAATCAGAATAAATATATATAAAATCAACATTCCACATAAAGTAAACAAACCAAAGGAAATCAATCACAGTATTACTAATATATCAAGATAATTATTTATGAAATAAATAACTAAAAATAGAAAATAGTTATAAATATAAAAATGTGCATACTTAACATCAGACAAACGTACAGAAAAATATTACATTAGTTGGGTATGCGTATATGAACGTAAAATCGCATAAAATCTTGTTCTTTAAAAGATTCTACTATAATACTATTATTGTTAGAAAAATATATAAAATAATAAAATAAAATATTTATTATTTACATCTCTCATTTAATATAATATGTATCAAACTAGCACATCATAGAAAACATCCATATAACGAAAATTAGTCACAAAATTTATCAACATATATTATAAAATAATTTTAACATCAAATTTATTTTTTAAACACTATTTAATTAATAAACTAGTTTATTATAAAATTTAGGCTGTTACATTTAACTTAATACCCTCAAGTACAATATTTATGAAGATAAACAAATGTGTAACACATTATCAATTACTTATTCCACTGATAGCAAATACCACTCCTACATGGTCCTGTTTGCATTATAAACCAATTGCAAGTTTCACATGATTCTGTACCTGCTATGTATACGTCAAACCATTTAATTTCACCATTCTACTTAAAGGAACAATAGAATTGTGTTACCCCAAAAAAACTATTTTTAAAAGAAAAACCATACATATGATCAAACTGAAGAACATGAACCCCAAGATCATATTCAGCAGATTTGCAATGAACAGTTAAGTCCACACCGGTTTCCAATCTGTTAGTAATAGGCACATAAATTCCAAGAACATTATGCATGAACCTCAACATCAACACACATATCAATTAATCTTTTCTTTGAAAGTGAATAATCTTTTCTTTGAAAGTGAATAATCTTTACTATATGAAAGTTAAAATAATTGATTGGAAAAATCATATATTTAAATCATGATTGTAACACTCCAAATTTTATAATAAACTATTTTATTAATTAAATAGGATTTTAGATAATTAATTTGGTGTTAAAATTATTTTGGAATATATGTTGATTAGCTTTATGATTAATTTTCTTTATAGGTGTGTTTTCTATGATGTGCTAATCTTGTACATATTTGACCAAGTATGTTATATGAATAACAAATGTTATATTTTATTATTTTATATATTTTTCAAAAAATAATAGTATATTAGTGTAAATATTTTAAAGAATAAGATTTAGTTGATTTTACGTGTATATGTGTGTTGGTAATTAATATGATATTTTCTCGTGTGTTTGACTAATATTAAATGTATGTGCACTTAATATGATATTTTGGACGAGAACGGAGAAAATTATCTGGAACAGTTATCGATCACCGGTGCCAAATGATAGGTGTTGTTATGGCGGATGTTGAAGCTCCCTTTCTTATTGTTTTAGGGTTCACATAGGTCAAGCCCATTGGTCTCCTTATTTATTTTATGTTTTACTACTATTATTTTCACATATGGTTTCAAACACCCTCAAAGTATAACTAAATTTTAAAGTCTTATAAACAAATTTCATTTATAGAGCTCATACAATAGTTCTAGTCCTTATGAAATGAGAGAATATAGAACAAATAAGATACTAACACAATGTTCTTATTCATTTTAAGCAAATTACTTAGAAGATCAAACATACTTAATTGAATGTTTAATTTAAGTACACACCACCAACCTAATATTCGCGTCACATAATTAGTTATTAACATTCAACATTGATGCCACATAAGACTCATAATCACTCAAAGTTGTATAAGAGGTAAACATGGTTTCTAACTATTTCCAAAATAAAATTAATAAGTATCTATAACAATAATAACAATGGGTTATCGTTGCCTCTTTTATCGACGATGAGTCATCGGGGTAGCTAGTCCCTCCTACTCATGTAGTCAACTACTTAAGGTAACTATAACGACAGTCATTCAAATTCAAACATGGGTAATTAAAAGTATTTTTAACGTGGTTCAGGAGTGCGAAGGCGGCGCCACAACTCATACTCCTTACTTCAAGTTAAAAACTTACTTAATTACACCTTCACAATAATTTATTTGTAATTTACAACTAGTTACAACAACAAAAGAAATGACACTTACATCAATATATAATCAATAATCCGATTGAAGAAATATAGAACTATTTCACTTTTAGATGCTCTCGACTACTCTAACGATATACACTAATTGCCAACAACTAGAACACTTAAAACACAAACAATTTAATATTTACATAATCACATACACATTCACATAGTTAATCCAAAAATTGGCACCATCATTTTACGTTCATCTCATAACTCAACGATGATTCAAACACATGTAACATACTCTCATAGAAGGCTAACTGCTCCAAATTGATCACGCTCAAATTTTCTTTTGAATTAATCATCACTTAAAAGCTACAACAAACTAAAGCATAGATTTCCAAGTAGCAAATAAGATAAATAATTATTCACTAGAAGACACAACACGCTACCAAACCAAATTGAATCAAGTAGTACATAAACCACTTTAAAGGTTACACATTTAGCACCAAAAAAAAAATCCTTGGGAATTCAAACCATTTCCTTAAATCACTTTTCAATAAATCACGTCTAAATATAAACAACTAAAACAAATCATATTTCTAAATACAATTAAAAATAAAATAAATCACATGTATTTTTAAAATCTATAAGATTTCTAAAATCACTCGTACTTTAATCGTCAAAAACACATTTCTAAATAATTAATCATTATAAAAATTATTATTTTCAACTTATATTTTGAAAGAAGATTTAAATTATATATATAGATAGATAAAAAGTTTTCCAATAAATTAACACTTCCAAAATAGTTCTAATTTATTTTCTCAAAATTTACTAAAAAACAAAATTATATATTTATATACATTAAAGAAGTGTACATGACACAATGCATAAGGCATACTTGGTTATGATAATGAATTACACTAATTGACAAATCTACAAAATAACATTCTCCTCTCACACCAACTACTCAACATGTCTATAGATAGATCCTCAGTTTCAATCAAGGCACAAAATTGGTCTAAAGCATAACACACCATCAATTTTAAAGATTTTTGAAGGCATGTTCTAATCTTAAAAATTGGGTCCCCAATAAAAAAATTTGCAGTTTTATAGTAAAAAAAAATTGGTAAAATAAATTTTAGTCTCTAGACACATAATCTACATGATACACTTTACACATACCAATCCACATGATACATAACATTTTGTTAGGTTAATTCATGTAACAAGAAAAGATGTACAAACAACATGTCAATTTCTCATATTAAACTCTATACATTTCAACAATGATAACACAATAACTATAATTAAACAAAAAAAAAACATTCTACTCATAAAATACATCGATTATAGAATCTAAAATTTAGATAATTTTTCAAAAAGAGTTTGACTATTGAGATAATTCTTTTAAAAACTTTGTTTTTCTTCTCTTCTCAATTAGTAGAAACTTTATCATTTGACCCCCTTTCTTTTTAATTAGTACTATTATATATCACTAATGAGTTCTTAAAATCTAAAACTCTAACATCAAGTTAAACTCTAATGAGTTCATAATATCATAATCAATAAATCAATAATTTCAAACAAATATCCCAACACGCTCACATTTCAATATTCACACCATCCCCTAACCAACAAAACAACAACTCTTTTTAATTTTCTTATAAACAAGACATAATAAAACATGCTGTAAATTTTAAACTATTTTAAACATTATTGTTATTTTATAAATCAACAAAAATTCAACTCAATTTAATTTCTTTAAAATAATCAAGAGTAATTCAAATAAAAGTTATTTTCATCTTACAAAATAAGTAAATTTTAACTCCTTCAAAATGTCATTTTTTAAAAAAATCTAAGTTCTTCCAACCTCTAATATTCAAGAATTACTATTGCTAATAATATGAATTTTATACTATTTAAAATCATGACGATCATTCTAAATTATTTTTAAAACCAATATCAAAACTCTACTCATATAGATACAACCATCAACACTATCAAGTTATTTAAAGTTAACATCCACAATTTAAAATCGAAGTCAAAATTAAAACTGTAAACATAAGAGACATAATTCCTATCTATCTCAAACTTTAGAACGAAACATCTTTTTTTTTTTTCTCTAAATTGAGTTTCAACAAAAATAATAATAATTTGTAGCTAGTAAAAGTCAATACTTGAAGTTTTAAACATATAATTCATACGGAAATCAATGTTCCAATCAATTAGTTACTAGATCAAACACTTTAAACAGGTTCATATCAAGACTAAATATTTTAAATTGATTAAGGGTGAAAATGGAACTTTAAAACAAATAACTGGTGAGGTATGACATTTGATAACTAGGTTACGTGAATGAGATTAATAACTTCAAACATCCAGGTGGTCAATCAAAATTATTATTTCAAACTATTCACATAAAACAAAAGTGCCAAAATCATAGTTCGGTAGACAAGAAACAAGCAACAAGATCATTCAACAAGTAACCAACAAAATCTTGTCAACAATTAAAATTAACTCAAATCTTAACAAGTAATTTCATGGTTTATTTACTCACTTAGGTAGGAACTTAGAATCCATAACACAATTAGAGTAAGCAAAAAAATAAACAGTTAATCAGTAATCTCAAAAATATGTATAATAATACAAAAGCATATAACACTTAACACAATAATATAACGGGGAACAAAAAAACATGTTAGTGAAAATAATTATTACTCAAGTAAACACAATTGACACGACTGACATTCGACTAACACTGAATCGACATTCCACCCATTCGACCTGATTGGACAGACCTGCTCTGATACCACTAATGTGACAACCTAAACCCCAAAATAACATTTATACTAAATTATTTAAAAATAAAAAAAAAACTCGCGGCGGATGAAGAAAATCTGTTCAAGAAAGTAAAAACTTTTTTATCTATTTTAGGATATCACGTTTCTCTAAATACAGTATAACAATTCAACTTTGTTCCTCAATTAAAATTCAATGAACTTGATTTAACTAGAATTTCTTGATTTGATTCCCAAGACTTACTAGTACTAAGGTTTTCATATAAAAAGTCATTTGTAACTACATAAGTAAAGTACACATTACAACTCTTAATTCCCGGTATCACCTATCAGAGCGGGTTTCCTCCTAAACTTGAACTTCACGACTCATTAACCTGTAATAACTACGATTTCGCAAACGCAGGGCCAAGCCAGTCAAACACAAACAACGAAGGAGGTGAGTTTTGAAATCATGTTGATAGTATAATACAAATAAGAAGAACACACAATTAATCATCAATAAACCGTATCATTACACAAACATTCTTCAAAGAAAAACATCACGTTATATAGTCAAAATCAAGGAAAGTCAATACACTTCACTATAACAACAAATCATCGCAGAAATTATTATCGCACACGATACATATTAATCACAACAAAACCATCACAAGAAAATGCAATGCTATGCATGAGCTTAGACTCTACTGCGCAATGTAGTACCATTCTAACTCTGAAGTACTTGGTTAGGAGGCCTGATACTATGCCACCATCCCGGTGGACAGACAATTCAAATTGGCCCTGTCCTCATAGATCCCCTCAACTCAACCCGAGACACATACGCGACAGTCGAGGTAAACGTGTGTTGCATGGTAGCTCCCGACATTTGGAGTGCTACCTCCAAGTCACCTAGGAATTCCCCACCCGAATACCTCCAAGGTCTAACAATCTTGCCTTAAGGCTCAACAGTAGACCGCCACGATCAGGCTCAATTCAGTTGTACTTCCCCGGAATCGCTAGGCTTGTCAGGCCCTACCTATACGATGACAAAATAATCTCCACTTCACAAATTCTCAATATTTATTTTCTCCGCTCGTTGGCCTATGATACCCCATTAAGACCGTCATCTCAAACACAAATTGGAATCACAATTATTTCATCAGCGGTTACTTCAATCTTTTCATCACCAATTCATAACATCACTATTATAAATCACACATCATCATCATTACATAACTCATCACAAATTTATGAAATCACAATTATTATTCATGCATCATCATCATCACATAAGATTATCACAACACATCCATCTTTTATTATCATATCACATAAACTCATCTAATCAAACATATACATAAAATTCATTCGACACTCAATATCACAATAACATCAAATACCACACATTTAAAGAAATTAAATCAATCAACACCTTACAAATATTTCTATTCCATATTTTAATCTCACAATTTCCATATTTGCACATTAATTAATTTATCCCTCAAAGGGCTACTGCCGTACGTAGCAAGCCTCGGATGAATTGTTGGGAAATACGGTTTTCCCGTTCATCTCACAATATATTACACTCATGAATTCAAACGCTCTCTCACCCCTTACCTTATTTTGACGCTTTTACACACGAATAAGATTCCACGAGCAAACATTCTTTGTTCTTTGACTCTTTGTCCTTCAATCGATCTAACTCGACAGTTTATGGGTAAACGTCAAAATAAGGAATTTTATAAATGGAGAAGTCGGGTATTTTAGAGAGAAATTGGGATGGTTAAAAATCTGATGAAGTGTGTTTATTTGACAAGCTAAATGAATAAAACAACATACTGAAATTTGGACGAGAACGGAGAAAATTTTCTGGAACAATTACCGATCACCGGTGCCAAATGATAGGTTGTTTTTGTGGCGGATGTTGAAGCTCCCTTTCTTATTTTTTTTAGGGTTCACATGGATCAAACCCATTGGTCTCCTTATTTATTTTATGTTTTACTACTATTATTTTTATTTTGCTAAAACAAAACTAATTGTTAATTAATCTCATTTTTAATACTCTTTCAAACATCATTAAATTTTCAGAACATTACTAATATTTCATAACTAATATATGATAATTATAGCAATTAAAATAATTAACCTTTTAGAAAAATGCATGTTATTAACAACTCAAACTCTCATATTCAAATTAATCACTATAATTATACTTATTTTTCAAAATACTCATGTTATAATAATACTATCATTAGAGAATAGTAAAAATTAAAAAATAAATAAATATAACAACAATATTTTATGTTAATTACTAAATCATAATAAATAGATATATATATATAATCACAATTCCAAAATAAGTATATAAAAATAAAGAAAATCAAACATAATATTACTACTATCTCAAGATAATTATTTATAAAATAAATAATTAAAATAAGATATATTTAGAATTAATTAAATATAATTAAGTGCACATACGTTTAATATTAGTCAAACACACGAGAAAATATCATATTAATTACTAACTCACAAATACACGTAAAATCTCCTAAATCTTATTCTTTAAAATATTTACACTAATATACTATTATTTTTAGAAAAATATATAAAATAATAAAATAAAACATTTATTATTCATATAACATATTTGGTCAAATATGTACAAGATTAGCACCTCATAGAGTCTAAGTTCATCCATAACATTGCATTTTCTTGTGATTGTTTTGTTGTGATTAATATGTGTCGTGTGCAATAATAATTCTTCTTAGATGATTTGATGTTATAGTGAAATGTAGTGACTTTCCTTGAGTGGTTTTCACTTTATAATGTTATGTTTTTCTTTGAAGAATGTTTGTCTAATGATAAGATTTATTTAGAATTAATTGCGTGTTCTCCTTACTTATATTATGCTATTAACATGATTTCAAAACTCACCTCCTTCGTTGTTTGTGTTTGACTGGCTTGGTCCTGGGTTAGCGAAATCGCATTACAAGTTAATGAGTCTTGAAGTTCCAGTTTGGGAGGAACCCCGCTCTGATAGGTGATACCGGGAATTAAGAGTTGTAATGTGTATTTTACTTATGTAATCATAAATGACTTTTTATATGAAAACCTTAGTATGAGTAAGTCTTGGGAATTAAATCAAGAAATTCTAGTTAAATCAAGTTCATTGAACTTTAATTGAGGAACAAAATTGAATTGTTACATATGTATTTAGAGAAACATGATATCCTAAAATAGATATAAAAGTTTTTATTTTCTTGAACAAATTTTCTTCATCCGCCGCGAGTTTTCTTCAAATAATTTAGTATAAATTATTATAAATGTTATTTTGGGTTTAGGGTGTCACAATGATTTTGGGAAGAATGCAAATATATAAAAAACAATATTTAAAGTAATATTTTATGAGTATAAATACTTAATAACCGTTTGTGATAAATAGTATGTAAAAGTCGTGCTATTTGAATATTCCTTACAAGTCAATCAAACTAAGCTACTCAAATCTATTAATAATAACTATTAACCAATACAAAACCTATCAAAAGCCTAAATAAACTAGTAAATACCGATATGGTTTAGTTATACATCATATCTTGGGTTCGAATCATTATAAAAGTAGAATTTTCACATTAAATAAACCTAAATAAACTAATCTGTTATTTTAACGCGAACTAAAAATTAAAATTTATAAGTGTAAAACCTATATTGTCAAACATTATTAAAGTAGAATTTTCACATTCATAAAATTTCATTTATATAAAAATTTAATATTTGAATACCTTTTAAATATAATTAATATTTATTATTATTTAATAGATAAAGTTTTGATTAAATATTTAGCCAAACAAATTATTGACTAAATACATTTTTCAATTAATAGTATAAATATT
>JBBPBQ010020321.1:24940617-25036744 GCA_037974755.1 Cicer yamashitae | reverse complement strand
TTTTTTTTTTTTTTTTTTTTTTTCCTTCATCAATGATCAGTCACTTCTGTTTTAGGTTCCTCTTTTATTCTTTTGGTTGGGTAATTTTGTTTCACTTTGTGTATGCCTTGGCTTTGCCTTCTTGTTCAATATGCTTATCTTGTCTTGCTAACTTGCATATTGTTGTAGCTATTTGTATAATTATAATAGTTTTTCTTTTTTGCTCTTATGATAAGATTAAGGCCTATGACATGTTCATTTTCATGTGATGCTGTGGTCACATTCCAATTTCCATGGGCAATATTTTGGCTATTTTCTTTATAACTATGTATATGTCATTTTCCTAGTAACTTTTACGGGTTTTATGTGATGGCCATTTGAGTATCTATGGCTTCAAAGTACGAAGTAAATTATATTAATTTTCAGAATAAATACGATTATATATTAAATACTATGATTTTGTTACTTTTTGAAATAATTAACAATTTAACAATATTCATTATAGTTGGACTTTTCATTGTTGAACGTAGTGTCGGCCAGACCGACGCTAAATTATAAATAAACTTGTTGACTTTAGCGTCCGCCAAACCGACGCTACATTATAAATAAACTTGTTGACTTTAGCGTCGGATGTTCTACTTTTGTTTGTAGCGTCTGCTTAGAGTGAGTTGGGCCGACGCTAATTTTGCGTCGGATGGCATTTGGCCGACGCTATTTTTCGTTTTTTAAGGTGTATGGATCCAATTGCCAAGTTCTAGATAATGGTGTTGGATCTTACAATTTTAAATGTTTCTCTGTATGCCTAACTCTTGTGAAACCTATAGAGTAATTGTTGTTTGGATTTAAACATTATTTTAAGAGAGTAAAACTAGTAGAATATTGTTTGACAAGTTGCTTGAATTTGAAAGCGCAATTGATATATGTATTATTTGATTCAACTAAATGTAGTAAGCTATTCTTGACTAAATTTTCAGCTATTTTAAACTTTAAATAAAATCAGTAGTATAAAATTATTTTTATTTTATAAATCAACAAAAATGCAACTCAACTTAATTCTTTAAAATAAATCAAGAGCAATTCATACAAATGTTATTTTTATTTTACCAAATAAATCAACTTTAAGTCATTCAAAATGTCCTTTTTAAAAATTCTAAACTTTAAAGTTCTTCAAGAATTATTATTACTAATAATATGAATTTCCTAAAGTTTCAAAACTACAACTGACGTTCTATCAATCGATAATTAGTATTACTTGGATGAAATTAATAATTTCAAACATATAGCAAGTCAATCAAAATTTTTGTTTCTAACTATCCACTACAACAAGAGAGCAGAGAATCATAGTTAGAAACACAATCCTTAAGTTCAATCAATAGATAATTAACTCAAATTTTAACAACTAATTTCATGGTTTATTTAGTCATTTAGATAGGAACTTAGAATCCATAAAATAATCAGAGTAAGCAAACAATAAATAGTTAATTAGTAACTTCATAAATATGTATAATTATACAAAAGTATATAGTACCACACAATAATATAACGGAAAAAAAAACATGATAGTGGAAATAATTAATACACAAGAAAACACAATTGACACTACCAGCATTTGACTAAAACTGATACCACTAATGTGATATGCTAAACCCCAAAATAATATATATCATAATTTATTCTCTATTTTTATAAAATATTTGCAGCAAAGAATTAAAAACTCTTTCAAAAGAAAAAGAAATTTTGTGGGTTATTTAGAATATCACATTTCTCAAAATACAATAGAAACACTTGAAACATTTTTTTCCTCTTAAAAATAGTGCAATCTCAATATACTTGATTTAACTATAATTTCCTAATTTGATTCCAAAAACTTACTAGTACTTATAAGGTCTTCATACAAAAAGTCGTTTCTAATTAAATAAGTAAAATACAACTTATGACTCTCATTCCCTATATCACCTACTAGAGTGATGCTTCTCCCAAACTTGAACTTCAACAATAATTAACTTATAATAATTGTGATTTCACAAACGCAAGGCTAAGTCTATCAAACACAAAAAACGAAGGATGTGAGTTTCGAAATCATGTTGAAAGTATAATATAAATAAAAAGAACACACAATTAATCTTAATAAATATGTACCATTACACAAAAATTCTTCTAGGAAAAAATATCAAATTATTAAGTCAAAATCACTCAAGTAAAATCAATAAATTTTACTATAACATCAAATCAGCTAAGAGAAATTATTATCGCATACGATACATCTTAATCACAACAAATCAATGACAAGAAAATGTAATACTATGGATGACCTTAGACTCTACTTCACAATTTGGTACCACTGTAACTCTAAATTACTTGGTTAGGAGGTTGGATACTATGTCACAACCCGAGTGGACGGACAATTCAAATTGGCGTTGTCCTCATAGATCCCCTCAACTCAACCTGAGACACATATACGCGATATTCGAGGTAAACATATTTTTCATGGTAGCTCCTGACATTTGGAGGGCTACCTCCAAGTCACCTACGAATTCCCTACCCGAATATTTCCAAGGTCTAACGCCACGATCAGGCTCATTCAGTTGTACTTCCCCAAAATTATTAGGTCTATCAAACCCTACCTATATGATATGAAAATATTTTCTACTTCATTAAGAGCAATATCTTTAGCGCAAGATGGAATCACCACTATTTCATCAACTATAGGGTTACTTCAATATTGTTATCACAAATTGATAGCATCATTATCATTAATCATACACCATCATCACATAAACTAATCATAAATTTATAACATCACTATCATCAATCATATATAATCATCAACACATAAACTTATCACAATGCATTCAACTTTTATTTTCATATCACATAAACTTATATCATATAACACATCGATCTTTTACTATCACATCACATAAATTCGTCTAATCAAACATATGCACAAAATTCATTCAACACCCAATATCTCAATAATATTAAATACCACACATTTAACGAAATTAAATCAATCAACACCTTACAAATATTTCTATTCTATATTTTAATCTCACAATTTCCATATTTGCACATTAATTAATTTATCCCTAAAAGGGATATTGCCGTACGTAGCCACCCTCGAATGAATTTGTAGTCTAGGGATAGATGCAGGTCATGAAATCAATTAAATTAGTTGCAAAGGCAATAGTTTAACAAGAGAACTCCTGTACGGTATGGCTTAATTCTAATCTTAAATCCACTAAGGAATTAGGGGGTACTTTGGAATTAAAGGTTCTATCACTAAGACATTAGGGCAAGAATAATAAAGAGAATTCGGTAATAATTCAATAAAGGAATTTAGTAATTATGATCAAATTAGATATCAAGGTTGGATTCGAAGTGAAACTCATTCCTGACATTTTTCTCATTATAAAGGATCAATTTTATTACTGTTGTTAATTTTAAATATTACTTCAATCAATTTGGGAACTTTTTGTTCAATTTTAGTAATTAAATATAATTTGATAGTAAAACGAAATCCTTGAGTTCGACACTCAGTACTGTCGTTTTATTATTACTTGGAACGATTCAGTACACTTGTTGAAACGCTATCAGTGATTTTGGTCTTTAATAGGTTAATTCTATTCCTTTTTTGTTCTTAACCAATTATGTTCATCCAATAAGTGCATGAGTCTTTGTAGACTAAGATTTTGGTTCTTTTGGTCTTTAATAGGTTTATTGTAGTCAATTTTTGTTCTTAGCCAATGTTAATCTTCCAATAAGTGCATTGGTCTCCACGGATTATGATTTTGGTGAATTTGGTCTTTAAGAAGTTTGTCCAATAAGTGCATAAGTGTCAATGGATTACAATTTTGATCCTTTTTTGTCTTTAATAGGTTTATTCTTGTCCATTTTTGTTCTTAGCCAATGTAGTTTTCTAATAAGTGCGTTAGTCTCAATTTATTAGGATTTTGGTCATTTCACTTTTTAACAAGTATATCAAAATAAAGGGAATCAAACAAAACATTACTAATATCCTAAGATAATTATTTATAAAATAAATAATTAAAATAAAATATATTTAGAATTAATTAAATATAATTAAGTGCATATTTAATATTAGCCAAATGCATGAGAAAATATCACATTAATTAACAACTCTCATATACACGTAAAATCGCCTAAATCTTATTCTCTAAAATACTTACACTAAAATACTATTATTTTTAGAAAAATATATAAAATAATAAATTATCATATTTATTATTTACATCACTCATTTAGTCAAATAGGTATAGATTAAAACATCAAAGAAAACACACATATAAAGAAAATTAATCATAAAACTAATTAACATATATCTAAAATAATTTTTGTAAGATCAGATGTGCACCTAAGAGGTGGGGTGAATTAGGTGTTTGGAAATTTTAGTTGTTTTCAGAATTTTAGTGATCGATTTTTGTGTTTAATGATGGTAGATGAAAGAGTAAAGAACAATAAGTAAATGCACACAGCAGATTTATCCTGGTTCAATTGGCATCAGAGCAGGTTCAAGGTAACTTACTCCTAGATCAATAATTCATGGCTTCCGCACAACCAGTTTTCAGAGACGGTGGCAACAGCAACAAACCACCATGTTTCGTCGGTGAACATTATGATTTTTGGAAAATACGCATGCAAGCATATCTTGAGGCTCAGGGAGACGAAATATGGGATGCTATCGAAAATGGTCCTTACGTCCCAACAACAATAATCAATGACAAAGAAGAAATCAAGATAAAAAATTCTTGAACCGATGACGATAAAAGGAAAGTGTTGTTTGATAAAAAGGCTAAAAACATTTTACAATCAGCATTAGGTATGGACGAATTTTTCCGCGTATCTCATTGTAAAACAGCCAAAGAGATATGGGACACATTGGAAGTAACCCATGAAGGCACCATAGAGGTAAAAAGATCCAAACTTAATACACTTTCCCAAGAGTATGAATTATTTCGTATGCAGCCTGGAGAATCTATATTAGACATGCAGAAAAGATTCTCCCACTTAACAAATCACTTAACAGCCCTTGGAAAGATTTTTTTCCAACGATGAACTGAATCTGAAAGTATTAAGGTCACTAACTAGGGCGTGACAACCAAAGGTGACAGCGATATCAGAAAAGAAGAGTTTATCCAAAATGTCACTTTCCGCATTATTTGGCAAACTCCAAGAACATGAAATTGAGCTTGGAAGATTAGAGCAAAATGAAACCCAAGAAAAGAAGAGCAAAAACATTGCTCTAAAGACCGAATCAAAGGAAGTAGTCAAGGACGAAATTTCTGATGAAGATGAAAACATTAACTTCCTTGCTAAGAAATTCGGTAAATTTCTTAAAAATGACAGAAGTTTCAAAAAGAAGAACTTCAGAAAGAAAGATAGCTCTACTTCCAACCAAAATTTCACGTGCTTTGAATGCGGGAAACAAGGACATATCAAAGCAGATTGCCCAAATCTCATCAAGAAGAATGCCGGTAAAAGAAAAGACTTCAAGAAAGCATATATAGCATGGGAAGATAACGATATAAGTTCATCATCAGAAACTGAAAGTGATGAAAGTGCTAATGTTGCACTAATGGCTTCACATCATTCAGATGACGAAGAGGTTAGTAACTTAAACACTCCTCATTATAATAATGAATTAGTCATAGAATACAATGAAGCCCAAAATGCTATAAAGGAACTTCTTGCTGAATGTAAAAATCTGCTTAAACAAGTATCAACACAAAAGAAAGAAATTTCATGTCTTAAAGAAAAAATTGACATTATGGAAAAAGATGCTGAAAAATCAAAGCAGAATTTTACATGCAACAAATGTGATTCCCTTGCATTTAAAATTGTTCAACTAAATAGAGTGATTGAAAGATATGAAAAAGGACATATAGGATTGGAAAATGTTCTAAACATGCAAAGATATTCAAACGATAAAAGTGGTATTGGATTTTCTAAATTTGATAAACCAAGCACAAATAAGACCATTTTTGTCAAATCAAGTACTCAAACCAATCGAAGAAATATTACAATTTTACAAAAAGATCACTCTTATAAAGAGAAATTTACTAAAAATAAACTTCATACATATACTAGTAAAATTCCTACTTGCTCATATTGTGGTATTCATGGACACACACCAAATGCTTGTCATGTAAGAAACATTAGCATTCCTAAAGGGCATTGCATATGGGTCAAGAAAGGAACTAACCCCAAGGACCCAAAGCACTTTGGGTACCTAATAAAATTTGATTTCAATTTTGTAGGTATGCACACAAAGTACTTCAAATTTGTGGTACTTAGATAGTGGGTGCTCCAAACACATGACGGGTGACATAACAAAATTTTCAGCCTTGACCCTTGAATCAAAAGGATATGTAGTATATGGAGATAATAATAAAGGAAAAATCTTAGGTATTGGAAAAGTTGGAACAACACCTTCTCCATCAATTGAAGATGTTCTATATGTTGAAGGACTAAAGCATAATCTCATAAGCATCAGCCAGCTATGTGACAAAGGACACAAGATAGTCTTCAACAAAGAAGAGTGCATCATTCAAAATGCAGCAACAAGTGAAATTCAATTTATCGGTAAACGTTTCAAGAATATTTTTATACTTAATCTTGACGATTTATCCTTGAAAATGAAATGTCTTTTGGTAAGCGACAACAATGATGCATGACTATGGCATAAAAGAATTGCACATATCCACATGGATCATTTAAACAAACTAGTCAAGCATGATCTTGTTGTTGGATTACCAAAAATGAAATTTGTCAAGGATAAATTATGTGACGCTTGTCAAAAAGGTAAACAAACAAAAACTTCTTTCAAAGCTATAAATGTTATATCAACTACAAGACCACTTCAATTAATAGACATGGATTTGTTTGGTCCATCAAGAACTAAAAGTCTTGGTGGAAATTCATATGGACTAGTGATAGTTGATGACTTTTCAAGGTACACATGGACCTTGTTTTTGGCAAGTAAAAACGAAGCTTTTAAAGCATTTAAAAATTATGCCAAGCTAGTCCAAAATGAACAATCATCCAAAATTGTATCAATTAGAAGTGATCATGGAAGAGAATTTCAAAATACCTTATTTGAGGAATTCTGTGAAGAAAATGGAATTTTCCACAATTTTTCTGCACCTAGAACACCTCAACAAAATGGGGTTGTTGAGAGAAAGAACAGATCCTTGGTAGAACTTGCAAGAACTATGTTAAGTGATTCAAATCTACCAAAGTACTTTTGGGCAGATGCCGTAAACACGACATGCTATGTTACTAACAGAGTAAACATTCGGCCAATTCTTAAGAAGACTCCTTATGAACTCTACAAAGGCATAAAGCCCAATATCTCTCACTTCCACATCTTTGGATGCAAGTGTTTTGTGCTAAATAACGGAAAAGACAATCTTGGAAAATTCGATGAAAAAGCAGATGAAGGTATCTTTATTGGTTATGCATTATCTAGTAAAGCATTTATAATTTTCAATAAAAGAACTTTAATTGTAGAAGAATCAATACATGTAACTTTTGATGAAACTAACCCCTTGAAAGAGGACAAAGCTATTTCTTAAGATGATGATGACATTGAAAGTAGTGATCCAAGTAAAGAAGATCAAATTGATCAATCGAGTCAAGACCATGAAGTCAACATTGAAAAGGAAAATGATAAACTCCCGAAGGAATGGAGAACCCATCGAGATCATCAAATTGATAACATTATTGGTGATATCAACAAAGGAGTTACAACTAGACTTAAACTACAAGATGCATGCTTAAACATGACATTTGTCTCTCAAATCGAACCTTCCAAAATTTGTGAAGCACTCAAAGATGATCAATGGATACTTGCTATGCAAGAAGAACTTAACCAATTCGAAAGAAATGAAGTTTGGGAACTTGTTCCTAATCCAGGAAATAAACACATAATTGGTACAAAATGGGTGTTTAAAAATAAACTTGACGAAAACGGTATAGTTGTTCGCAACAAAGCAAGATTGGTCGCCCAAGGATATAATCAAGAAGAAGGAATTGATTTTGACGAAACATTTGCTCCGGTCGCAAGGTTAGAAGCAATACGTTTACTACTTGCTTATGCTTGTTCTATGAACTTTGAATTATTTCAGATGGATGTGAAAAGTGCCTTTCTAAATGGATACATCAATGAAGAAGTATATGTCAAACAGCCACCCGGCTTTGAGGACTTTAAGAATCCTACACATGTATTCAATCTAAGGAAAGCTCTCTATGGTCTAAAACAAGCACCAATAGCTTGGTACGACAGATTGAGTGCCTTCCTATGTGAACGAGGTTTTGAAAAAGGAAAGGTTGACAAGACATTATTTATTAAACGAAATAATGGTCACACCTTGCTGGTCCAAATCTATGTTGACGATATCATATTCGGTTCAACAAACAATGAAATATGTGAAGAATTCTCATTGATGATGCAAGGATGGGAAAATTAAACTATTTTCTTGGTCTTCACATCAAACAACTCAAGCATGGCATTTTCATTAATCAAGCAAAATATTGCAAAGAATTGCTAAAAAGATTTGAAATGGAAAATTGCAAAGAAAGTGCTACTCCAATGGGTTCAGGAACATATGTTTATAAAGATGAATCTGGTATATCAATAGACATTTCAAAATATCGAGGTATGATTGGCTCTCTATTATATCTAACGGCCAGCCGGCCAGATATTATGTTTAGTGTTTGTTTGTGTGCAAGATTTCAGGCGGATCCTAAAGAATCACATCTTGTAGCAGTCAAACGAATCATGAAATATTTGAAAGGAACAATCAACGTAGGACTATGGTATCCGAAAGGTAGTATCTGTAGTCTCGTTGGATATTCTGATTCAGATTATGCAAGATGTAAAACCGACCGTAAAAGCACAAGCGGCACTTGTCATGTCTTGGGAAATGCACTCGTATCATGGTCATGTAAAAAGCAAGCATGTGTTGCACTCAGTACTGCTGAAGCCGAATATATAGCAGCAGGAAGTTGTTGTGCCCAAATTCTGTGGCTCAAGCAACAACTATGTGACTATGGACTTGACCTCGGATGCATTCCGTTACGATGCGACAACACTAGCGCAATCAACATTTCCAAGAATCCAATCATGCACTCTAGGACCAAACATATTGATATACGACATCATTTTTTACGCGATCATGTGCTTAAAGGCAATGTTGAAGTAACCTTTGTGGATACTCATAATCAACTAGCAGACATCTTCACTAAACCACTTCCTAAGGACTCATTTTACAAAATACGGCGAGAACTCGACATCCTAAGTGAAAATGATCTTTAAATATAAGGTACTTTGTCATCATTATTCAATAGGTATTAGTTTGTCTCTTGATAGCATGTTAGAATTCAGTCATCTACATATGTCTATCTTACCTTATATTTGTGATTATCTTCAGTATTTGGTCTGTTCTATATGCTGTATTCCTTCTATTTTCACTTAACTAGCAGATGTAGCCGAATACAAAGTCTGAGTCTCAGAGTGTAATCGAATACACTTTTACCCAGAACCAGAATATTTTCAATTTGTATTCGAATACACTCAAGTGTATTCGACTACATCTTCGGGATTTTCTGTCATATTTAAACCTGCGTCGTTTTTCATTTCTTCATTCCCAACTAGGTATTCCAATACATTCTCACATGCTCGCCCCCTTTTTCACTCTTTGATCCTTCTTCCCTTAGAACTCATTACCCCATTATTATTAACTTCAAAGCACAACCCCATTTCTGTCATCTCTCTCCTTCCTTCAGATTTCAGAAATCAAATCCCTAGATCCCCAAATTTTTCTCAAATCAAAATGTCCAAACTCTCCTCCGCTGTTCAGGACGCACGCAAACGAGGGCCCAGAACTAAGCATGCATGCGTGGGTCCCTCCAAGAAACGAACCAAGAACACAAGCATCACGGATTTGTCCCGGCTTTTACACACACCGGAAGAAATTGCTCGGTTTCGCACACTCTACTTCGACAAACGACTTATTATTCCAAAATTCGGTACTTTAGACTCTTTTTCTGCATTTCACTTTCCTGCTTTACTTAAAGCTCAACGTATGGAAGAATTTATCAGTTACAAAGGTCCTATCTATCCCGATTTAGTTAGGGTCTTTTACTGCAATTTAACTAGGGATGGAAAAATGCTGAAATCTTGTGTCAAAGGGAAAAGTATTGTGCTCGATTCACGAATTATTGGTGACATTTTAAAAATTCCCTGTGAAGGACAGAGAGTTAGTCTCACTAACCTCTGTAAATGGGCTGATGTTCCCAAATATGATGCTTATGTGACTCTTTGTCGGTTTAATAAACAAACTATGGAACAGAAGCGTAGTCAAGCAGGTTCAAAATTTGCTAAGCAACGATATGGCGTTGGTCAACTCACTGTTGATTATCGTTTGCTTCATTATTTCTTAAGTTATATTTTGGTCCCCAAAGCTGGTAACTATTCACAGATTTCTGAGTTTGAACTCCAGATTATGTACTTTATGTTCGAAGGTCTTCCTCTCAATTGGGCATATATCGTTAAATCAGTTATGTTTACATCCAGAGAGGCTGTTGGTTTGCCTTACGCCAAGGAAGTCACTCGTATTCTCGAACACTTCGAAGTGGACTTCTTTGAGGAGGTTTTGTATACCGTAACGAAGGACAATCTGCTGGATTTAAGTGTCCTTCCTAGCATGAAAATTGTTTGGCACGAATCACTTCAGAAGTATCTCCATATGAGTGATCTTGGTCAAACCTCTGCTACTTCTGATGGCGCTGCGACTGATGCTGCCCCTGACGATGATGACGCCGAAGATACAGCATATGATGATGATTATATCTCCAGTCGCATGGTTAATGCAAAACTTGATTCTCTTCAGACCTGCCTCTCTGATTTCACCGCTTCGGTTGCTACTCGCTTTCAGACTATCGAATCCACCATCGCAACCAACCAGAGCAGTCTGATTCATGAGATGTGTATTTTGTCCGACAAGATTGATCATCTTCATCTCCCTCCTGGCAATCACTGATTTGCATTTAGTTTCCTAGGACTAATTGGCATTTTGTTTTCTAGGATATGCTTACTTTCTTGTTTTGGTATGCTGTCATCTCTGCTACTTTCCTTTCCATTTTGGCGCTGTATTATGACTCTTATGTGCTTTTATCTGACTTGCTTGCCTGCTTGGTTTTTATATTACAATTATTGGCCTATTATGATTCTATTTTGTTTTATTCCTTCGTGTATTATTGCTAGTTTTTCTTCTTTTTGATCATGTCAAAAGGGGGAGAAAATATGGTATTTTGTTGTCCTTTAAACTATCACTGTAGGTACTCAACATACATATTCCCTTGATCATCCAACACGGAAGTATGCTTACTTTACGGGGGAGTATGATGCGCATACATTACGGGGGAGTCATCAATAAACAACAAATGGTTTTGTCATAATCAAAAAGGGGGAGAATGTAAAATACGTGTTTTTGATGATACAAAAGACCAATGATGATCATGCTCAAAGCGACAAGTTCAAAAAGAAGAAATCTCCAAGACGTTTCCTAACATCCTTTGATGTATTAAAATAGATGTCTTATGTAAAGGTAAATGATACAATCCATAGTTCAAATACAAGAGAACCTTACATCCTTACATATGCATAAACAACATTTTTGAAAGTCAAAAATTTTGTTTTCAAAGTATTAGAATTAATATTTTTGACAATATACAAAAGTGTATTCGAATACAACATCGTGTATTCGAATACAGATGAAGAATTGCTAAGTCAATAGCTAAAACCCTTCATCTGTATTCGGCTACATCCTGGTGTATTCGAATACAGATGAAGAATTGCTAAGTCAGTAGCTAAAACCCTTCATCTGTATTCGACTACATCCTATTGTATTCGAATACACCCAGTAAGTCAGTGGCCAAATTAACCAATCTGTATTCGACTACATCAAAGTGTATTCGGCTACACAGTGTTAAATTTAAATAAATTTGAACGTTGCAGAGAGGTGTATTCGAATACACATATTCTGTATTCGAATACAACTGAAAGCAATGCAATTTTTCAGTTCTGAATCTAATCTAAAACATTACAATTCTTCCTCAAACCTCTTGGATCAATGGCCACGAATCTGAAGAGATGTTTATGGACTATAAATCTGTCATAACTTCAGATTCAACGACAACAATCCTACTACACAACTTTAAAGACTTTGAACAAACTTTTCTGAATTTTTCTCAAAGTCATTTTCATAAATTCAAGTACTTGTATATCATTTTCATATCCTTAAGGTTCTCAACGTACTTGAATCATTCTTGGATTGTTATCATTCTACCTCTTTCTTACTCCTATATTCTTATCAAAATTACAAGTGTTTGTAAAAGAAAGTTGTACTTTCTTTAAGTGTTTTATCTAAGATAGTGGTGTGCTATCCTAGAAGGCTTGTTAGAAGATTGTAGCAAAGGTCCTGGTGTGAGGACTTGTACGTATTCTGACAATAGTGAAAGAAATCTCTTGTGGTGAGCAAGAGGACTGGATGTACCCTTGGTTATAAGGGGAACCAGGATAAATCTGCTGTGTGCATTTACTTATTGTTCTTTACTCTTTCACCTACCATCATTAAACACAAAAATCGATCACTAAAATTCTGAAAAATTCTGAAAAATTCTGAAACACAAATGCATGAGAAAATATCACATTAATTAACAACTCTCATATACACGTAAGATCGCCTAAATCTTATTCTCTAAAATACTTACACTAAAATACTATTATTTTTAGAAAAATATATAAAATAATAAATTATCATATTTATTATTTACATCACTCATTTAGTCAAATAGGTATAGATTAAAACATCAAAGAAAACACACATATAAAGAAAATTAATCATAAAACTAATTAACATATATCTAAAATAATTTTAACACCAGATTAATTATCTAAAATAATATTTAATTAATAAAATAGTTTCTTATAACATTTGGGGTGTTACACCAAGTAGTGCATAAGTCTCAATTTATTAAATTTTTGGTTATCTTCGTCCAATGTAGTTCGTCTATTAAGTGCTTAAATCTCAATAGTTTAAATTTTTTGTCATTTTGGTCATTACTATGTTTATATTCGTCCACTTTGGTTCCTAGCCAAAGTAGTTCTTCGAATAAATGCGTTAGTCTACATGGATTAAAATTTTGGTCATTTAGGTCTTTATTTTAATCCATTATGGATTTTTGCAATGTAGTTTGTCTAATTAGCAATTAAAACTCCATTGATTAAGATTTGGGTAATATTTATCTTTACTTTGTTTATTTTAGTCCATTTTGGTTCTTAGTCAATATAGTTTTTCAAATAACTACACGAGTCTTTATGGATTAAAACTTGGTCATTTTGGTATTTTCTAGATTTATCGTAGTCCATTGGCGTTCTTAGCCAATGTAGTTTCTTCCAATTCGTGTGTTAGTCTTGATTGATTAAGATTGTGGTCATTTTGGTCTTTAATAGGATATTTCTAATCCATTTGGTGCTAAGGCAATGTACTTCGTCCAATAAGTACATATGTCTCAATGGGTTAAGATTTTGGTCTTTACTAGGTTTATTCTAATCCATTTTTGTTCTTAGTCTAGGAAGTTCAACCAATAAGTGCATTAGTCTCAATGGATTAAGATTTTGGTCCTTTTGGTCTTTAATAGGATTATTCTACTCCATTTTTGTTCTTAGACATTGTAGTTCTTCTAATTAGTGCGTTAGTTTCAATGTATTAAGATTTTTGTCATTTTGGTATTTAAGATGTTTTTTGTAATCAATTTTTAGTTTAGGCAATGTACCTCATCCAAGAAGTGAATAAGTCTCAATAGATTATGTATTTGGTCATTATATTCTTTACTAGGTTTATTCTATAACATATTGGTTCTTAGTCATTGTAGTTCGTCAAGTACATTAGTATCACTCAGCATATTCAAATCTGTTTTGGTTCTTAGCCAATGTAGCTTGTCCAATAATTACATAAGTCTCTATTTATTATGATTTTGGTCATTTTGGTCTTTGCTAGGTTTATTCTAATTCATTTTGGGTTCTTTTCCAAAGTAGTTCATCCAATAAGTGTCTAAGTCGTAATGGATTAAAATTTTGTCTTTAATATATCTATTCTAATTAATTTTAGTTATTAGCTAATATGGTTCATCGAATAAGTATATAATTCTAAATGGATTAAGATTTTTTTTCTTTACTAGGTTTATTCTTAGTCAATGTAATTCGTCCAATAAGTGCATAAGTCTTTATGGATTACGATTTTTGTCATTTTGGTATTAATTAGGTTTATTCTAGTCCATATTGGTTCTTACGCAATGTAGTTCGTCCAATAATTGCATAAGTCTTAATAGTTTATGTTTTTGTTCATTTTATTCTTTACTCGGTTTATTCTAGTCCATTTTGGTTCTTAGACATTGTAGTTTGGCTAATAAGTGCATTTCTCTCAATGAAATATGATGTCGGTCATTTTGGTCTTCACTCGGTTTATTCTTATCCATTTTGGTTCTTAGCCAATGTAGTTCGTCCAATACATGCCTAAGTACCAATGGATTAAAACTTTGGTCTTTACATGGTTTATTCTAGTCCATTTTTGTTTTAGCCAGTGTAGTTTTTTGAATGAGTGCATGAGTCTTTATTGAATAAAATTTGGTCATTTTGGTCTTTACTAGCTTTATTGTAGTCCATTTGGGTTTTTAGTCAATGTAGTTCTTTCAATAACTGTTAGTCTCAATGTATTAAGATATTGATCATTTCTTTCTTTACTAGGTTTATTTTAGTCCATTTTTTTCTTAGCAAACTAAGTTCGTCCAATAAGTGCATTAGTCTTAATTGATTAATATTTTGGTCTTTTTGTCTTTACTAGTTTTATTCATGTCCATTTTTCTTCTTAGCCAATTAAGTTTGCCCAATAAGTACATTAGTCTCAATGGATTAAGATTTTGGTCCTTCTGGTCTTTAATAGGATTATTCTAGTCCCTTTTTGTTGTTAGACAATTTAGTTTTTCAAATAAGTGTGTTAGTCTCAATGAATTAAGATTTTTGTCATTTTGGTCTTTAAGAGGTTTTTTCTAATCCGTTTTGTTTTTAGGCAATGTATTTCGTCCAATAATTGCATAAGTCACAACGGAATAAGATTTTGGACATTTTGGTCTTTAGCAGGTTTATTCTAGTCCATTTTTATTCTTAGCGAATGAAGTTCTTTAAATAAGTGCATGAGTCTTTATGGATTAAATTTTTGTCATTTTGGTCTTTACTAGTTTTATTCTAGTCCATTTTGGTTCTTCGCCGATGTAGTTCTTCCAATAAATGCGTTAGTCTCAATGGATTAGAATTTTGGTCATTTTGATCATTAATACGTTTATTGAAATTCATTTTGAGTCTTAGGCAATGTAGTATGCGAATAAGTGCATAAGTCTCAATGGATTAAGATTTTCGTCATTTTTTTCATTAATAGGTTTATTCTAATGCATTTTGGTTCTTATGCAATGTTTTTACGTCGAATAAGTGCATATATCTCAATAGATTAAGTTTTTGGTGATTTTATTTTTTACTATGTTTATTGTAGTCCATTTTCGTTTTTAGTCATTGTAGTTTGTAATAAATGTATTTGTCTCAACGGAATAAGATTTTGGTCATTTTGGTCTTCACTCGGCTTATTCTAATCCATTTTGGTTATTAACCAATTTAGTTCGTCCATAAGTGCATAAGTCTCAATTTATTAAGATTTTGGTGATTTTTTTGGTTTTTACTAGGTTTATTCTAGTCCAATTTTTTTCTTAGCCAATGTAGTTCTATGAATAAGTGCGTTAGTCTCAATAGATTAATATTTTGGTCATTTTGGTCTTTAGTAGGTTTATTCTAACCCATTTTTGTTTTTGGCAACGTAGTTTATCCAATGCTAATTTTGGTCTTTACTTAGTTTATTCTTGTTCATTTTTGTTCTTAGTGAATGTAGTTTTTCCAATGAGTGCATGAGTCTTTATTGATTAAAATTTGGTCATGTTGGTCTTTACTAGCTTTCTTTTATCCGTTTGTATTCTTAGCCATTATAGTAATTCCAATAAGTGTGGTTGTCTTTACTAGCTTTTTTTTAATCCATTTTTATTCTTAGGCAATGTACTTCATCCAATAATTTCATATATCTCAAGGGATTATGTTTTTTGTCATATTATTCTTTAGTAGGATTATTTTAGTCCATTTTTGTTCTTAGTTGTTGTAGTTTTTCTAATAAGTGCATTAGTCTCAATGAAATATGATGTTGGTCATTTTGGTCTTAACTCAGCTTATTCTAATAAATTTTGGTTCTTAGCCAATGTATTTTGTCAAATAAGTGTATAAGTGTCAATTTATGAAGATTTTTGTCATTTTAGTATTTATGAGGTTTATTCTAGTCCATTTTTGTAATTATCCAACGTAGTTCGTCAAATAAATGCCTAAGTACTAATCGATTAAAATTTTGTTCATTTTGTTCTTTACAAGATTTATTATAGTCCATATTATTTCTTAGCCAATGTAGTTTTTCTAATGAGTTCCTGAGTCTTTATTGATTAAAATTTGGTCATTTTGATCTTTATTATCTTTATTGTTGTCCATTTGGGTTCTTAGACAATAGGTATTGGTCATCAATAGGTTTTTTGTAATCCATTTTGTTCTTAGGCAATGTACTTCGTTCACTAAGTGCATATATCTCAATGGATTAAGATTTTGGAAATTTTGGTCTTTAAGATTTTATTTCTAATCCAATTTGTTCTTAGGCAATGTACTTCGTACAAGAAGTGCATAGGTCTCAATGGATTATGTTTTTGGTCATTATATTCGTCACTAGGTTGATTCTATTCCATGTTGGTTCTTAGTCATCGTAGTTCGTCTAATAATTACATTAGTCCCAATAGATTAAGATTTTGGTCATTTTGGTCTTCACTCAGCATATTCAAATACGTTTTGGTTCTTAGCCAATATAGTTCGTCCAACAAGTACATAAGTCTCAATTTATTAAGATTTTTTGTCATTTTGGTCTTTACTAGGTTTATTCTAGTCCATTTGGGTTCTTATCCAAAGTAGTTCGTCCAATAAGTGTCTTAGTCCTAATGGGTTAATTAAAATTTTGGTCTTTAATAGGTCTATTCTAATCAATTTTGGTTATTAAGCAATATAGTTTGTCGAATAAGTGCATAAGTCTCAACGGATTTTTTTTTTGTCTTTATTAGGTTTATTCTAGTCCATTTTTGTTCTTAGTCAATGTAGTTTGTCCAATAAGTGCATAAGTCTCAACTTATTAAGATTTTGGTCATTACTAGGTTTACTCTTCTCCATTTTGGATCTTATCCAAACTAGTTCGTCCAATAAGTGCTTAAGTCTCAATAGATTAAAATTTTGGTCATTTTGATCTTTACTAGTTTTATTCTAGTCCATTTTGGTTTTTGGTAACCTAGCTCGTCCAATAGGTGCATAAGTTTTTGGTCAGTTTATTCTTTACTAGGTTTTTTCTAGTCTATTTTGGTTCTTATTCGGTGTGGTTTTTCCAATAAGTGCATGAGTCTTTGATAAATTTTTGTCATTTTGGTCTTTTCTAGTTTTATTCTTGTCCATTGGGTTCCTAGCCAATGTAGTTCATCCAATAAGTGCGTCAGTCTCAATCGATTATGATATTGGTCATTTTTGTCTTTAATAGGTTTATTCTAATCTGTTTTGTTATTAGACAATGTACTTTGTCCAATAAGTTCATATGCCTCAATGGATTAAGATTTTGGTCATTTTTGTCTTTACTAGGTTTATTCAAGTCCATATTTGTGTAAAATAGTTATGTTTTTGATGAAGAAAAGACGAAGGAAAATGATCAAGTTGCAAGCTCAAAAACAAGTTAACAATCAAATATGCTAGAAGTCTTATAATGTAAGGTCCATGATGCAATCTAATATTAATATATTTCAATTGCACATAAGAACCTTTCATTTTAGCATATGCATCAAAAGAATTTTCAAAGTGTCAAAATGCATGAACAATGTTTGAAAATCAAGTTTTTGACAAAAATCAATGTTGTATTCGAATACAATGTGACGACCCAAAAACTAAACGCCGTGAGTGGCGCACAAGCTATACTCCTAGCCTGACAAGCCTATCAACTAATTTAACATTTAAACAACTAAATCGTTCTCAATAACCATTTCAAAAATATATATACTTTTTTTCGAAATTTCGACAGAGTATCCTCTGTAATTTCAACATTCCCAAATTTTATAAAATCCCTGTTTACAGTATTAACTCAGTCAATTCATATTTCCAAGAGCATAATCTAATTGTTCAATACATTTCCCAAAAAACAAAAAAACTTTCTAGACTCTAATAGTTGCAAAATACATTACAACTCAATAGACTTTACAAAAAAACAAAAGTGTCCTTGATCAAAGAGGTCTACCAAAACAAATATGATTGAGACTTGAATCTACTAACAGCTTGCTATTCAGCTGCATTCGAATCTGAAAAAAATAAACAGCATGAAGGGGTAAGTCACAAAGACTCAGTGAGGAGACAACAACCACCATCAACTTGAAGGGAAACACAAAAAAGCACGAATAATAGTTTTACAATCTTGTGTAGATTACGTTAAACAATATTACTTAAAAATCTAGATAATTCTCAAATAAAATATACACATATTAAATTATTAAATATATAATTTAGCCGTTCAGATAGAAATATTAAAAATCCAATTAATAATGAAGTGAAATCAAAATGAACAACCTTAAAATCATCATAGAAAATCAAACAAGTAAAAAAATACAAATTTTTTAGAACCAAGAGGTGGCTTCATCTCATTGATAGTCCTTTCCTCCTAAGGGTGACCTTTCCCTTAGGGGTGACTCTATCGAACGAATAGCCTTCTCCTCTCAATCCCGCAACGCATCATCACACATCAATTAGGGAGCTTACTTCTCATTGATCGCCCTCTCCTCCTACGGACGACATCTTTCATAGGGGGCGGCTCCATCTAATGGGTAACTCTCCCTAATCAAAACGAGGTAACTAGGTGCACCTAACGCCATTAACAATTTCATAATTATAACAACGATTTCCCAAAACACGTATTTAAAATCATCTCTCTTTCCATCGTAATTCATGGAAAACATATTCAATCGCATAACAATTGACTATTTAAATACTTTTAACTCATACATATATCAAACTAATAACTTATTATATAACAAAGACCATTAAAATAAATAAATGGCGAAATCGAGATAAATTTCAAAGGTTATGTTCCCCAAATTTTTAAATAAATACTTTAATATAGAAAACGAGTAAAATAATAATTATAGCATTATAAAAATATATGACGATGATCATCGTCAAATTACTCTATGGAGAATCCACTACGTTTGTCCTCCAATAACTCCCAAAGTAGCCGGCAGGATCCTAGCTGACAAATCTTGAACCGTACTTGGTCAATGGAAAGAATGAGGAAATGGAGGAAAGAAGGTGGGAGATAGATGAGGGTGTTGGCGGCGAGGGGCGGTTGTGACGGTGGTTTTTTGCGACGGGGTTGAGCGAAGACAAATATATTGGCTCGACGAAGAGTGAAGACGTTATCAGTTCGGTGGAGAGTGAATAGGTTTATTTTTTATGTTTTGGTTCAGTAGCTATAACTTTACTTTTGTATTCGACTACGAGACAATGTATTCGAGTAAAAGTGCTAAGTCAGTAGCTAAAACTGCACATTTGTATTCGACTACAACATGGTGTAGCCGAATATAAAACCAAGTCAGTGGAAAAATTCACTCATCTGTATTCGAATACAAAAATGTGTATTCGAATACAAGCTTCAAAATTCAAATAAAACTGAACATTACAAAGAGGTGTATTCGACTACACTCTTGTTGTAGCCGAATACAACTGCGAAACAATGCTATTTTTCAGTTCACATTCAACCTGGATCATTGCATATGTTCATCAAACCTCTAGGAACGATGTCTAAGGAGTATAAATACTTCATAGTTTCAGACTTAACGAATTACTCTTTTTCAATATCTTAACATCAATCTTAGAACAACTTTGAACAAACTTTCTGAAATGTTTTGATTTATTCAAAGTCTCACTTTCATATTTCAAGTACAGATTTTACATTGTCATATCATTGAGAAAGGTTCTCTATTATACTTAAAATTATATTAGACTGTTATCATTGTACTCAATTGTTATACACTCTTGTACTCATTGTACTTAAAATTATATTAGACTGTTATCATTGTACTCATTGTACTCAATTATTAGATTTTACATTATTGTAAACCATTCAAGTTATTGTGTAAATTGAGGAAAGTAGTGTTCTTTCTTCAAGTGTTGTTAGGAGTTTGTAACAAAGGTCCTAGGGTGGGACTTGTACTTATTCTAACAATAGTGGAAAATCTCTTGTGGTTGCAAGAAGACTGGATGTACCCTATGTTATAAGGGGAACCAGGATAAATTGTTGTGTTCTTTATTATTCTGCCATTTACATTTTTACATACATCAATCCTAAATAGAAAAATAATCCACTAAGTCTCTAAAAACTAGAAAATTTATATACACCCAAGTCTCTAAAAATAATAAACTTTAAACAGTTTTACGATTCGTATTTTGAAATGGAAGTGTACTTTACATATGCTTGAGATGAGAAATTCATGATATTGTAGTCTAACGATATATGCTGGTTATAAAACCAATTGAATAATTTGCAAAAGCTATAATTTAATAAGAGATTTCTTGTACTGTAAATCTTAATTCTAATTTTAAATCCTCAAAGGAATTATGAGTTACATTAGAATTAAAGGTTATGTCAGTAAGACAATAAGGCAAGAATAATAAAGAGAATTCGGCAATGGTTCAATAAAGGAATTTAGTAACTAGGATCAAATTAGAAATCAAGGTTGGATTCAAAGTGAAACTCATCCCTAACATTTTTCTCATTATAAAAGTTCAATACTATTATTACTCTTGTTAGTTTCAAAAATTATTTCAATAAATTCAGATACTATTCATTGTAGTTCGTCTAAAAAAAATAAATCACAATGAAATAAGATGTTGGTCATTTTGGTCTTCAATCGGCTTATACAAATCCATATTGGTCATTTTCGTCTTTACAAGATTTATTCTAATCCATATTGGTTCATATCCAATTGAGTTCACCAAAAACGTGCCTAAGTCTTAAAGGATTAACTTTTTTTTTTGTCATTTGGGTCTTTATTAGGTTTATGATTCTAATTTGTGTTTGATATGACTTTCTTAATGGAGTATCATAGGCCAACGAGGGGAGAAAATAAATATTGAGAATTTGTAAAGTGGAGATTATTTTGTCATCATATAGGTAGGGCCTGATAAGCCTAGTGATTCTAGGGAAGTACAATTGACTGAGCCTGATCGTGGCGGTCTGTTGTTGAGCCTTAAGGCAAGTTTGTTAGACCTTGGAGGTATTCGAGTGGGGAATTCCTAGGTGACTTGGAGGTAGCACTCCAAATATCGGGAGCTACCATGCAACACACGTTTACCTCGACTGTCGCGTATATGTGTCTCGGGTTGAGTTGAGGGGATCTATGAGGACAGGGCCAGTTTGAATTGTCCGTCCACCGGGATGGTGGCATAGTATCAAGCCGCCTAACCAAGTACTTCAGAGTTAGAATGGTACCACATTGTGAAGTAGAGTCTAAGCTCATGCATAGCATTGCATTTTTTGTGATTGTTTGTTGTGATTAATATGTATTGTGTGCGATGATAATTTCTTAGATGATTTGATGTTATAGTGAAATGTATTGATTTTCATTGATTTTGACTATATAATTTGATGTTTTTCCTTGAAGAATGTTTGTGTAATAATACAGTTTATTTATGATTAATTGCGTGTTTTTCTTACTTATATTATATTATCAACATGATTTCAAAACTCACCTCCTTCGTTGTTTGTGTTTGACTGGCTTGGCCATGCGTTTGCGAAATCGCAGTTATTACAGGTTAACGAGTCTAGAAGTTCAACTTTGGGAGAAACCCCGCTCTAAGAGATGTAATTACAAATGATTTTTATATGAAAACCTTAATACCAATAATTCTTGGGAATTAAATCAAGAAATTCTAGTCAAATCAATTTCATTGAGATTGCACTGTTTTAATTGAGGAACAAAATTGAATTGTTATATGTGTATTTAGAGAAACATAATCAATTGGTAGTGGGACTGTGTGGAGGCGGTACTTATCCCCTAGGTACCGGGCTCGAATCCCACGGAAGGCAAAAACTCGCTAGATTTCCAACAGTGGGAGGAAAAGGGGGGAGTGAGAAGATCGTGAGGTAGCATCGCCGGTAACGCGGAATGGCCGGGGTGTTACACATAATATCCTAAATTAGATATAAAAGTTTTTATTTTCTTGAAAACATTTTCTTTATCCGCTGCAAGTTTTGTTCAAATAATTTAGTATAATTTATTGTAAATGTTACTTTGGGGTTTAGGGTGTCACAAAAGTGCTATTTGAGCAGGTCTGTCCAATCAAGGCGAGTGGGTCGAATGTCGATTCAATGTTAGTCGAATGTCAGTCGTGTCAATTGTGTGTTTGCTTGTATGATAATTATTTTTGCTATGATGGTTTTCCCGTTATATTATTGTGTTAAGTGTTATATGCTTTTGTATTATTATACATATTTTTTAGGTTACTAATTAACTGTTGGTTATTTGCTTACCCTGGTTGTATTATGGATTCTAATTTCCTACCTAAGTGAGTAAATAAACCATGAAATTACTTGTTAAGATTTGAATTAATTTTAAAGGTTGAGAAGATTATGTTAGTTACTTGTTGCTTGTTGCTTGTCTACCGAACTATTATTTTTGCACTCTTATTTTATGTGAATAGTTGGAAATAATAATTTTGATTGACCAGCTGTATGTTTCAAGTTATTAATGTCATTCACGTAATCTTAGTTATCAAATGTCAAACCTCACCAGTTAGTTGTTTTAAAGTTCCATTTTCACCCTTAATCAATTTAAAATATTTAGTTTTGATATGAATCTGTTTAAAGTGTTTGATCTAATAACTAATTGATTGAAACATTGATTTTCGTATGAACTATATGTTTAAAACTTCAAGTATTGACTTTACTAGGTACAAATTATTATTATTTTTGTTGAAACTCAATTTAGAGAAAAAAAGATGTTTCGTTCCAAACTTTGAGTTAGATAGGAAATATGTCCCTTATGTTTAAAGTTTTAATTTTGACTAAAAAAATTTACTTCGATTTTATGTTGGCTTGTGTGAAATAAAAAATCGATTTTAAATTGTGAATGTTAACTATAAATCACTTAAAAATATTGATGTTCGTCATGATTTTAAATAGTATGAAATTCATATTATTAGCAATAGTTATTCTTGAATATTAGAGGTTGGTAGAACTTAGAATTTTTAAAAATGACATTTTGAAGGAGTTAAAGTTTACTTATTTTGTAAGATGAAAATAACGTTTGTTTGAATTACTCTTGATTATTTTAAAGAAATTAAATTGAGTTGAATTTTTGTTGATTTATAAAATAACAATAATTCTATACTACTGATTTTATTTAAATTTTAAAATAGCTTAAAATTTACAACATATTTTACTATGTCTTGTTTTTAAGAAAATTAAAAAGAGTTGTTGTTATGTTGGTTTAGGGCGATGGTGTGAATATTGAATCGAGTGTTGGGATATTTGTTTGAAATGATTGATTTTCTGATTATGATATTATGAACTCATTAGAGTTTAACTCGATGTTAGAGTTTTAGATCTTAAGAATTCATTAGTGATTTATAATGGTACAAAAAAAAAGGGGGTCAAATAATAAAATGTCTACTAATTGAGAAAGAGAAAGAAAACAGAATAAAAAAACAAAGTTTTTAAAAAGAACTATCTCAATGGTGAAACTCTTTTTGAAAAGGTATCTAAATTTTGGATTCTATAATCGATGTATTTTATGAGTATAATGTTGTTTTATTTAGTAGAATTATAGTTGTTATGTTATCATATTTGAAATGTATATTTGAGTTCAATATGAGAAAGTGACATGTGTGACACCCTAAACCCCAAAATAATATATATAATAATTTATATCATATTTCTATAAAATTTGCAGCGGATAAATGAAGATATGTTTTCAAGAAAATAAAAACTTTTATATCAATTTTAGGATATCACGTTTCTCAAAAATCAAAAGGAACACTGTAAACTTCTTTACTCTTATAAAATAGTGCAATCTTAATAAGCTTGATTTAAGTATAATTACTTGATTTAATTCGAAAAACTTACTAGTACTTATAAGGTTTTCATACAAAAAGTCGTTTCAAATTAAATGAGTAAAATACAAATTACAACCCTTATTCCCGGTATCACCTATCAGAGCGGGGTTCCTCCCAACTTGAACTTGAAGATTCATTAACCTGTAACAACTGCTATTTCGCAAACGCAGGGCCAAACCAGTCAAACACAAACAACAAAGGAGGTGAGTTTTGAAATCATGTTAATAGTATAATATAAGTAAGAAGAACACGCATTAGATCATAAAGTCAAGTCAAGTCAAAATCAATACATTTCACTATAACATCAAATCGTCTAAGAGAAATTATAATCACATGCGATACACATTAATCACAACAAAACAATCACAATAAAATGCAATGCTATGCATGAGCTTAGACTCTACTTCACAATGTGGTACCATTCTAACTCTGAAGTACTTGGTTAGGAGGCTTGATACTATGCCACCATCTCGGTGGACGGACAATTCAAATTGGCCATGTCCTCATAGATCCCCTCAACTCAACCCGAGACACATATACGCGACAGTCGAGGTAAACATGTGTTGCATGGTAGTTCTCGACATTTGGAGTGCTACCTCCAAGTCACCTAGGAATTCCCCACCCGAATACCTCCAAGGTCTAACAATCTTGCCTTAAGGCTCAACAGTAGACCGCCACGATCAGTCTCAATTCAGTTGTACTTCCCCGAAATCACTAGGCTTGTCAGGCCCTACCTATACGATGACAAAATAATCTCCACTTCACAAATTCTCAATATTTATTTTCTCCCCTCGTTGGCCTATGATACTCCATTAAGACCGTTATCTCAAACACAAATTGGAATCGCAATTATTTTATCAGGGGTTACTTCAATATTTTCATCACAAATTCATAACATCACTATTATAAATCACACATCATCATCATTATATAACTCATCACAAATTTAGAGCATCACTATCATCAATCGTACCTCATCACATAAAGTTATCACAAATTTATAAAATCACAATTATTATTCATACATCATCATCATCACAAAAAATTATCACAACAAATCCATCTTTTATTATTAGATTACATAAACTCATCTAATCAAACATATACATAAAATTAATTCGACACTCAATATCACAAAAACATCAAATACCACACATTTAAAGAAATTAAATCAATCAACACCTTAGAAAATTTCTATTCTATATTTTAATCTCACAATTTCCATATTTGCACATTAATTCATTTATCCCTCAAAGGGCTACTGCCATACGTAGCGAGCCCTGGATGAATCGTTGGGAAATACGTTTTTTCCGGTCATCTCACAATAAATTATACTCATGAATTCAAACGCTCTATCACCCCTTAGTAATTAATATATAGTAGCAATGTTATATTTATTTATTTTGTGATTTTGACTATTCTCTAATGATTGTAGTATAATTCATGAGTATAATATATTGTGATTTTGACTATTTGGTGACAGAGCGTTTGAATTCATGAGTATAATATATTGTGAGATGAACGGGAAAACCGTATTTCTCAACGATTCATTCGGGGCTCACTAGGTACGGCAGTAGCCGTTTGAATGATAAATTAATTAATGTGCAAATATGGAAATTGTGAGATTAAAATGTGAAATAGAAATATTTATAAGGTGTTGATTGATTTAATTTCGTTAAATGTGTGGTATTTGATACTTTTGTGATATTTGATTTCAAATGAAATTGGTGCATATGTTTGATTAGATGAGTTTATGTGAAGTGAAAATAAAATATGAATGCAGTGTATGATGCAAGTTTATTTGATGATGATGTGTGATTTATGATATAAATTTGTGCTAAGTTTATGTGAAGATTTTTGATTGATGATAGTGATGTTGTAAATTTGTGATGAGTTTATATGATGACAATGATTTTGTATGATTAATGATGTCATAATATTGTGATAAGAATATTGAAGTAACCCCATAGTTGATGATATAATGATGATTCTAATTTGTGTTTGAGATGACGGTCTTAATGGATTATCATAGGCCAACGAGGGGAGAAAATAAATATTGAGAATTTGTGAAGTGGAGATTATTTTGTCATCATATAGGTAGGGCCTGACAAGCCTAGTGATATTGGGGAAGTACAACTGAATGAGTCTGATCGTGGCGGTCTATTGTTTAGCCTTAAGGCAAGATTGTTAGACCTTGGAGGTATTCGGGTGGGGAATTCCTAGGTGACTTGGAGGTAGCACTCCAAATGTGGGGAGCTAGCATGCAACACACGTTTACCTCGACTGTCGCGTATATGTGTCTCGGGTTGAGTTGAGGGGATCTATGAGGACAGGGCCAATTTGAATTGTCCGTCCACTAGGATGGTGGCATAGTATCAAGCCTCCTAACCAGGTACTTCAGACTTAGAATGGTACCACATTGTGAAGTAGAGTCTAAGCTCATGCATAGCATTGCATTTTTTGTGATTGTTTGTTGTGATTAATATGTATTGTGTGCGATGATAATTTCCTATATGATTTGATGTTATAGTGAAATGTATTGATTTTCCTTGATTTTGACTATATAATGTGATGTTTTTCCTTGAAGAATGTTTGTGTAATGATATGGTTTATTTATGATTAATTGCGTGTTCTTCTTACTTATATTATATTATCAACATGATTTCAAAACTCACCTCCTTCTTTGTTTGTGTTTGACTGGCTTGGCCCTGCGTTTGGGAAATCGCAGTTATTACAGGTTAACGAGTCTAGAAGTTCAAATTTGGGAGTAACCCTGCTCTGATAGGTAATACTAGGAATTAAGAGTTGTAATGTGTTTTTTTCTTATGCTATTACAAATGATTTTTATATGAAAACCTTAGTACCAATAATTCTTGGGAATTAAATCAAGAAATTCTAGTCAAATCAAGTTCATTGAGATTACACTGTTTTAATTGAGGAACAAAATTGAATTGTTACATGTGTATTTAGAGAAACATAATATCCTAAATTAGATATAAATGTTTTTATTTTCTTGAACAAATTTTCTTTATCCGCTGCGAGTTTTGTTCAAATAATTTAGTATAAATTATTATAAATGTTATTTTGGGATTTAAGGTGTCAAAATGTGGAAATTCCGGAATCATGTGCATTGGCATATAAGCATTGCATTAGGGTGCTTTGTCAAACGAGTCATGTTTGTTTGTTTATCACTTGATGCCATGCCATGTTATGCTTTTGTGCTTTGTGTTTTCGTATTTATGTTTTTTTTAGATCGTGACCCTCTACTATTTTTGTGGATCGGGCTTACGCCCCAGATTCTTAGAGTTTTGAGTCGTGCTGGAATTGCAACGACGCCGAAGACGTGACATAGCAATGATTTTGGTTTGGTAATCGGAAGCAGTGAGGCTTGATGCCACTTGTGGATCCTTAGTACCCAGTCACCCTCAGTTAGATTAATGTTCAGCTTAGGGTTTTATTTAAGAATTTTATTTATTCTCCCTTCTTTATTGCAATGTTGTTGTCACAATGAAATTTATGTATTTGAAACGATTGTAATATTTTTTAGTCAATGTGAATTGTTCGGTTGTAAGTAAGTCTGTTGTGCCGAAACCATTTTATATAATGAAACAATGTTATAATCGTCATTTTTGGAAAAGAATTTTACAATTAAATATTTTACTCTAATTTAAATTAAAGTACGATTATGGATATTTTATCCAAAAGTGTTTGTTGTTTTTTTAAAAAAAAATTACACTTTCGTTATTAAAAATCGGGGTGTTATCCCTACTTTACCTTACTGGTTCTAGACCTGACATCATGTTTAGTGGTTCCAGGCTTGACATCATGTTTAGTGGTTCCAGACCTGACATCATGTTTATTTTCAAGAAGATCTGATAAATAATTGTTTAGAAGAAGAAACACTCATAAGAAGAATTTGCGAAAGCAACCTTAACAAAATATTAACATATCAATCTGAAGAATTTAAAAACTCAATTTGCACAAAATATGAATAGAATCAATCTAGAAGAACTACTAATATTGGATTTTGAAATAAAGAATTAGCTAAAGAACATACTATCAAAAAGCATCTTGTTCAAAATTATTTTTAAGTAAGATCATTGTTGACCAAGGTAAGAATAAAGATACAATTTAGTTCTTGAAATAATTGAAATAGTCTAGATTTAGTTCTTGAAATAAATGAAATAGTCTCAATAGATTAATATTTTGATCAATTCAGCCTTTATAGGTTTATTGTACCCCATTTTATTTCTTAGTTAATGTAGTTCTTCCAATAAGTGCAAAAGTATCAAAAAATTAAAAAATTTGTCATTTTGATCTTTAATAGGTATTGTTTAATCCATTTTATTTCTAAGGCAATGTAGTTTGTCAAATAAATGTGTTACTCTAGATGGATTATGATTTTAGGTCATTTTGGTGTTTGCTTGATTTATTCTAATCCATTTTGGTTCTTAAGCAAGGTAGTTCATCCAATAAGTGAATAAGTCTCAATGGATTAAAATTTTAGGTCAATTTGGTCTTTACTAGGTTTATTATAGACATTTTTGCTTTTAGTAAATTTAGTTTGTCTTATAAGTGCATTAGTTTCAATGGATTAAGATTTGAGTCATTTTGCTATTTGATAGGTTTATTCTAATCCATTTGGGTTCTTAGTCAACATAGTTCGTCCAATAAGTGCATAACTCTGTATGGACTAAGATTTGAGGTCAATATGGTCTTTACTATGTAAATTCTAGTACATTTTGGTTCTTAGTCAATGTAGTTACAATGGATTAACATGTTTGGTCATTTTGGCCTTTAATAGGTTTATTCTGATCAATTTTGGTTCTTAGACATTGTAGTTCGTCCAATAAATGCATTAAATCTCAATGGATTAAGATTATGATCATTTTGTCTTTAATAAGTTTATTCTTATCCATTTTTGTTCTTAGGCAATGTAGTTCGTTTAATAAGTGTATAAGTCTCCATGGTTTAAGATTTTAGGTCATTTTGTCTTTACTATGTTTATTATAGATAATGTTGATTTTAGTCAATGTAGTTCGTCTAATGAGTGCATTAGTTTCAATAGATTGAGATTTTGGTCATTTTGGTCTTTAATAGGTTTATTCTAATTCATTTTGGTTCTTAGGTAATGCAGTTCTTCCAATAAGGGCATATGTCTCAATGGATTAAGAATTTAGGTCATTTTAGTCTTTACTATGTTTATTCTACTCCATTTTGGTTCTTAGCCAATGTAGTTTTCCAATAAGTGCATAAGTCTCAATGGATTGAGATTTTTGTCATTTTGGTCTTTAATAGTTAAATTCTAATTCACTTTGGTCATTTTGATCTTTACTTGGTTTATTTTAGTTCTTTCACTCATTTTTATTTATACTAGGTTTATTATACTCCATTTAAGTTCTTAGTCAATGCAGTTCTTCTAATAAGTTCATTAGTTATAATGGATTAACATTTTGGTTATTTTGGTTTTCAATATGTTTATTCTAATAAGTTCAATAGTCTCTATGGATTATGATTTTAGGTCATTTTGGTCTTTACTAGGTTTTATTTTAAACCATTTTGGTTCTTAGCAAATGTGGTTTTCCAAAAAGTGCATAAGTCTTAATCGACTATCATTTTGGTCATTAATAGGTGTATTTTAATCCATTTTAGTTATTTGGCAATGTAGTTCGTCAAATAGGTGCGTTTGTCTCAATGAATTAAGATTTTTGGTCATTTTGTTCTTTACTTGGTTTATTCTAGTACATTATTTTTCTTAGGCGATGTAGTTCGTCCAATAAGGGCATAAATCTCAATGGATTAAGATTTTAGTCATTTTGGTTTTTACTGGGTGATCCATTGTCACACACGGGTCAAATACAAGTAATAAAATATAGTGTAGGAGCAAAAACTCGAGTTGTCTCGCCAAGACTTCTGTTATATTAACCGTATTTAGAATCAATGAAATTAAAAAAGGGATTTTGAATTCAGGTTTGGACAAATTAAGAAAATAAATTTCAATCTTAATGGGCAATCTAGTAACACATCTTGTGCACTTAGGCAATGTAGTTCATCCAATAAGTTGATAAGTCTCAATGGATTAATATTTTAGCACATTTTGATCTTTACAAGGTTAATTCTAGTCCATTTTCTTTCTTAATCAATGCAGTTCGTCCAATAAGTGCAAAAGTCTTAACTGATTAATATTTTAGCCCCATTTGGTCTTTTATTATGTTTATTTTTGTTGATTTTTGTTCTTAATCAATGTAGTTCATCCAATAAGTGCATAAGTCTTAATGGATTAAGATTTTAAGTCATTTTGGTATTTACTAGGTTCATTCTAGTCCATTTTGGTTCTAAATCATTGTACTTCGTCCTATAAGTGCAAAAGTTTTAACAAATTAATAATTTAGCTCAATTTGGTCTTTACTAGGTTTTTTCTAGTCTATTTTTGTTTTTAATCATTGTAGTTGGTCCAATAAGTGCAAAAGTCTGAATGGATTAATATTTTAGGTCATTTGTGTCTTTACTTGGTTTATTCTATTCGATTTTGATTCTTAATCAATGTAGTTAATCCTATAAGTGCAAAAGTCTCAATGGATTAATATTTTACCTCATTTTGGTCTTTACTAGGTTTATTCTAGTCCATTTTGCTTCTAAATCAATGTACTTCGTGCAATAAGTTCAAAAGTTTAATTGGATTAGTATTTTAGGTCATTTTGATCTTTACTAGGTTTGTTCTAGTCCATTTTGATTCTAAATCGATGTAGTTCGTCGAATAAGTGCTAAAGTCTCAATGGATTAATAAATTAGGTAATTTTGTCCTTTTCTAGGTTTATTCCAGACAATTTTGGTTCTTAATCATTGTAGTTCGTCCAATGAGTGCAAAAGTATAAATGGATTAACATTTTAGGTCATTTTGTTCTTTACTAGGTTTATTCAAGTCGATTTTGAATCTTAATCAATGTAGTTCGTCCAAAAAGTGCATTAGTCTCAATTGATTAAGATTTTAGGTCATTTTGGTATTTACTAGGTTGATTCTAGTCCATTTTGGTTCTAAATCAATGTAATTCGTCCAAGTAGTGGAAAAGTCTCAATGGATTAATACTTTAGCTCATTTTGTTCTTTACTAGCTTTATTCTTGTCCAACTTGTTTCTCAATCAATGCAGTTCATCTAATAAGTAGAAAAGTCTCAACGGATTAATCTTTTAGCTCAATATGGTCTTTTACTGGGTTTATTCTATTCCATTTTTATTCTTAATCATTGTAGTTGGTACAATAAGTGCAAAAGCCTCAAGGGATTAATATTTTAGGTTATTTTGGTCTTTATTTGGTTTATTCTAGTTCACTTTGGTTCTAAATCATGTGGTAATAAGTGAAAAAGCCTCAATGGATTGACGTAGTTGGTCTTTATTTTGTAAAATAATCAAGATTAGGTCAAACAAAAGTAATTAATCTTTTAAAATAGAATAATAACCAAAACTCTCATATTCAAAATAATAACTATAATAATTTTCAAATAATCGCATATAAATAATATCATCTTTATAAAATAGTGAAAGCTAAAAAATAAATAAATATAGCATCAATAATTTATATAAAAATAAAGAAAATCAATATCCATATTACTAATATCTCAAGATAACTATTTGTAAAATACATAATTAAAATAAGATATATTTAGAAATAATTAAATATAATTATGTGCACACTTAACATAAGTCAAACATACAAGAAAATATTATGTTAACTACGAACGCACATATACACGTAGAATTGCCTAAAATCTTATTCTTTAAAATATGTACACTAACATACTATTAACTTTAGAAAAATATATAAAATAACTAAATGTAATATTTACTATTTATATTACTAATTTAGTCAAATATGTACAAGATTAGTACGTCATAGAAAAGCCACATATAAAGAAAATTAATCCCAAAATTAATCAACATATATTCTAAAATAATTTTAACACCAAATTAATTATTTAAAATTCTATTATATTAATAAAATGATTTATTATAAAATTTGGGTGTTACATTAATATTTTAGAGCATTTTGGTATTTACAAGGTTTATTCTAGTCCATTTTGGTTCTTAATCAACTTCGTTTGTCCAATAAGTGCAAAAGTCTCAATGGATTAATATTTTATATCATTTTGATCTTAAATAGGTTTATTCTAGTCCATTTTTGTTCTTAATCAATGTAGTTGGTCCAATACATGCAAAAGTCTCTATTGATTAATATTTTAGGTCATTTTGGTCTTAAATTGGTTTATTCTATTCCATTTGGATTCTTAATCAATGTTGTTCGTCCTATAAGTGCAAAAGTCTCAGTGGAATAATATTTTAGGTAATTTTGTTCTTTACTAGGTTTATTCTAGTCCATTTTGCTTCTAAATCAATGTAGTTTGTCCAATAAGTGCAAAAGTATGAATGGATTAATATTTTACGTCATTTTGGTCTTTAATAGGTTTATTCTAATCCATTTTGATTCTTAATCGAAGTAGTTTGTCCAATAGTGGTAAATTATCAATGGATTAATATTTTAGGTCATTTTGTTCTTTACTAGGTTTATTCTAGTTGATTTTGGTTCTTAATCAATGTAGTTCATTGAATAAGTGCACAAGTATCAATGGATTAATATTTTAGTTCATTTTGTTTTTTCACTAGTTAAAAATTGAGTTTTTAATATAGCGAGTTAAGTCATTTACGTGCCACCTGACTTAACAAATGAGGCAGAGGTATATTTAAGTCGGTTGTCCGTATAAACGAGTTAACAAAATGAGGTGGTGACAATTTTGTAAATATGTGAAACACGTTTAACACGATTATATTGGCAACCGACTTAAAAGAGACGGTAAAAATAAAAAATAAAAAATTAATATATCCGAGCTTCCTTTGTGTTTAAATCGGTTACTTAGGTAAACGACTTAATAAAATGAGGCAGTGGCAATTTTGTAAATATTTGAAATTTGTTTAATGCAGTTCTATTGGTTACTTACTTAGGCAGACTAAAAAAATATAAAAGATCCTGTGTACTTAGCGTTTTATCTTCCCGCTCCCATAACCTTTGCGCTCTAAACCTCCACCTTCTATTCCTAACCTCTATATCGTGAAGCACTTACTACCTGATTTTGACTTTCTGTCTTTCTTCTAACGTCGACTTCACAACCCGCTGTCGTTTTATCGTCACCACTTCATCAATTCATTAAGATAGGTTTGATTATCAAGTTCTTTCAAGTGTAAACTTTACATATGTAGTATTTTATGTATTAGAGACATTAGACATCTACATCTTGCTATTGAAACAGAACAAAACAATTCAAAAATATACAATGTTACTGAATATTATTTGTTTCCATGATTTCAACGAACTTGTACCTCAAATAAGAAGAGTAGAGTAGTATGACTTGAATCTCTAAGAGATTAAAGGAACCATTATTCTTGAAGAAATAGCTCTTGTAATCTTTAAGAGATTAAAGGAACCATTATTCATAAAGTAAAAGCTCTTATCATTAACACAGCTAAATTAATTAATTTTGAAATACATAGAAGAAATGAATTAAACTAATACACTTGAAAGTGTCCTATTTAAAATATTTGAATTGGAAGTGTTCCATTTAAAATATTTCAATTATTCTGTTATTGTAAATTTCACATATACTTAGATATTGACAAAATATTAACATTAAAGAAGAAAACAATAGTATACTATTAGATTATTCTTAGCTAATATGAATACGACACTTTGGACAATAAATAAAAAGTAAACTATACACTTCCTGAACAATAAAATTGTTTCCAATAAGGTATTCATTACACATATTTTTTCTTATGTACTTAAATACTTGAGTCCTTTTAAATATGTTGGCTAATATATTATTTTAATGGTTTAGTGTAACACCCCGATTTTTAACAGCGCGAGTGTGTTTTTTTTCAAATATAAATTAATAAAAACCATGGCGAACACAAACGACAAAAGTCATAAATAATTACAACATAAATACCAACAAACTAAAATAGTTTTTGAGACGATAATCCAAAATATAGAAGTAGAAAATACATCGGGGCTATGAGACCTACCAGGCATCGCTCATACCACTGGGGTACTCTCGGCAGACACCTGCACAAAAGTACTTCTCCAAGAATGCTATTCCCACATGGTCGCGTCAAAAAAATTGGAACATGTACCCACCAAAACAAAAGTCAACTGACAATATATGTTATAGATACAGTCATCCCAAAATGAAATAAGTACAACCACCAAAAGAAAGACACTAAGTCCCTATACAACAAAACTAATATGATCATCCACTAGCAACTACAATAACATGGGTGACCTCCACACACTCCGCAAGTCCCTTCTGACGCAGTATCCATCTTCAAGGTAACCTCCTCCTCATCAACAACCATAGAAGGATCGGTCTCCTCAGAAGTCAGATCCACCCACGAGATAGGTGGCTTCGGCGTCGCTAGAATCTCAAAATAGTCCACTACTTCAGTGGCAGTCGTTAAGGGATCATTCACCGGAAATGGAAGCTCTAACTCCGCCCATCCAGATGGTCATGCAATCTCTCGCTCCACTGACATCGACCCTTTATCCTTTCCGCCAGTCCCCGGTCCCACCACTATATCTTCAGCTCCTACAGTGGCCTCCGCCTCAACTCTAACTGAGGAATCCTTTGCATCTTCCCATGCTCCACTCATCCCGAGCACCAATTCTGAAGGTACCGGATAGTCGATCTTCTCGCGAGTGAGCTCCACAAGATATACTGCCCCAGGTTTCCTACTTGTCCTCACTACCCTCCTCGTATATGTAGCCCTGCTTGAGATGGGGTCGTATACCCAAGCAGGCGGCGAGTATCGGTCAGGGAAGTCTAACGACGTTTCCGTCGTCAAGGTAACAGTCGGTGGAACGAACTCGAGTATCATCTGAGGGCAAAGCCCAATTTCCACAATTATTAAATAACATTTAGTGAAAAACTTATGTTTTAAATGCTCAAGAGAATCTTTGATCATAGCATACTCATCAAAAGGATTTTCATATGTCAAAAATGCATAAACAAAGTTGGAAAATGATGTTTTTGACAAAATGCATTGTCGTATTCGAATACAGCACATCGTACCCAAATACAAGTGCAAAGTTAGTGGCTAAAACTGAACATCTGTATTCGAATACGACAGGAGGTAGCCGAATACAACAAGACAAGTTAGTAACTAAAAATGCATTTTCGTATGGTCGCTGAACACTGTGAACGTGCATCGATATAAGTAGTGCCTCCAGATCTTTAATGCAAAAACTACAGCAGCAACCTCTAAATCATAAGTAGGATAGTTTCTTTCATGAGTCTTTAATTGTCTAGGGGTGTAAGCTACAACTTTCTTGTGTTGCATCAGAACACATCCCAAACCTTGGTGAGACGCATCACAGTAAACTTCATATGGTTCTTCTAGTTGTGGTAAGACCAATACTGGTGAGGTTGTCAACTTCTTCTTTAGTAATTGAAAATTTTCCTCTCACTTATCTGTTCATGCGAACGGTTTATCCTTTCTAGTGAGTTGTGTCAATGGAGCTACAATCTTAGCAAAACCTTCAATAAACCTCCTGTAGTATCCTGCCAGTCCAACGAAACTTCGTATGTCATTGATAGTTTGAGGCTATTTCCAAGCGAGGACTGTCTCCTAACCAAAACTCGCACTTCGACAGATTGGCATACAACTGCTTCTCGCGTAAAACCTCAAGAACTTATCTAGAAATGGGCTGAAGATTCTATTCATGTTATCCATAAAAATTGTTGGTGTATTGGTAACTCCAAATGGCGTAACAAGATATTCATAATGTCCGTAACGGGTTTTGAAAGCAGTTTTCTGAATATCTCCTTCTCTTACTCGAATCTGATGGTAACCTGACTTCAAGTCAATCTTCGAAAACACTGCGGCTCCTCTCAACTGATGCATTAAATCATCAATACGTGGTTGAGGATAACGATTCTTAATAGTTGCCTTATTAAGTTGCCTATAATCCACACATAAGCGCGAGCTTCCGTCCTTCTTCTTAACTAACAATACCGGAGCTCCCCATGGTGACACACTTGGTCTGATAAATCCTTTCTCCAACAAATCTTCAACTTAGCCCTTGAGCTCATATAATTCCAATGGTGACATCCGATACGGCGCAATTGAAAGAGGTTCGGTTCTTGGGTGTAGATCAATGAAGAACTCCACCTCTCTTACTGGTGGTAATCTTGTAATTTCTATTGGAAATACGTCTGGGTACTCCTTGACAAGCACCATGTCTTCTATGCTCACATTTCTCTTTCCCTCCACGTTAGCTAATGAAAGAAACTCTTGAGTTCCTTCTCTCAGTGACACTCCAAGTTTGTTAGCAGCCAAATACATAACGACTCCTGGCTCGGGGAAAAGAACCAATTTGCAAGCACAATCCAAGATTACATAATCATACGACATCCAATCCATACCGAGAATGACCTCGAGTGATTGTAGGGGTAAACAAATCAAATTAATCAAGAAATCCCTATTCTGGATAGTTACTTGACAATGTAAACATGCAGTATTTAGGGTCAAAGTCTTAGCAGGTGTGGAAACAACCAAATCAAAAGGCAGAGAAGACACATATAACTTCAAACGATTTACACAGTCGATAGCAATGAAGGAATGGGTTGCCCCCGAATAAAAAAGTGCAATTACAGTGTTACCTGCAATCTCGCAGTCTCGTTGGATCAAGTTGTTAGATTGATTTCCAGTTTCAGCACCCATGCAATAAAAGCATCCTTTAGCAGTAGGATGAGTAGCCCTTATTGCATTCACTGTTGGTTCCACCTTCGGAGCCTTGCAATCCCTTGCAAAGTGCCCTGGCTTCTGGAAATTGTAGCAAGTTAGACTCTTAGAGGTACAAGCATTAGCATAATGCCCCTCTTCCCCACATCGGAAACATCTAATCACTTGTCCCAATTGTCTTCCAAAGTTCTTGTTCTCCGGGTGATTCTGACCCAGGTTGTTGTTCTGCGGTCGGTTATAAGGCTTAACAACTTGTTTTCCTTTGTTGTTCTGATGGTTCACCCAACTAGGCCCCCCTGAACTAAAGTTCCCTCCTCGGTTGGCCCTCTTGTTCTTCATATCCTTAATTTCTCTACAATTCTCCACTAAGACATGGAAACGTTGAATTCCCAATGGTAGGACAAATTCTTGAATCTCATACTTCAGTCCATTTTGGAAACAGCGACACAAATTGTTCATCAACCTCTTCACGGAAAAACCTAAAATGCCTTGATAGTGACTCAAACTTAGCAGCGTACTCACACACTGTCATAATTCCTTGATAGAGTTTAAGAAAATCAATGCCCAGCTTAGTCCTGGTACTCATCAGAAAGTATTTGTCTAAATATTTCCTTTTGAACGACTCCCAGTTCACCTCCTCATGGGCTGATCCCCCTAGTAGCAAGTATGTAGCATAGTTGACCTTCACCCCTGCCTGATAATTAATAATTTCGAATATCTTTTCCACTTCTTGAATCCACTGATCAGCTTTTTCCAGGCCCTCATCACCCTTGAACTTTGGAGGATTGTAACGATGAAAATCTTCCAATCCCCTTGCTCAGCAGCACGGATCTCTCTTTCCCTCTTCTCCAGATCCCGCAAAGTCTTTGCAGCTGTTTGTGCAGCAACAGAAGCAAGCCTGTTATTCATTGCTTCAACCATTTGATCGTCCCGGTTGACGTTGACTCTTGCAGCGTCGTTCCTTATTGGAGGCATTGTTTCCTACAAAACCAACATTAAGAAGAAATCTTAACACCACCTATTATAACTCCAAAAATAACTTTCAACTATATCAACACATAACAACTGTAACACCCCAAACTTTATAATAAATTATTTTGTTAATAAAATATAATTTTAAATAATTAATTTGGCACTAAAGTTATTTTAGAATATATATTGATTAATTTTCTTTATATGTGTATTTTCTATGACATGCTAATCTTGTACATATTTTGACTAAATGAGTGATATAAATAACAAATATTATATTTTATTATTTTGTATATTTTTCTAAAATAATAGTATTTTGGTGTAATTATTTTAGAGAATAAGATTTGTGCGATATTACGTGTATATGTGAGTTGGTAATTGATATGATATTTTCATGTGCGCTTGATGGATGTTATGGATGCACATAGTTATATTTTATTTATAACTATTTCCTATTTCCTATTTCTAGTTATTTATCTAATAATTAATTCTCTTGAGATATTAGTAATAATGTGTTTGATTTCTTTAATTTTTATATATTCTTTGTGATTATATATATATATATATATATATATATATATATATATATATATATATAAATATACATATATTTATTATGATTTAGTAATTAATATAGAGTGTTGATGTTATATTTATTTATTTTATAATTTTGACTATTCTCTAATGATGGTAGTATTTTAATGTGAATATTTTATAAAATAAGTATAATTATAGTAATTATTTTGAATATGAGTCTTGGTTATTAATGTATTTTAAAAGATTAATTACTTTAATTATTTTATTTTATAAAATATGGGTTTTGAAATATTAATAATTTTGTGCTTAATTTCTTTATATGTGTGCTTGTCAAGTTGTGCCGATTTTATATATATTCCATTGATTTAGTGGCTTATATAAAATATTGATGTTATATTTTTTTATTGTCATTTTAACTATTCTCATAATATAATGATCTTTTAATTTGATATTTTGAAAGATATTATTTTAGTGGCAAATAAATAAATTAAAATAAGTATGTAATTAGTTCGATTTCGTGAAAAAATAAAATAAAATAGAGTCCAATGACTTAGGATAACAATAACTAATATGTTAAAAAAAAAAAAATCAAATATACCCTAACATACTATGAAAGCGCTACAGTAGACAGAATTGAAAGAGAGCAGCCGCACCTTCACATAATAGGAAGAAAATCGGTCCCGACGATCGATAACTGTCAAGAAAAACTTTCCCCGTTTTCGTCCAAATTTCAATATGTTATTTAATTTATTGAGTTAGTCAATTAAACACATTTTTCCAGATTTTTAACAACCCCAATTTCTCTCTAAAATACCCGACTTCTCCGTTTGTAGAATTCGTTATTTTGCACCGTTCTTCTTCACCGTAAGTCCGATTTAAGTGAAATCAACGCCAAAACGATCGTGTGAAAAGTGGCTTTATTATCCACTGATTGGTTTCTGATTTATGGTAAGATTATTTGACCGAATTTCGAAATTAATTTTAGATTGCCTCCTCATAATTTATTTTTAACGTTTACCCATAAATTGTCGAGTTAGATCGATTGAATGACAAAGAGTCAACAAACAAAGACTGTTTGCTTGTGGAATCGTATTCTTGTGGAAAAGCATCAAAATAATGTAAGGGGTGAGAGAGCGTTTGAATTCATGAGTATAATATATTGTGAGATGAACGGGAAAATCGTATTTCCCGACGATTCATCTGGGCTCGCTACGTACGACAGTAGCCCTTTGAGGGATAAATTAATTAATGTGCAAATATGGAATTTGTGAGATTAAAATATAGAATAGAAATATTTGTAAGGTATTAATTGATTTAATTTCTTTAAATGTGTGGTATTTGATGTTATTGTCATATGGAGTGTCGAATTAATTTTATGTATATGTTTGATTAGATAAGTTTATGTGATGAGGTACGATTGATAATAGTGATGCTCTAAATTTGTGATGAGTTATGAAACGATGATGATGTGTGATTTATAATAGTGATGTCATGAATTTGTGATGAAAATATTGAAGTAACCCCTAACGAAATAATTGTGATTCCAATTTGTGTTTGAGATGACGTCTTAATGGAGTATCATAGGCCAACGAGGGGAGAAAGTAAATATTGAAAATCTGTGAAGTGGAGATTATTTTGTCATCATATAGGTAGGGTCTGACAAGCCAAGTGATTCCGGGGAAGTACAACTGAATTGAGCCTGATCGTGGCGGTTTACTGTTGAGCCTTAAGGCATGATTGTTAAACCTTGGACGTATTCGGGTGGGGAATTCCTAGGCGACTTTGAGGTAGCACTCCAAATGTCGGGAGCTACCTCGCAACACACGTTTACCTCGACTGTCGCGTATATGTGTCTCGGGTTAAGTTGAGGGAATCTATGAGGACAGGGCCAATTTGACTTGTTCGTCCACCGGGATGGTGGCATAGTATCAAGCCTCCTAACTAAGTACTTCAGAGTTAGAATGGTACCACATTGGATTTTTTGTGTGATTTTTTTTTTTGTGATTAATATGTATCGTGTGTGATAATAATTTCTCTTAGATGATTTGATGTCTATTGTGAAATGTATTGATTTTACTTGAGTAGTTTTAACTTTATAATGTAATGTTTTTCCTTGAAGAATGTTTGTGTAATGATACGGTTTATTTATGATTAATTGCGTGTTCTTCTTACTTATAATATACTATTAACATGATTTCAAAACTCACCTCCTTCGTTGTTTGTGTTTGACTGGCTTGGCCCTGTGTTTGGGAAATCACAGTTATTACAGGTTAATGAGTCTTGAAGTTCAAGTTTGAGGGAAACCTTGCTCTAATAGGTGATACAGGGAATTATGAGTTGTGATGTGTATTTTACTTATGTAATTACAAATGACTTTTTATATGAAAACCTTAGTACTAGTAAGTCTTGGGAATTAAATCACAAAATTCTAGTTAAATCAAGTTCATAGATATAAAAGTTTTTATTTTCTTGAACATATTTTTTTTTATCTGCTGCAAGTTTTCTTCAAATAATTTAGTATAAATTATTATAAATGTTATTTTGGGGTTTAGGGTGCCACAACAACTTCTCCAGACCTAACATCACAAATAACTTACCCCGACGCATGATCAGATAACAACTCCCAACCTTTAGGTCGACCTACAATCTAACCAAAGCTCTGATACCACAATGTAACACCCCGATTTTTAACAGCGCGAGTGTATTTTTTTAAAAAAAATAAATTTATAAAAACCATGGCGAACACAAACGACAAAAGTCATAAATAATTACAACATAAATACCAACAAACTATAATTAGTTTTTGAGACGATAATCCAAAATATACAAGTAGAAAATACACCGGGGCTATGAGACCTATCAGGCATCGCTCATACCCTTGGGGTATTCTCGATAAACACCTGCACAAAAGTACTACTCCAAGAATGTTATTCCCCCCATGGTCACGTCAAAGAAATTGGAACATGGACCCACCAAAACAAAAGTCAGCTAACAATATATGTTATAGATACAATCATTCCAAAATGAAATAAGTACAACCACCAAAAGAAAGGCACTAAGTCCCTATACAACAAAACTAATCTGATCATCCACTAGCAACTACAATAACATGGGTGACCTCCACATACTCCGCAAGTCCCTTTTGACGCAGTATCCATCTTCAAGGTAACCTCGTCCTCATCAACATCCATAGAAGGATCGGTCTCCTTAGAAGTCAGATCCACCCACGAGAAAGGTGGCTTCGGCGGCGCTGGAATCTCAAAACAATCCACTACTTCAGTGGTAGTCGGTAAGGGATCATTCACCGGAAATGGAAGTTCTAACTCGGCCCACCCAGATGGTCCTGCAATCTCTCGCTCCACTGGCATCAGCCCCTTATCCTTTGCTCCAGTCCCCGACCCTACCACTATATCTCCAGCTCCTATAGTGGCCTCCGCCTCAACTCTAACTGAGGAATCATCTGCATCTTCCCATGCTGCACTCATCACGAGCACCAATTCTGAAGGTACCGGATAGTCGATCTTCTCGCGAGTGAGCTCCACAAGATATACTGCCCCAGGTTTCCTACTTGTCCTCACTACCCTCCTCGTATATGTAGCCCTGCTTGAGATGGGGTCGTATACCCAAGCAGGCGGCGAGTATCGGTCAGGGAAGTCTAACGACGTTTTCATCGTCAAGGTAACAGTCGGTGGAACGAACTCGAGTATCATCTGAGGGCAAAGCCCAATTTCCACAATTATTAAATAACATTTAGTGAAAAACTTATGTTTTAAATGCTCAAGAGAATCTTTGATCATAGCATACTCATCAAAAGGATTTTCATATGTCAAAAATGCATAAACAAAGTTTGAAAAATGATGTTTTTGACAAAATGCATTGTCGTATTCGAATACAACACATCATAGCCAAATACAAGTGGTAAGTCAGTGGCTAAAACTGAACATCTGTATTTTAATACGACAGGATGTAGCTGAATACGACAGGACAAGTCAATAGCTAAAAATGTATTTTCGTATTCGACTACAGCATGTCGTAGCCGAATACAAAATCAAGTCAGTGGCAAAATTCACTCATTTGTATTCAAATACGAGGTTTTGTATTCGAATACGATGTTAAAATTTCAAATAAAAACTGAACGTTACAGATGTGTATTCGACTAAACACTAGATGTAGCCGAATACAACTGCGAAATAATGCAGGTTTTCAATTTTGAAATGGTTCTGAATCATTCAACACTCACGATATAAAGATAAGCAATTACACTTAGCAATCACGTCATAATATCAAACAAAAACAGGACATGTATATACAATCATCACATTGTAACAACCATGACTCGTATGCCAAGCACCCTAATGTAATGCGTATATGCCAATGCACATGATTCCAGAATTTCCAAAACAAAACCCTCCTCGAGGGGCGTAAATCATAATTGTACCGCTTATCACAGGCCAGTACTAATTACCGAGGTGCCACTCATCATAGATCAACACGATTTACTAGAGTGTAGTCTATCACAGACCTACACGACACTTAAATCCTCGTAAGGATAAGATGGACCAATCAACTCATGGGACCATCCCATGGCCCATCACAGTCACCACTTAACATCGTGGCCCATCACGGTCACCACTTAACATCGTGGCCCATCACGGTCACCACTTAACATCGTGGCCCATCACGGTCACCAGTTAACATCGTGGCCCATCACGGTCACCACTTAACATCGTGGCCCATCACGGTCACCACTAACACTGTGGCCAATCACGGTCACCACTGACACTGTGGCCCATCACGGTCGCCACTAGCTATGATGAAATGAATGAGCATACTCCGACTCTTTTGACAACAATCATTATGTAAATGCAACTATTAAAAGAGTCCCCTATTAATACTCATTTAACACTAATAATTTTTCATACTTATCACAGAGCACACTCAAGATAGATTTTCCTCAATAAAATTCATAATGCACATATTAACAGTTATGAATACATAATCACCTCAAACTCAATCTCCATAAATTCACACATTGAACACACATTAATCACATCAAATTTAATCATAAATTCGTACCATGCAACAAACCATATTTTCACTCAAAATATATATATTTCACGTCGAAATTAATTATGACGAAATCACACATTGATCATACATCAATCACACATATAGAGTCCCTATATGCAAACTAAAAATTAGGAAGGAGCCCTAACCTTAATTATCTCTTTCCACCGTTTTTACTACCATAACAAACATGGCGAAAATCTCGCTTATGCCGACACTTCAAATAAACAGCTCCCAAGCACCGTAGTGTAGAGAGGAGCAATTTCCCTCCTGACACTTCTCGAATGGAAGCTTAGATCTAGGAGAGAAATGGAGGTTAATGTTTGGTTGTTTTTGAAAACAACCAACACGGTTTTCTTTTTTTAGAAACAGAAGAAAGAAGAAGAAGAAGAAATCGCGAGGCCAGGAGGGAAAAATCTTTTTAGCTTTTCTGTTTTTCTTCTTGTTTTCTTGTGTGTGTGTGTGTGTGTGTGTGTATATATATATATATATATATAACCAATCAAAAACTAATTATATATATATAAAATAATCATCACACTCATCACATCACTCACTTCTCAAACTACTTTAAATAAAATATCTACTCTAGTCGCAACTCAATTGGCATATGAATTTATCGGCAATGAGTGATATTTTTTTTTTTTTAAAAAAAACTGTCCTATATTAAATTCTACGCAACAGAATTAAATTATTCTCCGACAAATAATTTTAATCGGGTCTCAAAATATATATAAATATATACATATATTAAAGATATTACAAACTCTAACAAAATATGCTTTTGGTACTTGATTCACAAAATAAAATAAAATTGGGTTAAATGCCTCAGCAATTCAACACAAGAAATACTAAAATTGCATAAATTAGAATTTAAAAACTAAGGGTCTTACATTTAGGTTGTTGAGGTATCAAAGAAAGATGATGTTCCACTAAAAAGGCAAAACTTTCAACTAAATTCTGTTGAACAATTGATGGTAATGACAAATAAAATGTCAAAGCCTTTAGAATTTAAGTTGGAACATGGTGGAGCTAGTTTTTTTTTCCTTCCATTGAAAGATATCATAGAGTTGGGTATGGGTAAAGAAGAGATATGCATCACCATTTTACAAGTTTGGCTCACGCAAGTATGTTTTATTTGTTAATTTCTAAATTTTGCCAAATTATGAATTTCATTTATAATGAAAATTAAGTTTCATATCTTAGGTATCTACATCATCGTTGTATTGACTTTGGAAAGAGTGAAATGTATGGATTTATTGATCCAAGTTTCATCCAAAGTGAAAATGATTCAGCTAATGCTTAAGTCAACATTCAAAAGAAGTTGTACGAGGAAAAAAAAACTTGTTACCTAGCACCTAATGTCATAAAGTAAGTATTTTCTATTATAGCTTATAATAGAGGAAATTGAATATAATATATATTTAATTGTTTATTGTAGTCGTCATTGGCAATTGCTTATTATTAATCCTAAGGAGCTTAATGTAGTCTTTATATGTTCATTGGGAAGGCAGATCAAAAAATATTTCACATTATTGATTTGTAAGTATTTAATTTATTAATATTGTTCATAAGTATTGTAATATGTTTTATAACACAATTTTAATAACTATTTTTATTTTGTAGAACTTTCGAAGGTTATTATAGGTTGCTAGGTTTGAGAGTTAAACCGAAGATAACATGGAGTTTTCCTATAGTAAGTTGTTTACAGATAAATAACTTCATTTATAATATTATAACAATTTTATGCATTTAACACTTTTTTTTTGTGAGTGTGGCTATTATGTCAAGTTACATATGTTGAACATTGTAACAACTAGTATAGTTGATTTATGGATGCAAGTACGTAAATTTTTTACAAGTTTTTATTGATTGTGCTGTTTTATGTTCGTATGATAAAAAATTATAAGTTGTTATTCATTGTCTTTTTTTAATGGTCGTATGATAAAAATTAGGATTCAACCGATATTGATTGTGTTTTTTTTGTTCAGATATTTGACGATTCGAGATCATTTCATCCGGATCAAACTAAAGAAGTTCAAGAATGTTGTGTGGATTTTCTTTTGGAATTAATTGAAGAAAATGACGGTGCTTGAATATAAGTCTATTGAATATTGCTAAATGTGATTTTGTAATTTTTTTAATTGACATCTAAATCATTTTTCGTCTTGTCAAGAGTAGTCAGAAATGGGAGACATCTTATTTGTACTCTATATTTTGTATGAACTCCTAATATTGTATATTTTGGTTATTAGATGGTTATAAAAAATTTGGTTGAAAGTACAAAATTTTGATTTGAAATTAAATACGAAATAATGTATGTATGTATGGAGCAGGAGCATAAAAAAAATGAGAAATTTATTAAAAAAAATTAATTACTTTAACTTTATCTATTCAGCCAGTTGATCGAAAGAACCGACATAAAAAGATAATTTGTTGAACTGAATTTATGATGTTTAAGTCGGTTAAGCTGAACTGACTTAACACGACGAAGCTCTATTAAGTTGGTTCAGGAAACGACTTAAAAAGCAACATGTTCATTAAGTCATTTGCTATTAACTCAAACAAAAACCAACTTAAAATATACATTTTAATCGACTTAAACAACATGTTCATTAAGTCATTTGCTATTACTAGGTTTTTTCAAGTCGATTTTGGTTCTTAAGCAATGTACTTCATCCAATAAATCCATAAGTCTCAATATATTAAGATTTAAACTTATTTTTGTATTTACTAGGTTAATTCTAGTCCATTTTTGTTCTTAATTAGTGTAATTCGTATAATAAGTGCAAAAGTCTTAACGGATTAATAATTTAGCTCAATTTGGTCTTTAGTAGGATTTTCTAGTCAATTTAGGTTAATAATCAATGTAGTTCATCCAATAAGTGCATATGTCTCTATGGATTTAGATTTTAGGAAATTTTGTATTTACTAGGTTAATTCTAGTCTATTTGGGTATTAAATCAATGTAGTTCATCCAATTAGTTCAAAAGTCTCAACGGATTAATATTTTAGCTCATTTTGGTCTTTACTATGTTTATTCAAGTCAATTTTGGTTCTTAAACAACATAGTTTGTCCAATAAGTGCATAAGTCTTATTGAATTAAGATTTTAGGTCATTTTGGTATTTACTAGGTTTATTCAAGTCAATTTGGGTTTCAAACCAATGTAGTTCGTCAAAAAGTATCAATGGATTAATATTTTAGTGCATTTTGTTCTTTACCAGGTTTTTTCAAGTCGATTTTGGTTCTTAATCAATGTAGTTCGTCTAATAAGTGCATAAGACTGAATGGATTAAGATTTTAACTCATTTATGTATTTACTAGGTTCATTCTAGTCCATTTTTGTTCTAAACTAGTATAGTTCGTCCAATAAGTGTAAAAGTCTTAACGGATTAAAAATTTAGCTCAATTTGGTCTTTACTTGGTTTATTCTAGTCCATTTTTATTCTTAATCATTGTAGTTTGTCGACTAAGTGAAAAAGTCTCAATGGATTAATATTTTAGGTCATTTTATGCTTTAGTAGGTTTTTTCTTGTCGACTTTGGTTCTTAATCAATATAGTTCATCCAATAAGTGCATAAGTGTCAATGGATTAAGATTTTAGGTCATTTTTGTATTTCTAGGTTTACTCTACACTACTAGAAAAACTAATTTTAGCGTCGGCCAAAAGTCTAGGCTAATAGACCAAAAGTCGACGCTAACGTTGATTTAGCGTCCGATTACCGTCGGTGTCGGGCCTAGGCTAAAACGGTCGAAGTTAATACATAACGTCAACCAAATACCATCCGACGCTAATATAGCGTCGGTCAGACCTACTCTAAGCCGACGCTACCAGCAAAATGGAACATCCAACGCTAGTTTGAAAAATTCTATTGCGTCGGACGGGCCGTCGCTATAGTCAACAAGTTGTAATCAACAAATTGGTTAGCGTCGGTGTAGTCGACGCTACTATGAACTAATATAAGTGAAGAATTAAATAAAAGTCAACTTTATTAATAATTTTGCGTCGGACAGGCCGACCCCATGGTCAACAGTTTAAAAGTAAACAACAAATAACAAATCAAATCAATGTAGTTAAATATGCCACCACAAGCATGATATAATTGATAATGCATTAAAAAACACTTTACGAAAGGCCTAGCAATTGAAGACTATCCTTTTGCAAATTATGGTCTTCTCATATGGGATGCATTTAAACAATGGGTCACATAATATGTCAATCATTACCTTGGCACATGCTTTTGCTAATCCATCAAATGTGACATATTTGTCTCCTGAGATGTTGAATATTTGCTTGCTGGCCTTATCTTTTCCAAGAACATTCACAAAGTCTGTTGCCAAATCCTATTATAATTCAAGGGTCCGTAGATATACATTGGCCTTATAGAAGTCCAATTAACATTCTTGGATTGCAACAAGCTTTCTATTTCAAGCCTTCCCTTTTGCTTGCTTTTAGGGTTAACTGCATCAATCTATCAACATGTGTATATAATAAGTATCTAAACAACAACTTTGAGCGTAACAAAATAATATGGATGATTATAACATATTTTCTAGTAAAACAAAAGAATATGGATGATTAGAAGCCTCAATGCATCATGGCAAGACACAATATTGAAAAGTAAAAATGTAAACTAACCTCAGCATGAGGTAATATATCAGATTTGAGATAGACACCAGCAGAAAAGCAGTAAATGAACCTGACATTTAGAACCAACATTTAATTTAATTATTATAAACAAAATGGAGATCAAACTCATTTTTAAACTTACTCAAATGCTTGTAAAATTGAAACTATGTCAAATATTTGAGATAGTCGATTTGGTTTTTAAATCAATGTAGTTGGTCCAATAAGTGTAAAAGTCTTAATGGATTAAAGTTTAGCTCAATTTGGTCTTTTACTAGGTTTATTCTAGCTCATTTTTGTTCTTAATATATGTAGTTCATCCAATAAGTGCATAACTCTCAATGTATTAAGATTTTATGCCATTTCGGTATTTACTAGGTTCATTCTAGTCCATTTTGGTTCTATATCAATGTAGTTCGTCCAATAAGTGCAAAATTCTTAACGGATTAATAATTTAGCTCAATTTGGTCTTGACGAGGTTTATTCTAGTCAATGTTTGTTCCTAATGAATGTAGTTCATCTAATAAGTGCATAACTCTCAATGGATTAAGATTTTATGTCATTTTGGTATTTACTAGGTTCACTCTTGTCCATTTTGGTTCTAAATTAATGTAGTTTGTCCAATAAGAGCAAAAGTCTCAATGGATTGATAATTTAGATTATTTTTGTCTTTACTAGATTTATTCTAGTCCATTTTAATTCTTAATAAATGAAGTTTATCCAAGAAGTGCTAAAGTATTAATGGATTAATATTTTAGGTCATTTTGTTCTTTACTAGGTTTATTCAAGTCAGTTTTGGTTCTTAATCAATGTAGTTCGTCCAATATATGCATAGGTCTTAACGGATTAATGATTTAGCTCAATTTGGTCTTTACTAGGTTTATTCTAGTCCAATTTTCTTCTTAATCATTGTACTTCATCCAATAACTTCAAATGTCTCAATGGATTTATATTTTAGGTCATTTGGTTGTATAGTAGGTTTTTCTAGTCGATTTTGGTTCTTAATCAAGGTAGTTCGTCCAATATGTGCATAAGTCTCAATGGATTAAGATTTTAGGTAATTTTCGTATTTACTAGGTAAATTCTAGTCCATTTGGGTATTAAATCAATGTAGTTCGTCCAATAAGCGCAAAACTCTCAATGAATTAATATTTTAGCTTATTTTGGTCTTTACTAGGTTCATTCTAGTCCATTTTTCTTCTTAATGAATGTAGTTCATCTAATAAGTGCATAAGTCTCAATGGATTAAGATTTTATGTCATTTCAGAATTTACTAGGTTCACTCTAGTCCATTTTGGTTCTAAATCAATGTAGTTTGTCCAATAAGAGCAAAAGTCTCAATTATATTTTGTTCTGTACTATGTTTTTTCATGTCGATTTTGGTTCTTAATCATTGTAGTTCGTCCAATATGTGCATAGGTATCAATGGATTAAGATTTTAGGTAATTTTGCTATTTACTAGGTTAACTCTAGTCCATTTGGGTATTAAATCAATGTAGTATGTCCAATAAGAGCAAAACACTCAATGGATTAATATTTTAGCTGATTTTAGTCTTTACTAGGTTTATTCTAGTCCATTTTGCTTCTAAATCAACGTAGTTTGTCCAATAAGTGCAAAAGTTTCAATCGATTAATATTTTAGGTTATTTTGGTATTTACTAGGTTTATTCTAGTCCATTTCAGTTTATATCAATGTAGTTTGTCCAATAAGTGCAAAAGTATCATTGGATTATTAATTTAGGTCATTTTGTTCTTTACTAGGTTTTTTCATGTCAATTTTGGTTCTTAATCATTGTAGTTCGTCCAATAAGTTCACAAGTCTCAATGGATTAAGATTTTTCGTCATTTTAGTATTTACTAGGTTTATTTTAGTAATTTTGTGTTTTAAATCAATGTAGTTCGTCCAATAAGCTTAAAAGTCCCATCGGATTAATGTTTTAGCTCATTTTGGTCTTTACTAGGTTTATTCAACTCAATTTTGGTTCTTAATCAATGAAGTTCGTCCAATATGTGCATAAGACTAAATGGATTAAGATTTTAACTCATTGTTGTATTTACTAGGTTCATTCTTGTCCATTTAAGTTTTAGACCAGTATAGTTCGTCCAATTAGTGCAAATGTCTTAACGGTTTAATAATTTAGCTCAATTTGGTCTTTACTTGGTTTATTCTATTCCATTTTTGTTCTTAATGAAAGTAGTTCATTTAATAACTGCATAAGTCTCAACGGATTAAGATTTTAAGTCATTTGGGTATTTACTAGGTTCACTCTAGTCCATTTTTGTTCTAAATCAATGTAGTTTGTCCAATAAGAGCAAAAGTCTCATTGGATTGATATTTTAGGTCATTTTTTTCTTTACTAGGTTTTTTCTATTCGATTTTGGTTCTTAATCATTGGAATTCATAAAATAAGTGCATAACCCTCAATTGATTTAAGATTTTAGGTCATTTTTGTATTTACTTTGTTTATTCTAGTCCATTTTGGTTCGAATTCAATGTAATTCTTCCATAAAGTGAAAACGTCACAATGGATTAATATTTAAGGTCATTTTGGTCTTTACTAGGTTTATCCTAGTCCATTTTGATTCTAAATTAATGAACAACGTCCTATAAGTTCAAATGTCTCGTTGTATTAAGATTTTAGGCTATTTTGTTCTTTACTAGATTTATTCTAGTCTATTTTGGTTCTTAATCGATGTTGTTTGTCCAATAAGTGGTAAAGTCTTAAATGATTAATATTTTAGGTCATTTTGTCCTTTACTAGGTTTATTCAAGTCGATTTTGGTTCTTAATCAATGTATTTCGCCCAATAAGTGCATAAGTCTCAATGGATTAAGATTTTAGGTCATTTTGGTATATACTAGGTTCATTCTAGTCTACTTTGGTTCTAAATCATTGTAGTTCGTCCGTTAATATTTTGGTCTTTACTACAATTATTCTAGTCCATTTTGGTTCTTAATGAACATAGTTTGTCCAATAAGTGCAAAAGTATCAATGGATTAATATTTTACGTCATTTTTGTTCTTTGTCCATTTATTTCTTAATCAATGTAGTTGTTATTTGTCCATTTTTGTTCTTAATCAATGTAGTTGGTCCAAAAAGGTGAAAGTCTCAATGGATTACTATTTTAGGTTATTTTTGTCTTTATTTGGTTAATTCTAGTCTATTTTGATTTTTAATCGATATAGTTTCTCCAATAAGTGCTAAAGTATGAATGGATTAATATTTAGGTGATTTTGTTCTTTACTAGGTTTATTCTAGTTGATTTTTGTTCTTAATCAATGTAGCTCGTCCAACAAGTGCATAAGTCTCAATGGATTAAGATTTTAGCTCATATTTGTATCTACTAGGTTCATTCTAGTCTATTTTTGTTCTAAATCAATATACTTCGTCAAATAATTGCAAAAGTCTCAACGGATTCATATTTTAGGGCATTTTGGTCTTTACTATGTTTTTTGTAGTCGATTTGGGTTTTAAATCACTGTAGTTCGTCCAATAAGTGCAAAAGTGTCAACAAGTTAATATTTTACATAATTTTAGTATTTACTAGGTTTATTCTAATTGATTTTGGTTCTTAATCAATGTAGTTCATCCAAACAGTGCAAAAGTATCAATGGCTTACTATTTTAGGGCATTTTTGTCTTTACCTATGTTTATTCTAGTCCATTTTGATTCTTAATCGATGTAGTTTGTCCAATAAGTGCTACAGTCTCGATAGATTAATATTTTAGGTCGTTTGGTTCTTTATTAGGTTTATTCAAGTCGATTTTGGTTCTTAATCAATGTAGTTCGGCGAATAAGAGCATAAGTCTCAATGGATTATGATTTTAGGCATTTTGGTATTTACTAGGTTTATTCTTAGTCATTTTTGTTCTTAATCATTGTAGCTCATCCAATAAGTTCAAATGTCTTCTTGGATTATGATTTAGGTCTTTTGGGTATTTACTAGGTTTATTCTAGTCCACTTGGGATTTAAATCACTATAGTTCGTCAAATAAGTGCAAAAGCCTCAATGGATTAATATTTTAGGTCATTTTGGTATATACTAGGTTTATTCTAGTCGATTTTGGTTCTTAATCAATGTAGTTGTGACACCCTAAATCCCAAAATAACATTTATAATAATTTATACTAAATTATTTAAAGAAAACTCGCGGCGGATGACGAAAATTTGTTCAAGAAAATAAAAATTTTATGTCTATTTTAGGATATCACGTTTCTCTAAATACACATGTAACAATTCAACTTTGTTCCTCAATTAAAATTCAATGAACTTGATTTAACTAGAATTTCTTGATTTAATTCCCAAGACTTACTCGTACTATGGTTTTCATATAAAAAGTCATTTGTAATTACATAAGTAAAATACACATTACAACTATTAATTCCCGGTATCACCTATCAGAGCGGGGTTCCTCCCAAACTTGAACTTCAAGACTCATTAACCTGTAATGCGATTTTGAGACTCATTAAAATTTGGAGTGTTACAATTCTCCCCTCGTTAAAGAAATTTCGTCGTCGAAATTTTTGATGAATAATAAATAAACTAATATCTAACTAACTACCCTCAAGATTCAAACTTAGTCACAAATGATACAATAAACATATTTACGGCATTTACTACTCACTTAGACATAACATGTCAAGAATCCTAGCATGATAAGGTAATATGACACAACAAATCAATTAACACATATCAAATACGCTATCAAGTTCAACTAACAACTTAAACAATATTCTACTAGTTTTGGTCTCTTTAAATAATGTCTAAATCCTAACAACAATTACTCTACAGGTTTCATAAAATTAGACATCTAGAGAAACTTTTAAAATATTTCACAACTTCAAGAATAACAAACAAAAACGCACATAACAACTCAATGACATGTAGTCACTTAAGCGTATAATCATGGTGAAATAGGACAAATATTTTCACATATGGTTTCAAACACACTCAAAGTATAACTTAATTTTAAAGTCTTATAAACAAAATTCATTTATAGAACTCATACAATAGTTCTAGTCCTTATGAAATTGGAGAATATAGAACAAATAAGATACTAACACAATGTCCTTATTCATTTTAAGCAAATTTCTTAGAAGATCAAACATACTTAATTGAATGTTTAATTTAAGTACACACCACCAACCTAATATTCGCGTCACATAATTAGTTATTAACATTCAACATTGATGCCACATAAGACTCATAATCACTCAAAGTTGTATAAGAGGGGAACATGGTTTCTAACTACTTCCAAAATAAAATTAATAAGTATCTATAACAATAATAACAATGGGTTATCGTTGCCTCTTTTATCGACGATGAGTCATCGGGGTAGCTAGTCCCTCCTACTCATGTAGTCAACTACTTAAGGTAACTATAACTACAGTCATTCAAATTCAAACATGGGTAATTAAAAGTATTTTTAACGTGGTTCAGGAGTGCGAAGGCGGCGCCACAACTCCTACTCCTTTCTTCAAGTTAAAAACTTACTTAATTACACGTTCACAATAATTTATTTGTAATTTACAACTAGTTACAACAACAAAAGAAATGACATTTATATCAACATATAATCAATAATCCGATTGTAGAAATATAGAACTATTTCACTTTTAGATGCTCTCGACTACTCTAACGCTATACACTAATTCCCAACAACTAGAACACTTAAAACACAAACAATTTAATATTTTCATAATCACATACACATTCACATAGTTAATCCAAAAATTAGCACCATCATTTTACGTTCATCTCATAACTCAAACGATGATTCAAACACATGTAACATACTCTCATAGAAGGCTAATTGCTCCAAATTGATCACGCTCAAATTTTCTATTGAGTTAATTATCACTGAAAAGTTACAACAAACTAAAACATAGATTTTCAGGTAGCAAATAAGATAAATAATTATTTACTAGAAGACACAACACGCTACCAAACCAAATTGAATCAAGTAGTACATAAACCACTTTAAAGGTTACACATTTAGCATAAAAAAAAAATCCTTTGGAATTCAAACCATTTCCTTAAATCACTTTTCAATAAATCACGTCTAAATAAAAACAAATAAAACAAATCATATTTCTAAATACAATTAAAAATAAAATAAAATCACATGTATTTTTAAAGTCTATAAGATTTTTAAAATCACTCGTACTTTAATCATCAAAAACACATTTCTAAATAATTAATCATTATAAAAATTATTATTTTTGTGACACCCTAAACCCCAAATAAAAAATTTTAATTTTCAAATTTTTAAAACAATGAAATCCTTCAAATAAATAAATATATAAAATTCCAAGCATTTTTTTTAATTAAGGCAAAGAGCATCACGTAATCATAACAGTAATTAACAAAATCCATTTGGAAACACACATACACCAGTTTAATGATAATTGTAAATGTAGTCCCAACCCGATGTCACTATCAGAGCGAGAATTCCCAAAATAAACTATGTTCAAAAATGACTTTAACAAAAAGGTAAAAAATAGAAGTCTTCGAGATAATACGGCTTCCTACACTTCAAGAGCATTAATCTTCACCTACAGCTTTCGGCTCGTCTGCGTCCATCGTAAAGGCCAAACACAAACATCGAGGGACTATTTCTTAAAAACAAGACATAATAAAACATGCTGTAAATTTTAAGCTATTTTAAACATTAAATAAAATCAGTAGTATAGAATTATTGTTATTTTATAAATCAACAAAAATTCAACTCAATTTAATTTCTTTAAAATAATCAAGAGTAATTCAAATAAAAGTTATTTTCATCTTACAAAATAAGTAAATTTTAACTCCTTCAAAATGTCATTTTAAAAAAATTCTAAGTTCTACCAACCTCTAACATTTAAGAATTACTATTGCTAATAATATGAATTTCATACTATTTAAAATCATGACGATCATTCTAAATTATTTTCAAAACCAATATCAAAACTCTACTCATATAGATACAACCGTCAACACTATCAAGTGATTTAAAGTTAACATTCACAATTTAAAATCGAAGTCAAAATTAATACTGTAAACATAAGAGACATAATTCCTATCTAACTCAAAGTTTAGAACGAAACATCTTTTTTTTTCTCTAAATTGAGTTTCAACAAAAATAATAATAATTTGTACCTAGTAAAAGTCAAAACTTGAAGTTTTAAACATGTAATTCATACGAAAATCAATGTTCCAATCAATTAGTTATTAGATCAAACACTTTAAACAGGTTCATATCAAGACTAAATATTTTAAATTGATTAAGGGTGAAAATGGAACTTTAAAACAAATAACTTGTGAGGTATGACATTTGATAACTAGGTTACGTGAATGAGATTAATAACTTGAAACATCCAGGTGGTCAATCAAAATTATTATTTCTAACTATTCACATAAAAAAAAAATGGCAAAATCATAGTTCGGTAGACAAGAAACAAGCAACAAGATCATTCAACAAGTAACCAACAAAATCTTGTCAACAATTAAAATTAACTCAAATCTTAACAAGTAATTTCATGGTTTATTTACTCACTTAGGTAGGAACTTAGAATCCATAACACAATTAGAGTAAGCAAAAAATAAACAGTTAATCAGTAATCTCAAAAATATTTATAATAATACAAAAGCATATAACACTTAACACAATAATATAACGGGGAACAAAAAAAACATGTTAGTGAAAATAATTATTAATCAAGTAAACACAATTGACACGACTGGCATTCGACTAACACTGAATCGACATTCCATTCACTCAGCCTGATTGGACAAAACCTGCTCTGATACCACTAATGTGACAACCTAAACCCCAAAATAACATTTATAATAATTTATACTAAATTATTTAAAGAAAACTCGCGGCGGAAGACGAAAATCTGTTCAAGAAAATAAAAACTTTTATGTCTATTTTAGGATATCACGTTTCACTAAATACACATGTAACAATTCAACTTTGTTCCTCAATTAAAATTCAATGATCTTGATTTAACTAGAATTTCTTGATTTAATTCCCAAGACTTACTCGTACTAAGGTTTTCATATAAAAAGTCATTTGTAATTACATAAGTAAAATACACATTACAACTCTTAATTCCCAGTATCACCTATCAGAGTAGGGTTCCTCCCAAACTTGAACTTCAAGACTCATTAACCTGTAATGCGATTTCGAAAACGCAGGGCCAAGCCACTCAAACACAAACAACGAAGGAGGTGAGTTTTGAAATCATGTTAATAGTATAATATAAGTAAGGAGAACACGCAATTAATTCTAAATAAACCGTATTATAACATCAAATTCACTCAAGTAAAATAATTATCTCATTATAATATGCATCAAATCATCTCAGAGAAACTATTATTATTTTTGAAACCCATCAATCACAACAAAACAATCACAAGAAAATGCAACGCTATGCATGAGCTTAGACTCTACTTCACAATGTGGTACCATTCTAACTCTAAAGTACTTGGTTAGGAAGCCTGATACTATGCTACCATCCCGGTGGACGGACAATTCAAATTGGCCCTGTCCTCATAGATCTCCTCAACTCAACCCGAGACATATATATGCGACAGTCAAGGTAAACGTGTGTTGCATGGTAGCTCCCGACATTTGGAGTGCTACCTCCAAGTCACCTAGGAATTCCCCACCCAAATACCTCGAAGGTCTAACAATCTTGCCTTAAGGCTCAACAGTAGACCGCCACGATCAGGCTCAATTCAGTTGTACTTCCCCAGAATCACTAGGCTTGTCAGGCCCTACCTATATGAAGACAAAATAATCTCCACTTCACAAATTCTCAATATTTATTTTCTCCCCTTGTTGGCCTATGATACTCCATTAAGAGGTTACTTCAATATTTTCATCAGAGGTTACTTCAATATTTTCATCACAAATTCATAACATCACTATTATAAATCACACATCATCATCATTACATAACTCATCACAACGCATCCATCATTTATTATCAGATCACATAAACTCATCTAATCAAACATATACATAAAATTAATTCGACACTCAATATCACAATAACATCAAATACCACACATTTAAAGAAATTAAATCAATCAAAACCTTACAAATATTTCTATTCTATATTTTAATCTCACAATTTCCAGATTTGCACATTAGTTAATTTATCCCTCAAAGGGCTACTACCATACGTAGCGAGCCCCAGATGAATCGTTGGGAAATACGGTTTTCCCGATCATCTCACAATATATTATACTCATGAGTTCAAACGCTCTTTCACCCCATACCTTATTTAGACGCTTCCTCAAACAAAGAAATCAATATCGACTACCGTCAACGTACAGCGAGCGAATCCGAATAAACGGCGACGTCCTAAATCGTTGAGACGTGACTGATAAATTATGCGGAACATAAAAATAAATGTTAAATAATTAATAATAATTTTAGGAACAAAAATGGAGTCAAATCGACGACAAGAAAACTGCAGAAAATGTCTCACCGACTCGTCGGAGCACCGGAAGGGTCCGACATCAACTTCACCGAAAAATGCAAATGAGTAGTGTTTCTTGAAGGTTTCGACGAGAGGAATCCAAAAACGATGTCAGTTTTTTGAGACGGCAAACGTGGTGATCGGAATCGGCCAAAAACAGCTCGCCCAAGGAAAGAAACGCAGCTATTTCTGAAGAAACGGAGCAACGATTGACAAAACTGATGCCAAAAATGGATTCAGTGGCCGATTTTGTGTGGGATAGAGGTTGGGATCGATTCAAAAGGCAAGGAATTGGTGGCAATGAATTTTAGAGAAGAGGAAGAATGGATGCGCGTTCTTTCAAGAAGAAGAGGAAGTCAAATGTGTTACACGTCATAGAAAATACAAGATTAGTCAAATGTGTACAAGATTAGCACGTCATAGAAAATACACATATGAATAAAATTAATCATTATACATTCTAAAATAACTTTAACGCCAAATTAATTATTTAAAATTATATTTTATTAATAAAATAATTTATTATAAAATTTGGGGTGTTACACGTTGTATTCGAATACATTTGCAAAGTCAGTGGCAAAAATTTGATATCTGTATTCGACTACAACATCCCCGTAGCCGAATACAAGTGCGAATTCACAAGTCAGTAGCAAATACAGCATAACTGTATTCGAATACAACCCTGTTGTATTCGAATACAACTGTTAAAATAGCAGATTTTCAATTTTGAAAACATTTCGAAATCATTCTAACACTTTCAACACCAAGGCAATCAATCACAAACATCAAATACGGCACAATCACAAACAACAATTGAGCATGTATATACAACCATCACAATATATCAAACATGACTTGCGTGCCAAGCACCCTAATGCAATGTGTATATGCCAATGCACATGATTCCCGAATTCCAACCCAAAACCCTCCTCGAAGAGGCATAAATCGTAATTGTAGTGCCTATCACAGGCCTAGTACAAATTACCAAGGTGCCACCTATCACAGGCCCGCTCAATTTAGTTCAGTGTAGCCTATCACGGGCCTTACACTGTTTTCTAGCGTGCAATCGCTCACAGATGAGCACATTCTAGACTGCAATCTCTCACAGATTAGCACGACGCGATAACCCTCGCAAAGGATAAGATGAACCAACAAATCACATGGCATCATCCCGTGGCCCATCCGGTCACCACTATCACCATGGCATATTCTAGATTCCTCATTTTTAATGCTCATTTAACACTAATGATTTTTCAATTCAACACAGAGCATACTCGAACATATTTAACTCATAATTCAACAATTCACACCAAATCATATCAATTAATTCTTCCACCAAATCCACACATAAAATACATCTAAAAAATTCATAATATTATTATGAACACATCAATTACCCCAAACATTAAGCACCACAACCATTACGTATATGCAGTTATTAAAAGATTCCCCATTTTTAATACTCATTTAACAATAATGGTTTTTTTCCAACATTTCACATAGTACACTCAAAACAGTTTTCCTCAAACCCACATCAAATTTAAAACACCATTCACATTAAATTCAATTCACAATACATACCAACTTTCATCCATTCATTTTCCACAAAACCACACATAAATCACATTAATTCAAAACTCCACATTTCCAAACATAAACCACCTATATTAAATCTCCAAAATTTTCAACCATAAATCACCAAATTCCAAACTCCACATTTCCACATAAATTCCATTAAATTCAACTTCCACAATTTTACCCATAAACACATTAAATTCGTTTTCCACAAATCCACACCACAAACATATCAAATTTATTCTCCACAAAATCACAAATAAGGCCCTAAATGCAAACTAAAAGTTTGGAAGGTGCCCTTACGTCAACGAAAGCTCTACCGATTATGGCACCGCGATTAATTCCGGTGAAAACTTCATTCGCGACGTCGCTTCCAAAATTGGATCACTAGCACCGTAGCTTGAAGGTGATCATCTTTTCCTTTTGATAAAAATATCTACTCTCGTCGCAACTCAATTGACAGTTAAAATTTTCAGCAACCAGAGATATTTTTAACAAAACTGTTCGGTAATAAATTCTTCGCAACATAGAGAAATTATTCTTCGACGAATAATTTTAACCGGATCTAAATATATATATATATATATATATATATAAATACATATAATGAAAATATAACAAACTATAATAAAATATGCTTTTGGTATTTAATTCGCAAAATGAGTTAAAATTAGGCTAAATGCTGCAGCAATTCAACACCAAATATACTAAAACTGCATAAATTAGAGTTTGAAATTAAGGGTTTTACAATTCTAGTCCATTTTGATTCTTATTGCATGTAGTTTGTCCAATATGGGATAAAGTCTTAATGGATTAATATTTGAAGTCATTTTGTTCTTTCCTTTGTTTATTCTAGTTGATTTTTGTTCTAAATCCAAAAACTGAAAAAGGATGAATGGATTAATATTTTTGGTCAATTTGTTGTTTACTAGGTTTAGTCAAGTCGATTTTGGTTCCTAATGTATATATTTCATCCAATATGTGCATAAGTCTCAATGGATTAACATTTTAAGTCATTTTTTGGTATTTACTAAGTTTATTTTAGTCCATTTGGGTTTTAAATCAATGTAGTTTGTCTAATAATATCAAAAGTATCAATGGATTATAATTTTAGGTCATTTTGGTATTTACTAGGTTTATTCTAGTTGATTTTGGTTGTTAATCAATGTGGTTCGTCCAAACAGAGCAAAACTATCAACGGATTAAAAATTTAGGGCATTTTCTTTTTAATCAATGTAGTTTATCCAATAAGTATAAAGTCTCAATGGATTAATTGTTCAGTTCATTTTATTCTTTGTTAGGTTTGTTCAAGTCGATTTTGGTTCTTAATCAATGTAGTTCGTCCAATAAGTGCATAAGTTTCAATGGATTACGATTTTAGGTCATTTTGGTTTTTACTAGGTTTAATCTAGTCCATTTGTGTTTTAAATCAATGTAGTTAATCCAAACAGTGCAAAAGTATTATTGAATAATATCTTTGGTCATTTTATTCTTTACTATGTTTTTTCAAGTCGATTTTAGATCTTAATCAATGTAGTTCATCCAATAAGTGCATAAATCTCAGTAGATTAAGATTTTAACTCATTTTACTCTTTATAAGGTTTATTCAACTTGATTTTGGTTCTTAATCAATGTAGTTCGTCCAATAAGTGCATAAGTCTCAATGGATTATGATTTTAGGTCATTTTGGTATTTACTAGTTTTATTCTAGTCCATTTGGGTTTTAAATCAATGTAGTTCATCCAATAAGTGCAAAAGTATCAATGGATTAAAATTTTAGGTTATTTTATTCTTTACTATGTTTTTCAAGTCGATTTTAGATCATAATCAATGTAGTTCATCCAATAAGTGCATAAATCTCAGTAGATTAAGATTTTAACTCATTTTACTCTTTATAAGGTTTATTCAACTTGATTTTGGTTCTTAATCAATGTAGTTCGTCCAATAAGTGCATAAGTCTCAATGGATTATGATTTTAGGTCATTTTGGTATTTACTAGTTTTATTCTAGTCCATTTGGGTTTTAAATCAATGTAGTTCATCCAATAAGTGCAAAAGTATCAATGGATTAAAATTTTAGGTCATTTTATTCTTTACTATGTTTTTCAAATCGATTTTAGATCATAATCAATGTAGTTCATCCAATAAATGCATAAATCTCAATGCTTTAACATTTTAAATCATTTTGGTATTTACTAGGTTCATTCTAGTCCGTTTTGGTTCTAACTCAGTGTAGTTCATCCAATAAGTGCAAATGTCTTAACAGATTAATAATTTAGCTCAATTTGGTCTTTTCTGGGTTTATCCTTGTCCATTTTTGTTCTTAATTGTGACACCCTAAACCCCAAAATAATATATATAATAATTTATATCATATTTCTATAAAATTTGCAGCGGATAAATAAAAATACGTTTCCAAGAAAATAAAAACTTTTATTTTTAATTTAGGATATCACGTTTCTCAAAAATCAAAATGAACACTTTAAACTTCTTTACTCCTATAAAATAGTGCAATCTGAATAAGCTTGATTTAAGTATAATTACTTGATTTAATTCTAAAAACTTAATAGTACTTATAACGTTTTCATATAAAAAGTCGTTCTAAATTAAATAAGTAAAATACAAATTACAACCCTTATTCCCGGGATTACCTATCATGCTCAATTTTATTGTACTTCCCCGGAATCACTAGGCTTGTCAAGCCCTACCTATATGATGACAAAATAATCTCCACTTCACAAATTCTCAATATTTTATTTCTCCCCTCATTGGCCTATGATACTTCATTAAGACTGTCATCTCAAACACAAATTGGAATCACAATTATTTCATCAACTATGGGGTTACTTCAATATTCTCATCACAAATTTATAACATCGCTATCATTAATCAGACATCATCATCACATAAACTCATCACAGAATAGGAGCATGCACAATTGTATGTTCCACATAATGATGATGAGGTTCAACCGTATGTTACAATACACATGGATCAGTTATCTAGTTTGAACATGAAGAGGAATCAAAATTGGATAACTCGAGAGCACAATTGAAGTTTTAAAACATGGTTAAAAGATCATATTAACTCAAAGTTTGATATAGACCCAGGATCAATTTCACAGAGATTGAGGTGGCTAGCAAATGGTCCGAGTTTACATGTCTTTTCTTACACCGGTTATGTAATTAACGGCTACACATTTTATAGCGATTCATATCTCAAGTGAAAAAGACAAAAACCCAATATATGCAAATCTATCATATTTTGGGGTTATCGAGCGCATATGGGAGTTAGACTACACAATGTTTCGTGTTCCCATAGTTGGTTGCAAGTGGGTCGATAATAATAATGGCGTTCGGATTGATGAGTCAGAGTTCTTGCTTGTCGATTTTAATAGGGTGGTATACAAAGATGAGCCTTTTATTTTAGCGTCGCAAGCTCAACAAGTGTTTTATGTCGCTGATCCTGCTGATGATAAATGGTCTGTTGTCCTATTGACCAATAAAATAAGTGATGATAACAATAATGATGAAGATGTTGGAAATGATCTTTTCTTTGCAACATCACAACCACATGAAATGTATTCAACTGATGTGGTTTATATCTTATAGATGATCATGATGAGGGAATTTGGATTAATCCATCGTTTCGTAATGTTAATGGACAAACAAATGTGAATCCCACTAGGAAAAGAAGAAGGGCATCTTAATATGTTTAATAGTTTTATATAAGCCATGTAATCTGAACTGAGTTCATGTAATTTAATTGTTTGATCTGCCAGAATTGAGCATTTTAGTATTTAGCTTGAACTGTATTTGATTTTTTGCATATACTTATTTTCTGCTTATATTTAGCTTAACTTAGTGTTTTATACTAAGTTCATGTAATTTAAGTGTTTGCCCTGCCATAACTGATTTTTTGCTTATATTGAACTTGAAAAAGCTTTGTTTGAGTACTGGGATTTTTTATTGAACTTGAACTAATCATCCCAATATGAGCTGATCATTTAAATTAGCATTGATATATATATAGGTATTTAACTAATTATTTGGAAGAAAAAAAAAATCCAAATATAGGTATTTTACTAATTATTTAGCATTTTACAGAAACTGAATTTATATTGTAATTTAACATATTTAACATGAACTGAACTGAACATAAACTTGTAATTTTACAGTGCTTTTGTCAATAAGCTCTATAAAAAGCCTTTAAAAAAAAAGGATGTCACATAGCGCTTGCACATAATAAAACAAAGAGGTCTTTTAAAGCGCTTTTTGGAAAAGCGCTGTAAAAGGCTTTTAATAAAAAAAAATAAGGAGGTCTTTTAAAGCGCTGTAAAATGGTCACATAGCGCTTGCACATAATAAAACAAAGAGGTCTTTTAAAGAGCTTTTTGGAAAAGCGCTGTAAAAGGCTTTTAATAAAAAAAAATAAGGAGGTCTTTTAAAGCGCTTATTATATAAGCGCTGTAAAATGGTCACATAGTGCTTGCACATAACAAAACAAAGAGGTCTTTTAAAGCGCTTTTTTGGAAAAGCGATCTAAAAGGCTTTTAAAAAATAAAATAAGGAGGTCGTTTACAGCGCTTTTGCACAAGCGCTTTAAAAGGCTTCTAAAAAAGCACTGTAATAGGCTTTTAAAAAATAAAATAAGGAGGTCTTTTACAGCGCTTTTTCAAAAGAGCACTATAATAGGGTTTTATATATAACAATAAACCGCTTCAGTTTCCTCTTCATTACGTAAACTTCCCTGCGAAATTTTAGCATTGCGAAACCTCTTCCTCTTCATTGTCCTTCTCATTGCGAACCCTACTGTCCCTACGAACCATATTGCGAACCATCTCCATTCTGAACCATCTCCATCTTTGTTACTTTCCCTACGAACATTGCGTACTCTTCTCATTGAAATACGTAACCCTCATTACGTATTTCTGCGAACCCTACTCTGTCCTTCGAACCGTTCGTATTTCTGCGCACTCTTCTCGCTGTTCCTTCTTAAACGAAGCCGTAACCCTACGAACCCTACGCATTTCTTCGCACTCTTCAGGTATTGTATTTATTAATTTTTTGTTGTCACTAAAATGCATGTTTAACTTATACTGCTACGTACTTAGACTACTGCGTGTTGAACTTGTTGAATTTATACTGAACTGCATGTTGAACTTGTTGTAGATAAATGGATTCCAACAAGGATTTAGATCGTCAAAATGAGGAAGTTGTCAACACTAAGACTTATGAAAATGAAGTTAAACGTGGTGCAACCATTATGCAAAAGGTCATAAAAGCAAGAAGTAATGGCATTAAATATGAGGTATACTATACTTTGTTTGTTGTTTATTTTTTATCTTTTTTGAAAGCATGTACTTACTATATGAGTTTATTAGGTGGGATGGAATGAAAGTGGCCAGCCAATTGAGCTCAACAGTTCTAGGTTGGTAAGTTATATTGGTGCTGTTGTTCGTCAGAATATCCCAATTACAATTGACGGTTGGAGAGATAGGCTTTGAAAGATGCAAAAGATATATTGTGGAATGATATACAAGTAACTTTTTTACTCCACTTTTTTGTTACTTATAATTTTTTCCATTGAAATACTTTACTCGAACTATATCTTTATTTGGTTTGCAGTCTGCTTTTGGTGTTGATGAGGTGAGAAAAACTTACGTGCTTAGAGTTGCCGGAAAAATACACCGGGGATTTAGATCTCATCTGTCAAACTGCTACCTAAGAGATCTTGATGGAAATGTGAATGTTGAAGCTCCAAAAATATATAAACACTATATATCAAATGATAAATGGAGCGCATTTGTAGCTAAACGCGCAGACCCCGCGTTTGTGTTTTATTATTCATATTCATAACGTATTTTAAATTTTTACACGATTGTTATTTTTTTATATAGAGTATAAGTACGGCAAATCGCGAGAGGGCCAAAAATCCAACGCATCCATACTAAAAATCTCGTATGAGATATGCACGTTTAGAGCAAAAAATTATAAGTAAACATCACTTTTGTATAATGCGGTACATTATAAACTATAGTTTCTAACTAATATTTTGTTTATGATCTTAATGAATAGCTTTTGTTTATGTCTTAATGAATAGCTACAAGAGACCCAATCCGATCAACCATTGGGTCGTCATATTTTGTGGAAAGAGGCTCGTGTAAATAAAGATGGAATTGTTGATAATGAAAATGTTCAAAAAGTGATACAACTTTGTGTAAGTATATTATCACTTTAATATTTTTTAATATTGTATTTTAAAAATGATATTGAACTTATCTTTTTAATCCTACGTGTATTTTAGGAGAATCTAGAACAAAGTTTTGAAAATCAAGAGGACAACAAACAAGTTAGTTGCAGGGACATACTCAATAAAGTATTTAATGTTCCTGAATATTCTGGCCGTGTGAGGGGTAAAGGATTTGGCGTAACTCCAAAAAGCTATTTTTCACAAGCGAAGCGCCCAAATCCATCTAATGAGGAAGTATTAGAGAAGCTCAAAATCCTAACAGAGCAAGTGGCATTCTTGGTGAAGACGAATAAAGAAAAGCAACTTTCGGAGCTGCAACGTGAAATACAAATGGAGAGTGAAAACGCTAGTTGCAACATTGGTCTTAAAAGTCTTCCTAAGGGAATTAATTACATAATAGGTTAAGAAATTCATTCAACCTAATTGTTTCACATACTTATGTATTAACCATTGATTTAGGGTGTCTCTACTTGCGTGCTGTATTTATCCTCCCCTACTCATCACAAGGTTGGAAAAGGAACATTGTACAATACCTTGGGAGAAGTATTGCACAACACTCTGATCCCTGTCGGACAATGATGGAGATATGAATTATTTGGGAGAAGCAATAGGTAGTTACGTGGCATGGCCCAAAAATCTTGTTGGCTTTGATAAGGTATGTTTAATTGATATGTATGTTTAATCGATATGTATATTTAATTGCACGACATATGATTATGATTGATTTTATTTAATTGCTGATTTTTTCCATTGTTAACTTTAATTTCAAATTTATTTAGATTCATACAAAGTCTAAAGGGAATGACAAGAAGATTCCCCGCAACGAGTCAGTCACATCACCGAAAAGGTTTGACATTTTTTCAGATTAACCTCATTTTTTCAGATTCAATTAATTAACAAACTGATTAACCTCATTTTTTCATATTCAATCACAACCACCCACATAGCAAACCTGTCAGAATAAAGCCGCACCACAACTGGATGTTCGTGCTAAAAATAAAGCTGTCATTTATCAAAAATTAGAGGGTAATAAAGCTGGCAAACTACAAAAACTGGAGGGTAATAAAGCTGCCAAAATTCAAAAACTGGATTGGGGAAAATCAATCGCTACTCCTAAAATAAGTCATCCACGCCTTGCTCGATTTGGGTCGTGTCTTGACATACAAGCAAAAACGAATATGGACAACAACGATTCATGTATCAGAAGCATGGAGAAAGCTATTTTCGGAGATGAGTATGAAGAATTGCCAACCAAATTTTTGTTGTTGTAGGGCATATTGGGTGCTGTTGGCAATCAATGCGACCTCTGAAATTATATACTATTTAGATCCCTTGCACGACCATTACAACAATCACTCGGATATAAAGACTATCTTCAACACGTAAGTAATATTCATTTATTTCATTTATTTGATAAATGAATATCTTCAACAATCACTCGGATATAAATAATGTGTTTTTTAATGCTATAATAATCACATTTATTTGATAGTGCTTTACAAGTTTTCCGAGCTCAAAGGGGTGCTATAGTGTCGAAGCAAAAGTCAAATAACATCGCATGGATTCCAATAAAGGTTTGAAATATATGCCTTTAAAATTTCATTTACAATCAATGCACAAATATTTATTGACTTATATGTTTTATTTTATAGTGCCCTCGTTAAACTAACAACATAGACTGCGGGTACTATATATTGCGATTTATGAAGGAGATTGTTGATATGAATCAAACTATAATTCTAGAAACGGTACGGTATTTTCATTATATTTTGATTTTCATATATAAACTATGTATATATTTGATTCTAACTTATGTTCAAATTTTATATCGCACAGTACTTTGACAATTCCAGTCCAACATACTCTGAAAGAGATCTAACTGAAATAAAGGAAGACTGGTGTCAGTATGTGATCAAACTGAAAATTATTTAATTTGCAGGGAAATTGGCATGCTACAAGGTTGTGAAATTGTAAAAAATAGTACCGTTGTGAATATGTAAAAAATATGTAAAGTTATATAGTTCTGCTGTGAATATGTAAAGTTATATAGTTATGTGTTGTTGTGAATTTGTAAATGTAAAAAATATGTAATTGTGTCAATATCATGTGCCGTTTGTAAAGTTATATGTAAAGTTATATAGTTCTGTTGTTGTGAACTGATTGTGTCAATATATAAAGTTACAAGTTTGTTGATGTTGCTGTTTAAATGACAAATATAGTAATTGTGTCAATATCATGTGCTGGATGAAAATGATTTTGGAAAAGAAATAAAAGACAGCGCTTTCTTAAAAAAAGGCCATAAAAAACCTGTTTATACAAACAAGGGTTATTTTAAAAATTCCATTTACAACGCTTTTTAATTAAACTAGAATAAGAATGCGCCTATTACAGCGCTTTTTTGAAAAAGCGCCGTAAAACGTGCATAAGAATGCACCTATTACAGTGCTTTTTTGAAAAAGCGTTGTAAAACTAGTACAACAAGCAGCACGTTTTTAAAAGGGATTTACAATGCTTTTTTTGTAAAAGCGTTGTAAAACCAGTACAACAAGCAGCGCATTTTTAGAAGGAATTTACAGCCCTTTTGAAAATAGCGCTGTAAAACTAGTACAACAAGCAGCGTGTTTTTAGAAGGGATTTACAGCACTTTTCAAAAAAGCGCTGTAAAACGAGTATAACAAGCGCGCAATATATCCACATATTTTATAGCGCTTTTTTATTTTAAAGAGCGCTATTGTATTAATTTACAGCGCTAGATACTACAGCGCTTAAAAGCGTTGTAAAGGGCTTAAAAAAATGCTGTAAAATGCTATTTTTCGCGTAGTGTAGCGAGCCCCGGATGAATCGTTGGGAAATACGGTTTTCCCGTTCATCTCACAATATATTATACTCATGAATTCAAACGCTCTCTCACCCCTTACCTTATTTTGGCGCTTTCCCAAAAAAATATGATTCCACGAGCAAACAGTCTTTGTTCATTGACTCTTTGTCCTTCAATCGATCTAACTCGACAATTTATGGAAACACGTCAAAAGTAAATTATAAGGAGGCACTCTAAAATTAATTTCGAAATTCGGTCAAGGAATCTTATCATAAATCAGAAAACCGACCAGTGAATAATATAGCCATTTTTCACACGATCGTTTTAGCGTTGATTTCACTCAAATCGGACTTACGATGAAGAAGAACGGTGCAAAATAACAAATTCCGCAAACGGAGAAGTCGGGTATTTTAGAGAGAAATCGGGATGGTTAAAAATCTGGGAAAGTGAATTTAATTGAATAACTAAAGGTATGAAACAACATACTGACATTTGAACGAAAACGGAGAAACTTTTCTGGACAGTGATTGATTACCGGTATCTGTTTTTTTTCCTTTTACTCTCCAAGTGCGGTTCCTTTTCCTCTTTTCTACGGTAGCGCTACTTAATTTATTTTAGGTTATATTTGACCCCTTTTTATTTTACTCTTGCATATGGGTCTAACTCATAAAACACATTTTACTCATTTCTTTTAGTTATTTATTTTGAAACACAATTTAATTACTAAAATATTACTAATATTTTAAAAAATGGAGTAATTAATGTAATTAATCTTTTAAAATACGTTAATAATCAAGACCCTCGTACTCAAAATAATAACTATAATTATACTTTTTTTTAAATACTCACATTAAAATACTATCACCAGAGAATATTCAAAATTTAAAAAATAATTATAACATCAACATTTCATATTAATTACTAAATCATAATAAATATATATAAAATCATCATTCCACATGAAGTATATAGACCAAAGGAAATCAATATTACTAATAACTAAAAATAGAAAATAGTTATAAATAATTAAAATATAAATATATGCACACTTAACATTAGTCGAACATACAAGAAAATATCACATTAATTACGAATGCACGTGTATACGTAAAATGTCATAATATCTTATTCTTTAAAATACGTAAAATGTCATAAAATCTTAATCTTTAAAATACAACAAATCAATTAAACACATCACATTCAACAACTCAAATATGAAGAAAATATAATGATCAATCATTATCGTTTATAGATAAAACTAAGCATGTGAATTTAGTCAACAAGAACTTACTACATTTAGTTGAATCAATTAATACATGTATCATATACGCTTTTAAATTCAATTAACTTCACAAACAATATTCTACTAGTTTTACTCTCTTAAAAAATGTCTAAATTCTAACAACAATTACTCTACAGGTTTCACAAAAGATAGGCATATAGAGAAAAATTTAAAATATTTCACACCTTCAACAATTACAAACAAAAACGCATATAACAACTGAATGACATGCAATCACTTAAGTTTTTTTTTTTTTTTTAAAAGAAAAGTAATGTGTATAATCATAGTGAAATAGGATAAATATTTTCATATATGGTTTCAAACACACTCAAAGTATAACTTAATTTCAAAGTCTTATACACAAATTTTATTTATAGAACTCTTACAATAGTTCTAGGTCCTTATAAAATGAGAAAATATAGAAAAATAAGATACTAACAAAATGCATTTATTCATTTTAAGCAAGTTATTTAGAAGATCAAACGTACTTAATTGAATGTTTAATTTAAGTACACACCTCCAATCTAATTTTCACACCACATAAACAATTATCAGCATTCAACATTGATGTCATATAAGACTCATCATCAGTCAAAATTGTATAAGAGGTGAACATGACTTTTAACTATTTCAAAAAAAAAATTAACAATTTTTTCTAACAATAATAATGAGTTATTGTTGCCTCTTTTATCGACGATGAGTCATCGGGGTAGCTAGTCCTTCCAACTCATGTAGTCAACTACTTAAGGTAACTATAACTGCAGTCATTTAAATTCAAACATGGATAATTAGAAACATCTTTAACGTGGTTCAGGAGTGCGAAGGCGGCGCCACAACTTCTACTCCTTACTTCAAGTTAAAACTCACTTAATTATACATTCACGATAATTTATTTGTAATTTACATCTAGTTACAACAACAAAATAAATAACACTTATATTAATATGAATCAACAATCAAAATAAAGAAATATATAATCATCTCACTTTTTAAACAAACTCAACTACTGTAAACACTATACACTAATTTCGAGCACTTAGAACACCCGAAACACAAACATTTTCATATTCACATAATCACATACAAATAACTAAACCAACTATTTGGCACAATGATTCTACATTTATTTCACAACTCAGACAATGATTTTAAACACGCAAAATACTCTCATAGGAGTTCAACTACTCCAAATTTGTCATTAATGTCACTTTTTCGAGTAGCAGATAAAATAAGTAACTAATTACTATAAGGTAGTATAACACTATAGCAACAACAATGAAGAAGTAGTGCAAAAATCCTTTTTCAAGGTTAAATAATATTCTAAAATTCAAATTATGCACTTTGATTATTATGTATGTATCACTCATCACTAGGATTACCTCACAACACAAATTGGTAAAATCTATCAATTCAATAATTAGGATTACCTCGATGGAATTAATAATTGAAACATATAACTAGTCAATCAAAAACAATTATTTTGTAACTATCGACTATGATAAGAGAGCATAAAATCATAGTTAGAAACACAAGTCACAAGTCAAGTCAATAGATAATTAACTTAATCGTGTCAACAATTCAAATTAACTCAAATCTCAACAAATACACAACAAGAACGAGCAAGCAGTTAATGTTAACAATTATCTTCAAAAATAAGGGAATCCACAACACAACAAGAATGACCAAGTAGTTAACAATTAACAATCATCTTTCAGAATTCATGCAATGCAATAGAAAAAACATAGCACTTAGCACAAGAATAATAGGTAAGCGTTTCAACACTTAACAGGGAACATGAGTAACACAATTGACTCAACGTTGACAATTGACTATTAGAAGACTGAAACATAACCCACTCGGTTATTGAGATTGCACTATTTTATAGGAGTAAAATTTGCAGCGGATAAATAAAGATCTGTTTCCAAGAAAATAAAAACTTCTATTTTTAATTTAGGATATCACGTTTCTCAAAAATCAAAAGGAACACTTTAAACTTCTTTACTCCTATAAAATAGTGCAATCTCAATAACCTTGATTTAAGTATAATTACTTGATTTAATTCTAACAACTTACTTGTACTTCTAAGGTTTTCATCTCAAATTAAATAAATAAAATACAAATTACATCCCTTATTCCCGGTATCACCTATCAGAGCGGGGTTCCTCCCAACTTGAACTTCAAGATTCTTTAACCTGTAACAACTGCGATTTCGCAAACGCAGGGCCAAGCCAATCAAACACAAACAACGAAGGAGGTGAGTTTTGAAATCATGTTAATAGTATAATATAAGTAAGGAAAACACGCAATTAATCATAAATAAACCGTATCATTACACAAACACTCTTCAAGAAAAAAAACATAACATTATAAAGTCAAAACCACTCAAGAAAAATCAATACATTTCACTATAACATTAAATCATCTAAGAAAATTATTATCACACACGACACCTATTAATCACAACAAAATAATCATAAGAAAATGCAATGCTATGCATGAGCTTAGACTCTACTACACAATGTGGTACCATTCTAACTCTGAAGTACTTGGTTAGGAGGCTTGATACTATGCCACCACCCCAGTGGACGGACAATTCAAATTGGCCCTGTCCTCATAGATCCCTTCAACTCAACCCGAGACACATATACGAGCCAGTTGAGGTAAACGTGTGAGGCATGGTAGCTCCCGACATTTGGAGTGCTACCTCCAAGTCACCTAGGAATTCCCCACCCGAATACCTCGAAGGTCTAACAATCATGCCTTAAGGCTCAACAACAGACCGCCACAATCAGGCTCATTCAGTTGTACTTCCCCAGATTCACTAGCCTTGTCAGGCCCTGCCTATATGATGACAAAATAATCTCCACTTCACAAATTCTCAATATTTATTTTCTCCCCTCGTTGGCCTATGACACTCCATTAAGACCGTCATCTCAAACACAAATTGGAATCACAAATATTTCATCAACTATGGGGTTACTTCAATATTCTCATCACAAATTTATAACATCGCTATCATTAATCACACATCATCATCATCATCACATAAAATTATCAAAATGCATCCATCTTTTATTATCACATCACATAACTCATCTAATCAAACAAATACCTAAAATTCATTCGACACCCAATATCACAATAATATCAAGTACCACACATTTAAAGAAATTAAATAAATCAACACCGTACGTAGCAAGCCTCGGATGAATCGTTGGGAAATACGGTTTTCCCGTTCATCTCAATATATTATACTCATGAATTCAAACGTTCTCTCACCCCTTACCTTGTTGAATCTTTGTCCTTCAATCGATCTAACTCGACAATTTATGGGTAAATGTTAAAAATAAATTATGACGAGGCACTCTAAAATTAATTTCGAAATTCGGTCAAGGAATCTTACCATAAATCAGAAAATCAATCAACGGATCATATAGCCATTTTTCACCCAATCATGTTGGCGTTGGTTTCAGTCAAATCGGACTTACGGTGAAGAAGAACGGTGCAAAATAACAAATTCTACAAACGGAGAAGTCGGGTATATTAGAGAGAAATTGGGGTTGTTAAAAATCTGGAAAATTGCGTTTAATTGACTAACTCAATAAATTAAATAACATACTGAAATTTGGACGAAAACGGAGGAAGTTTTTCTCGACAGTTATCGATCGTCGGGACCGATTTTCTTTCTTTTCTATGTGTTGCCACCAATAGCTATGTTCTCCTCCTCACTTTCTCATTCTTTTCTTTCTTTCCCTTTTCAATTAATTTTGTTTATTATTATTCAATTAGGTTTTAGCCTTCCATATAAGCTAACCCGGAAAAACACACTTTACTTCTTTTATTTATTTATTTGTTATTAAATAAAATAACCAATTACCAAAACGATTGATATTTGAAAATTAATATTTTATAAAATAAAATAATTAATCTTTAAAATACATTAATAATCGAAATTCTCATATTCCAAATAAACACTATAATAATACTTATATTTCCAAATACTCGAATTAAAATATTACCATAATTTGAGAATAGTCGAAATTATAAATAAATAAATATAATATCAAAACTTTATATTAAGTACTAAATCATAATAAATATATATAAAATCACAATGTCATAACAAGTATATAAAAATAAAGGATATAAAACATAATTTCACTACTATTCCGAGATAATTATTTATAAAATAAATAACTAAAAATAGAAGATAATTATAAATAATTGAATTATAACTACTTGCATAATTAATATCAGTCATACGCACCGAAAAATATTACATTAATTTGGTACAAGTATATACACGTAAAATCTTCTAAAATCTTATTCTTTAAAATATTACACTAAAATACTATTTAGAAAAATATATAAAATATAATATTTGTTATTTAGATTACTCATGTAGTCCAATATGTACAATAGTAGCACATCATCTAAAGCACCCATATAACAAAAACTAATCACCCAATGCAACACATGTATTCTAAAATAATTTTAACACCAAATTAATTATTTAAAATCATATTTCATTATTAAAATAGTTTATTATGAATTTGGGGTGTTACATAGTTCGTCCAATAAGTGCATAAGTCACAATGGATTATGATTTTAGGTCATTTTGGTTTTTACTTGGTTTAATTTAGTCCATTTAGGTTTTAAATCAATGTAGTTCATGCAAATAGTGCAAAAGTATTAACGGAATAATATTTTAGGTCATTTTATTCTTTACTATGTTTTTTAACGTCAATTTCATATCTTAATCAATGTAGTTCGTCCAATAAGTTCATAAGTCTCAATGGATTATGATTTTAGGTCATTTTGGTTTTTACTAGGTTTATTCTAGTCCATTTGGGTTTTAAATCAATGAAGTTTGTCCAATAAGTGCCAAAGTATCAATGGATTAATATTTTTAGTCATTTAGGTATTTACTAGGTTTATTCTTGTCGATTTTGGTTCTTAATCAATGTAGTTCGTTCAAAAAGTGCATAAGTCTCAATGGATCATGATTTTAACTCATTTTGTTCTTTACTAGGTTTATTCTATTCCATTCTGGTTCTAAATTAGTGTAGTTTGTCCAATAAGTGCAATAGTCTTAATGGATTAATAATTTAGCTCAATTTGGTCTTTACTAGGTTTCTTCTAGTTTATTTTTGTTCTTAATCATTGTAGTTCTTCCAATAAGTTCAAATGTCTCATTGGATTACGATTTTAGGTCATTTTGGTCTTTACTAGGTTTATTCTAGTCCATTTTGATTCTTATTTGATGTAGTTTGTCCAATATGGACTAAAGTCTTAATGGATTAATATTTGAGGTCATTTTGTTCATTCCTTTGTTTATTCTAGTCGATTTTTGTTCTAAATTCAGCAACTACAAAACTATCAACAGATTAATATTTTTGGTCAATTTGTTGTTTACTAAGTTTATTCAAGTCGATTTTGGTTCTTAATCAATGTAGTTCGTCCAATAAGTGCATAACTCTCAACGGATTAAGATTTTAAGTGATTTTGCTATTTACTAGTTTTATTCTAGTCCATTTGGGATTTAAATCAATGTAGTTCGACCAATAATATCAAAAGTATCAATGGATTATAATTTTACGTCATTTTGGTATTTACTAGGTTTATTCAAGACAATTTTGGTTGTTAATCAATGTAGTTCGTCCAAACAGACCAAACGTATCAATGGATTAAAAATTTAAGGCATTTTCGTCTTTACTTGGATTATTCTAGCCCATTTTAATTCTTAATCAATGCAGTTTATCCAATAAGTGCTAAAGTCTCAATGCATTAATTGTTCAACTCATTTTATTCCTTACTAGGTTTATTCAAGTCGATTTTGGTTCTTAATCAATGTAGTTCGTCCAATAAGTGCATAAGTCTCAATCGGTTATGATTTTAGGTCATTTTGGTTTTTACTAGGTTTAATCTAGTCCATTTGGGGTTTCAATCAATGTAGTTCATCCAAACAGTGCAAAAGTATTAATGGAATAATATTTTAGGTCATTTTATTCTTTACTATGTTTTTTAAAGTTGATTTTAGATCTTAATCAATGTAGTTCTTCCAATCAATCCATAAATCTCAATGCTTTAAAATTTTAAATCATTTTGGTATTTACCAGGTTCATTCTAGCCCATTTTGGTTCTAAATCAGTGTAGTTCATCCAATAACTGCAAATGTCTTAAAGGATTAATAATTTAGCTCAATTTGGTCTTTTCTAGGTTCATTCTAGCCCATTTTGGTTCTTAATCATTGTAGTTCATCCAATAAGTTCAAATGTCTCATTGGATTAAGATTTTAGGTCTTTTTGGTATTTACTAGGTTTATTCTAGTCCACTTGGGTTTTAAATCAGTATAGTTCATCGAATAAGTGTAAAAGTATCAACGGATTTATATTTTAGGTCATTTTGTTCTTTATTAGGATTACTCAAGTCGATTTTGTTTCATAATCAATGTAGTTCGTCCAATAAGTACATAAGTCTCAATGGATTATGATTTAAGGTCATTTTGGTATTTACTAGGTTTATTCTAGTCCATTTGGGTTTTAAATCAATGTAGTTCCCGCAATAAATGCAAAAGTATCAATGGATTAATATTTTAGATCATTTTATTCTTTACTAGGTTTTTTCAAGTCGATTTTAGATCTTAATCAATGTAGTTCATTCAAACAGTGCATAAGTCTTAATGGATCTATAATTTAGTGTAGTCTGTCCAATAAGTGCAATAGTTTTAACGGCTTAATAATTTAGCTCAATTTGGTCTTTACTAGGTTTATTCTAGTCCATTTTTTTCTTAATCGACGTAGTTTGTCCAATAAGTGCTAAAGTCTCAATGGATTAAGATTTTAGGCCATTTTGGTCTTTACTTTTGTTATTCTAGTTGATTTTTGTTCTTAATCAATGTAGTTCGTCTAAAAAATGCAAAAGTATCAATGGATTAATATTTTTGTTCAATTTGTTGTTTACTAGGTTTATTCAAGTCGATTTTGGTTCTTAATCAATGTAGTTCGTCCAATATGTGTATAAGTCTCAATGGATTAAGATTTTATGTCATTTTGGTATTTACTAGGTCTATTCTAGTCCATTTGGGTTTTAAATCAATGTAGTTTGTCTAATAAGTTCAAAATTATCAATGGATTATAATTTTAGGTGATTTTGGTATTTACTAGGTTTATTCTTGTCGATTTTGGTTGTTAATCAATGTAGTTTGTCCAAACTGTGCAAAAGTATCAAAGGATAAAAAATTTAGGGCATTTTCGTCATTACTTGGTTTATTCTACTCCATTTTGATTCTTTCATTAATGTAGTTTATTCAATAAGTGGTAATGTCTCAATGGATTTATATTTCATGTCATTTTATTCTTTAATAGGTTTATTCAAGTCGATTTTGGTTTTTAATCAATGTAGTTCGTCAAAAAAGTGCATAAGTCTCAATGGATTTTGATTTTAGGTAATTTTGGTTTTTAAATCAATGTAGTTCGTTCCATAAATGCAAAAGTATCAATGGATTAATATTTTAGGTCATTTTATTCTTTACTATGTTTTCTCAAGTCGATTTTAGATCTTAATCAATGTAATTCATCCAATAAGTGCATAAATCTCAATGCATTAAATTTTTAACTCATTTTGGTATTTACTAGGTTCATTCTAGTCCATTTTGTTTCTAAGTTAGTGTATTTCGTCCAAAAAGAGCAAAAGTCTTAAGGGATTAATAATTTAGCTCAATTTTGTCTTTACTAGGTTTATTCTAGTCCATTTTTGTTTTTAATCATTGTAGTTCACCCAATAAGTTCAAATGTCTCATTGGATAAAGATTTTTGGTCCTTTTGGTATTTACTAAGTTTATTCTAGTCCACTTGGGTTTTAAAACATTATAGTTCATCCAATAAGTGCATAAGTATCAATCGATTAAAAATTTAGGACATTTTCGTCTTTACTTGGTTTATTCTAGTCCATTTTGATTCTTAATCAATGTAGTTTATCAAATAAGTGCTACTTCATTTGGGTTTTAAATCACTATAGTGCGTTGAATAAGTGTAAAAGTCTCAACGGATTAATATTTTAGATCATTTTGTTCTTTATTCGGTTTATTCAAGTCAATTTTGGTTCTTAATCAATGTAGTTCGTCCTATAAGTGCATAACTCTCATTGGATTATGATTTTAGGTCATATTGGTATTTACTAGGTTTATTCAAGTCTACATGGGTTAATATCAATGTAGTTCGTCCAATAAGAGCAAAAGTATCAATGGATTTATATTTTAGGTCACTTTATTTTTTACTATCTTTTTTCAAGTCGATTTTTGACTTAATCAATGTAGTTCATCCAATAAATGCATATATCTCAATGCTTTAAAATTTTAACTTATTTTCGTATTTACTAGGTTCATTCTAGTCCTTTGGGTTCTAAATTAGTGTAGCTCGTGCAATAAGTGCAAATGTCTTAACGGATAAATATTTTAGCTCAATTTGGTCTTTACTAGGTTTATTGTTGTCCATTTATGTTCTTAAGCATTGTAGTTCATCCAATAAGTTCAAATGTCTCATTGGATTAAGACTTTATGTCTTTTGGGTATTTACTAGGTTTATTCTAGTCCACTTGGGTTTTCAATCACTATAGTTCGTCGAATAAGTGTAAAAGTCTCAACGGATTAATATTTTATGTCATTTTGTTGTTTATTAGGTTGATTCAAGTCGATTTTGGTTCTTAATCAAAGTAGTTCGTCAAATAAGTGCATAATTCTCAATGGATTATGATTTTACGTCATTTTGATATTTACTAGGTTTATTCTATTCCATTTGGGTTTTCAATCAATGTAGTTCGTCCATTAAGAGCAAAAGTATCAATGGATTAATATTTTAGGTCATTTTATTCTTTACAATCTTTTTTGAAGTCGATTTTTGATCTTAATCAATGTAGTTCATCCAATAAGTGCATAAATCTCAACGCTCTAAAATTTTAACTCCTTTTGGTATTTACTAGGTTCATTCTTGTCCATTTTTGTTCTAAATCAGTGTAGTTCGTCCAATAAGTGCAAATGCCTTAATAGATTAATATTGTAGCTCAATTTGGTCGTTACTAGGTTTATTCTTGTCCATTTTTGTTCTTAATCATTGTAAATCATCCAATGAGTTCAAATGTCTCATTGGATTAAGTTTTATGTCTTTTTTGTATTTACTAAGTTTAATGTACTCCTTTTGGGGTTTAAATCACTATAGTTCGTCGAATAAGTGTAAAAGTATCAATAGATTCGTATTTTAGGTCATTTTGTTCTTTATTAGGTTAACTCAAGTCGATTTTGGTTCTTAATCAATGTAGTTCGTCATATAAGTGCATAAGTCTCAATGGATTAAGATTTTAGGTCATTTTGGTATTTACTAGGTTTATTCTAGTCCATTTGGGTTCTCAATCAAATCAGTTCGTCCAATAAGAGCAAAATTGTCAATGGAATAATATTTTAGGTCACTTTATTTTTTACTATCTTTTTTAAAGTCGATTTTTGATCTTAATCAATGTAGTTCATCCAATAAATGCATATATCTCAATGCTTTAAAATTTTAACTCATTTTCGTATTTACTAGGTTCATTCTAGTCCTTTTGGTTCTAAATCAGTGTAGCTCGTCCAATAAGTTTAAATATCTTAACGGATTAATATTTTAGCTCAATTTGGTCTTTACTAGGTTTTTTCTTGTCCATTTTTGTTCTTAATGATTGTAGTTCATCCAATTAGTTCAAATGTCTCATTGGATTAAGATTTCATGTCTTTTTGGTATTTACTAGGTTTATTCTAGTGCACTTGGTTTTTAAATCACTATAGTTCGTCGAATAAGTGTAAAAGTCTCAACGAATTAATATTTTAGGTCATTTTGTTCTTTATTAGGTTTATTCAAGTCGATTTTGGTTCTAAATCAATGTAGTTCGTTCAATAAGTGCATAAGTCTCAATGGATTAAGATTTTAGGTCATTTTGGTATTTACTAGGTTTACTCTAGTCCATTTGGGTTTTCAATCAATGTAATTCGTCCAATAAGAGCAAAAGTGTTAATGAGTTAATATTTTAGGTCACTTTATTTTTTAATATCTTTTTCCAAGTCGGTTTGTGATCTTAATCAATGTAGTTCATCCAATAAGTGCATAAATCTCAATGCTTTAAAATTTTAACTCATTTTGGTATTTACTAGGTTCATTGTAGTCCATTTTGGTTCTAAATCAATGTATTTCGTCCAATAAGTGGAAATGTCTTAACAGATTAATATTTTAGCTCAATTTGGTCTTTACTAAGTTTATTCTTGTCCATTTTTGTTCTTAATCATTGTAGTTCCTCCAATAAGTTCAAATGTCTCATTGGATTAAGATTTTATGTCTTTTTGGTATTTACTAGGTTTATTCTAGTCCACATGGGTTTTAAATCACTGTACTTCGTCGAATAAGTGTAAAAGTCTCAACGGATTAATATTTTAAGTCATTTTGTTCTTTATTAGGTTTATTCAAGTCGATTTTCATTCTTAATCAAAGTAGTTTATCCAATAAGTGGATAAGTCTCAATGGATAAATATTTTAGGTCATTTTGGTATTTACTAGGTTTATTCTAGTCCATTTGGATTTTCAATCAATGTAGTTCGTCCAATAAGAGCAAAAGTAATAATGGATTAATATTTTAGGTCATTTTATTCTTTACTATCTTTTTCAAGTTAATTTTTGATTTTAATCATTGTAGTTTCTCCAATAAGTGCATAAATCTCAATGATTTAAAATTTTAACTCATTTTTGTATTTAATAAATTCATTCTAAATTAGTGTAGTTTGTCTGATAAGTGCAAATGTCTTAACGGATTAATATTTTAGCTCAATTTGGTCTTTACTAGGTTTATTCTTGTCCATTTTTGTTCTTAATCATTGTAGTTTTTCCAATAAGTACAAATGTCTCATTGGATTAAGATTTTATGTCTTTTTGGTATTTACTAGTTTTATTCTACTCCACTTGGGTTTTAAATCACTACAGTTCGTCGAATAAGTGTAAAAGTCTTAACGGATAAATATTTTAGGTCATTTTGTTCTTTATTAAGTTTATTTAAGTCGATTTTGGTTCTTGATCAAAGTAGTTCGTCCAATAAGTGCATAAGTCTCAATAGATTAAGATTTTAGGTTATTTTGGTATTTACTTGGTTTATTGTAGTCCACTTGGGTTTTAAATCCCTATAGTTCGTCGAATAAGTGTAAAAGTCTCAACGGATTAATATTTTAGGTCATTTTGTTCTTTATTAGGTTTATTCAAGTCGATTTTGGTTCTTAATCTATGCAGTTCATTTAATAAGTGCATAAGTCTCAATGGATTACGATTTAAGGTCATTTTGGTATTTACTAGGTTTATTCTAGACCATTTGGGTTTTCAATCAATGTAGTTCGTCCAATAAGAGCAAAAGTATCAATGGATTAATATTTTAGGACATTTTATTCTTTACTATCATTTTTCAAATCGATTTTTGATCTTAATCAATGTAGTTCATCCAATAAGTGCATAAGTCTCAATGGATAAATATTTTAGGTCATTTTGGTATTTACTAGGTTTATTCTAGTCCATTTGGGTTTCAATTAATGTAGTTCGTCCAATAAGAGCAAAAGTATCAATGGATTAATATTTTAGGTCATTTTATTCTTTACTATCTTTTTTCAAATTGATTTTTGATCTTAATCAATGTAGTTCATCCAATAAGTGCATAAATCTCAATGCTTTAAGATTTTAACTCATTTTAGTATTTACTGGGTCCATTCTAGTCCATTTTGGTTCAAAATCAGTGTAGTTCGTCCAATAAGTGCAAATGTCTTGACGGATTAATATTATAGCTCAATTTGGTCTTTACTAGGTTTACTCTTGTCCATTTATGTTCTTAATCATTGTAGTTCATCCAATAAGTTCAAATGGCTCATTGCATTAAGACTTTATGTCTTTTTGGTATTTACTAGGTTTATTCTAGTCCACTTGGGTTTTAAATCACTATAGTTCGTTGAATAAGTGTAAAAGTCTCAACGGATTAATATTTTAGGTCATTTTGTTCTTTATTAGCTTTATTCAAGTCGATTTTGGTTCTTAATCAAAGTAGTTCGTCCAATAAGTGCATAATTCTCAATGGATTATGATTTTTTTGAGTCATTTTGGTATTTACTAGGTTTATTCTAGTCCATTTGTGTTTTCTATCAATGTAGTTCGTCCAATAAGAGCAAAAGTACCAATGGATTAATATTTTATGTCATTTTATTCATTACTATCTTTTTTCAAGTCGATTTTTGATTTTAACCAATGTAGTTCATCCAATAAGTGCATAAATCTCAGTGCTTTAAAATTTTAACTCATTTTGGTATTTAATAGGTTCATTCTAGTCCCTTTTGGTTCTAAATCAAAGTAGTTCGGCCGATAAGTGCAAATGTCTTAACGGATTAATATTTTAGCTCAATTTGGTCTTTACTAGGTTTATTCTTGTCCTTTTTTGTTCTTAATGATTGTAGTTCATCCAATAAATTCAAATGTCTCATTGGATTAAGAATTCATGTCTTTTTGGTTTTTACATGGTTTATTCTACTGCACTTGGGTTTTAAATCACCATAGTTCATCGAATAAGTGTAAAAGTCTCAACGGATTAATATTTTAGGTCATTTTGTTCTTTATTAGGTTTACCCAAGTCGAATTTCATTCTTAATCAAAGTAGTTTGTCCAATAAGTGCATAAGTCTCAATAAATTATGATTTTAGGTCATTTTGGTATTTACTTGGTTTATTCTAGTCCACTTGGGTTTTAAATCACTATAGTTCGTCGAATAAGTTTAAAAGTCTCAACGTATTAATATTTTAGGTCATTTTGTTCTTTATTAGGTTTATTCAAGTCGATTTTCATTCTTAATCAAAGTAGTTCCTCCAATAAGTGCATAAGTCTCAATGGATAAATATTTTAGGTCATTTTGGTATTTACTAGGTTTATTCTAGTCCATTTGGGTTTCAATTAATGTAGTTCGTCCAATAAGAGCAAAAGTATCAATGGATTAATATTTTAGGTCATTTTATTCTTTACTATCTTTTTTATAATCGATTTTTGATCTTAATCAATGTAGTTCATCCAATAAGTGCATAAATCTCAATGCTTTAAAATTTTAACTCGTTTTAGTATTTACTAGGTCCATTCTAGTACATTTTGGTTCAAAATCAGTGTAGTTCGTCCAATAAGTGCAAATGTCTTAACGGATTAATATTTTAGCTCAATTTGGTCTTTGCTAGGTTTATTCTTGTCCATTTTTGGTCTTAATCATTGTAGTTCATCCAATAAGTTCAAATGTCTCATTGGATTAAGATTTTATGTCTTTTTGGTATTTATTAGGTTTATTCTACTCCACTTGGGTTTTAAATCAGTGTAGTTCCTCGAACAAGTGTAAAAGTCTTAACGGTTTAATATTTTAGGTCATTTTGTTCTTTATTAGGTTTATTCAACTTGATTTTGGTTCATCATCAAAGTAGTTCGTCCAATAATTGCATAAATCTCAATGGATTAAGATTTTAAGTCCTTATGGTATTTACTAGGTTTTGATCGAGTCCATTTGGGTTTTCAATCAATGTAGTTCTTCCAATAAGAGCAAAAGTATCAATGGATTAATATTTTAGGTCATTTTATTCTTTACTATCTTTTTTCAAGCCGATTATTGACTTAATCAACGTAGTTTATCCAATAAGTGCATAAATCTCAATGCTTTAAAATATTAACTCATTTTAGTATTTACTAGGTCCATTCTAGTCCATTTTGGTTCTAAATCAGTGTAGTTCGTCCAATAAGTGCAAATGTCTTAACGGATTAATATTTTAGCTCAATTTGGTCTTTGCTAGGTTTATTCTTGTCCATTTTTGTTCTTAATCATTGTAGTTCATCCAATAAGTTCAAATGTCTCATTAGTTTAAGATTTTATGTCTTTTTGGTATTAACTAGGTTTATTCTACTCCACTTGTGTTTTAAATCACTATAATTCGTCGAATATGTGTAAAAGTCTCAACGGATTAATATTTTAGGTCATTTTGTACTTTATTAGGTTTATTCAAGTCGATTTTCGTTCTTAATCAAAGTAGTTCGTCCAATAAGTGCATTAGTCTCAATGGATTATGATTTTAGGTCATTTTGGTATTTACTTGGTTTATTCTAGTCCATTTGGGTTTTCAATCAATGTAGTTCGTCCAATCAGAGCTAAAGTATCAATGGATTAATATTTTAGGTCATTTTATTCTTTACTATCTTTTTTCAAGTCGATTATTGACTTAATCAACGTAGTTAATCCAATAAGTGCATAAATCTCAATGCTTTAAAATATTAACTCATTTTAGTATTTACTAGGTCCATTCTAGTCCGTTTTGGTTCTAAATCAGTGTAGTTCGTCCAATAAGGGCAAATGTCTTAACGGATTAATATTTTAGCTCAATTTGGTCTTTACTAGGTTTATTCTTGTCCATTTTTGTTCTTAATCATTGTAGTTCATCCAACAAGTTCAAATGTCTCATTAGTTTAAGATTTTATGTCTTTTTGGTATTTACTAGGTTTATTCTACTCCACTTGGGTTTTAAATCACTATAATTCGTCGAATAAGTGTAAAAGTCTCAACGGATTAATATTTTATGTAATTTTGTACTTTATTAGGTTTATTCAAGTCGATTTTCATTCTTAATCAAAGTAGTTCGTCCAATATATCCATAAGTCTCAATGGATTATGATTTTAGGTCATTTTGGTATTTACTAGGTTTATTCTAGTCCATTTAGGTTTTCAATCTATGTAGTTCTTCCAATAAGAGCAAAAGTATCAATGGATTAATATTTTAGGTCATTTTATTCTTTAATATCTTTTTTCAAGTCGATTTTCGATTTTAATCAATGTAGTTCCTCCAATAAGTGCATAAATCTCAATGATTTAAAATTTTAACTCATTTTTGTATTTAATAGATTCATTCTCAATCAGTGTAGTTTGTCCGATAAGTACAAATGTCTTAACGGATTAATATTTTAGCTCAATTTGGTCTTTACTAGGTTTATTCTTGTCCATTTTTGTACTTAATCATTTTGGTTTTTCCAATAAGTACAAATATCTCATTGGATTAAGATTTTATGTGTTTTTCGTATTTACTAGGATTATTCTACTCCACTATAGTTCGTCTAATAAGTGTAAAAGTCTTAACGGATAAATATTTTAGGTCATTTTGTTCTTTATTAAGTTTATTCAAGTCGATTTTGGTTCTTAATCAATGTAGTTCGTCCAATAAGAGCATAAGTCTCAATGAATTATGATTTTAGGTCATTTTGGTATTTACTTGGTTTATTCTAGTCCACTTGGGTTTTAAATCCCTATAGTTCGTCGAATAAGTGTAAAAGTCTCAACGGATTAATATTTTAGGTCATTTTGTTCTCTATTAAGTTTATTCGAGTCGATTTTGTTTCTTAATCAAACTAGTTCGTCCAATAAGTGCATAAGTCTCAATGGATTATGATTTTATGTCATTTTGGTATTTACTAGGTTTATTCTAGTCCATTTGGGTTTTCAATCTATGTAGTTCTTCCAATAAGAGCAAAAGTATCAATGGATAAATATTTTAGGTCATTTTATTCTATAATATCTTTTTTCAAGTCGATTTTCGATTTTAATCAATGTAGTTCCTCCAATAAGTGCATAAATCTCAATGATTTAAAATTTTAACTCATTTTTGTATTTAATAGATTCATTCTAAATCAGTGTAGTTTGTCTGATAAGTGCAAATGTCTTAACGGATTAATATTTTAGCTCAATTTGGTCTTTACTAGGTTTATTCTTTCCATTTTTGTACTTAATCATTTTGGTTTTTCCAATAAGTACAAATATCTCATTGGATTAAGATTTTATGTGTTTTTGGTATTTACTAGGATTATTCTACTCCACTATAGTTCGTCTAATAAGTGTAAAAGTCTTAACGGATAAATATTTTAGGTCATTTTGTTCTTTATTAAGTTTATTCAAGTCGATTTTGGTTCTTAATCAATGTAGTTCGTCCAATAAGTGCATAAGTCTCAATGAATTATGATTTTAGGTCATTTTGGTATTTACTTGGTTTATTCTAGTCCACTTGGGTTTTAAATCCCTATAGTTCGTCGAATAAGTGTAAAAGTCTCAACGGATTAATATTTTAGGTCATTTTGTTCTCTATTAAGTTTATTCGAGTCGATTTTGTTTCTTAATCAAACTAGTTCGTCCAATAAGTGCATAAGTCTCAATGGATTATGATTTTATGTCATTTTGGTATTTACTAGGTTTATTCTAGTCCATTTGGGTTTTCAATCTATGTAGTTCTTCCAATAAGAGCAAAAGTATCAATGGATAAATATTTTAGGTCATTTTATTCTATAATATCTTTTTTCAAGTCGATTTTCGATTTTAATCAATGTAGTTCCTCCAATAAGTGGATAAATCTCAATGATTTAAAATTTTAACTCATTTTTGTATTTAATAGATTCATTCTAAATCAGTGTAGTTTGTCTGATAAGTGCAAATGTCTTAACGGATTAATATTTTAGCTCAATTTGGTCTTTACTAGGTTTATTCTTTCCATTTTTGTACTTAATCATTTTGGTTTTTCCAATAAGTACAAATATCTCATTGGATTAAGATTTTATGTGTTTTTGGTATTTACTAGGATTATTCTACTCCACTATAGTTCGTCTAATAAGTGTAAAAGTCTTAACGGATAAATATTTTAGGTCATTTTGTTCTTTATTAAGTTTATTCAAGTCGATTTTGGTTCTTAATCAATGTAGTTCGTCCAATAAGTGCATAAGTCTCAATGAATTATGATTTTAGGTCATTTTGGTATTTACTTGGTTTATTCTAGTCCACTTGGGTTTTAAATCCCTATAGTTCGTCGAATAAGTGTAAAAGTCTCAACGGATTAATATTTTAGGTCATTTTGTTCTCTATTAAGTTTATTCAAGTCGATTTTGTTTCTTAATCAAACTAGTTCGTCCAATAAGTGCATAAGTCTCAATGGATTATGATTTTATGTCATTTTGGTATTTACTAGGTTTATTCTAGTCCATTTGGGTTTTCAATCTATGTAGTTCTTCCAATAAGAGCAAAAGTATCAATGGATAAATATTTTAGGTCATTTTATTCTATAATATCTTTTTTCAAGTCGATTTTCGATTTTAATCAATGTAGTTCCTCCAATAAGTGCATAAATCTCAATGATTTAAAATTTTAACTCATTTTTGTATTTAATAGATTCATTCTAAATCAGTGTAGTTTGTCTGATAAGTGCAAATGTCTTAACGGATTAATATTTTAGCTCAATTTGGTCTTTACTAGGTTTATTCTTTCCATTTTTGTACTTAATCATTTTGGTTTTTCCAATAAGTACAAATATCTCATTGGATTAAGATTTTATGTGTTTTTGGTATTTACTAGGATTATTCTACTCCACTATAGTTCGTCTAATAAGTGTAAAAGTCTTAACGGATAAATATTTTAGGTCATTTTATTCTTTATTAAGTTTATTCAAGTCGATTTTGGTTCTTAATCAATGTAGTTCGTCCAATAAGGGCATAAGTCTCAATGAATTATGATTTTAGGTCATTTTGGTATTTACTTGGTTTATTCTAGTCCACTTGGGTTTTAAATCACTATAGTTCGTCAAATAAGTGTAAAAGTCTCAACGGATTAATATTTTAGGTCATTTTGTTCTCTATTAAGTTTATTCGAGTCGATTTTGGTTCTTAATCAAACTAGTTCGTCCAATAAGTGCATAAGTCTCAATGGATTATGATTTTATGTCATTTTGGTATTTACTTGGTTTATTCTAGTCCACTTGGGTTTTAAATCACTAAAGTTCGTCGAATAAGTGTAAAAGTCTCAACGTATTAATATTTTAGGTCATTTTGTTCTCTATTAAGTTTATTCGAGTCGATTTTGGTTCTTAATCAAACTAGTTCCTCCAATAAGTGCATAAGACTCAATGGATAAATATTTTAGGTCATTTTGGTATTTACTAGGTTTATTCTAGTCCATTTGGGTTTCAATCAATGTAGTTCGTCCAATAAGAGCAAAAGTATCAATGGATTAATATTTTAGATCATTTTATTCTTTACTATCTTTTTTCAAGTTGATTTTTGATCCTAATCAATGTAGTTCATCCAATAAGTGCATAAATGTCAATGCTTTAAAATTTTAACTAATTTTAATATTTACTAGGTCCATTCTAGTCCATTTTGGTTCAAAATCAGTGTAGTTCGTCCAATAAGTGCAAATGTCTTAACGGATTAATATTTTAGCTCAATTTGGTCTTTACTAGGATTATTCTTGTCCATTATTGTTCTTAATCATTGTAGTTCATCCAATAAGTTCAAATGTCTCATTGGATTAAGATTTTATGTCTTTTTGGTTTTTACTTTGTTTATTCTAGTGCACTTGGGTTTTAAATCACTATAATTCGTCGCATAAGTGTAAAAGTCTCAACGGATTAACATTTTAGGTCATTTTCTACTTTATTAGGTTTATTCAAGTCGATTTTCGTTCTTAATCAAAGTAGTTCGTCTAATATATGCATAAGTCTCAATGGATTATGATTTTAGGTCATTTTGGAATTTACTAGGTTTATTCTAGTCCATTTGGGATTTCAATCAACGTAGTTTGTCCAATAAGAGCAAAAGTATCAATGGATTAATATTTTAGGTCATTTTATTCCTTACTATCTTTTTTCAAGTCGATTTTTGATCTTAATCAATGTAGTTCATCCAATAAGTGCATAAATCTCAATGCTTTAAAATTTTAACTCATTTTAGTATTTATTAGGTCCATTCTAGTACATTTTGGTTCAAAATCAGTGTAGTTCGTCCAATAAGTGCAAATGTCTTAACGAATTAATATTTTAGCTCAATTTGGTCTTTGCTAGGTTTATTCTTGTCCACTTTTGGTCTTAATCATTGTAGTTCATCCAATAAGTTCAAATGTCTCATTGGATTAAGATTTTATGTCTTTTTGGTATTTACTAGGTTTATTCTACTCCACTTGGGTTCTAAATCAGTATAGTTCCTCGAATAAGTGTAAAAGTCTTAACGGTTTAATATTTTAGGTCATTTTGTTCTTTATTAGGTTTATTCAAGTTGATTTTGGTTCATAATCAAAGTAGTTCGTCCAATAAGTGCATAAGTCTCAATGGATTAATATTTTAAGTCCTTATGGTATTTACTAGGTTTTGATCGAGTCCATTTGGGTTTTCAATCAATGTAGTTCTTCCAATAAGAGCAAAAGTATTGATGAATTAATATTTAAGGTCACTTTATATTTTACTATCTTTTTTCAAGTCAATTTTTGATCTTAATCAATGTAGTTCATCCAATAAGTGCATAAATCTCAATGCGTTAAAATTTTATCTCATTTTGGCATTTACTAGGTTCATTCGAGTACATTTTGGTTCTAAATCAGTGTAGTTCGTCCAATAAGGGCAAATGTCTTAACAGATTAATATTTTAGCTCAATTTCGTCTTTACTAGGTTTATTCTTGTCCATTTTTGTTACTAATCATTGTAATTCATCCAATAAGTTCAAATGTGTCATTGGATTAATATTTTATGTCTTTTTGGTATTTACTAGGTTTATTCTACTCCACCAGGGTTTTAAATCAGTATAGTTCGTCGAATAAGTGTAAAAGTCTCAACGGATTAATATTTTAGGTCATTTTGTACTTTATTAGATTTATTCAAGTCAATTTTGGTTCTTAATCAAAGTAGTTCGTCCAATAAGTGCATAAGTCTCAATGGATTATAATTTTAGGTCATTTTGGTATTTACTTGGTTTATTCTAGTCCATTTGGGTTTTCAATCAATGTAGTTCGTCCAATCAGAGCAAAAGTATCAATGGATTAATATTTTAGGTCATTTTATTCTTTACTATCTTTTTTCAAGTCGATTATTAACTTAATCAATGTAGTTCATCCAATAAGTGCATAAATCTCACTGCGTTAAAATTTTATCTTATTTTGGTATTTACTAGGTTCATTCGAGTCCATTTTGGTTCTAAATCAGTGTAGTTCGTCCAATAAGGGAAATGTCTTAACAGATTAATATTTTAGCTCAATTTGGTCTTTACTAGGTTTATTCTTGTCCATTTTTGTTCTTAATCATTGTAGTTCATCCAATAAGTTCAAATGTCTCATTGGATTAAGATTTTATGTCTTTTTGGTATTTACTAGGTTTATTCTACTCCACCTGGGTTTTAAATCAGTATAGTTCGTCGAATAAGTGTAAAAGTCTCAACGGATTAATATTTTATGTCATTTTGTACTTTATTAGATTTATTCAAGTCAATTTTGGTTCTTAATCAAAGTAGTTCGTCCAATAAGTGCATAAGTCTCAATGGATTATAATTTTAGGTCATTTTGGTATTTACTTGGTTTATTCTAGTCCATTTGGGTTTTCAATCAATGTAGTTCGTCCAATCAGAGCAAAAGTATCAATGGATTAATATTTTAGGTCATTTTATTCTTTACTATCTTTTTTCAAGTCGATTATTAACTTAATCAATGTAGTTCATCCAATAAGTGCATAAATCTCACTGCGTTAAAATTTTATCTTATTTTGGTATTTACTAGGTTCATTCGAGTCCATTTTGGTTCTAAATCAGTGTAGTTCGTCCAATAAGGGCAAATGTCTTAACAGATTAATATTTTAGCTCAATTTGGTCTTTACTAGGTTAATTCTTGTCCATTTTTGTTCTTAATCATTGTAGTTCATCCAATAAGTTCAAATGTCTCATTGGATTAAGATTTTATGTCTTTTTGGTATTTACTAGGTTTATTCTACTCCACTTGGGTTTTAAATCACTATAATTCGTCGAATAAGTGTAAAAGTCTCAACGGATTAATATTTTAGGTAATTTTGTACTTTATTAGGTTTATTCAAGTCGATTTTCGTTCTTAATCAAAGTAGTTCGTCCAATATATGCATAAGTCTCAATGGATTATGATTTTAGGTCATTTTGGTATTTACTAGGTTTATTCTAGTCCATTTGGGATTTCAATCAACGTAGTTTGTCCAATAAGAGCAAAAGTATCAATGGATTAATATTTTAGGTCATTTTATTCCTTACTATCTTTTTTCAAGTCGATTTTTGATCTTAATCAATGTAGTTCATCCAATAAGTGCATAAATCTCAATGCTTTAAAATTTTAACTCATTTTAGTATTTATTAGGTCCATTCTAGTACATTTTGGTTTAAAATCAGTGTAGTTCGTCCAATAAGTGCAAATGTCTTAACGAATTAATATTTTAGCTCAATTTGGTCTTTGCTAGGTTTATTCTTGTCCACTTTTGGTCTTAATCATTGTAGTTCATCCAATAAGTTCAAATGTCTCATTGGATTAAGATTTTATGTCTTTTTGGTATTTACTAGGTTTATTCTACTCCACTTGGGTTCTAAATCAGTATAGTTCCTCGAATAAGTGTAAAAGTCTTAACGGTTTAATATTTTAGGTCATTTTGTTCTTTATTAGGTTTATTCAAGTTGATTTTGGTTCATAATCAAAGTAGTTCGTCCAATAAGTGCATAAGTCTCAATGGATTAATATTTTAAGTCCTTATGGTATTTACTAGGTTTTGATCGAGTCCATTTGGGTTTTCAATCAATGTAGTTCTTCCAATAAGAGCAAAAGTATTGATGAATTAATATTTAAGGTCACTTTATATTTTACTATCTTTTTTCAAGTCAATTTTTGATCTTAATCAATGTAGTTCATCCAATAAGTGCATAAATCTCAATGCGTTAAAATTTTATCTCATTTTGGCATTTACTAGGTTCATTCGAGTACATTTTGGTTCTAAATCAGTGTAGTTCGTCCAATAAGGGCAAATGTCTTAACAGATTAATATTTTAGCTCAATTTCGTCTTTACTAGGTTTATTCTTGTCCATTTTTGTTACTAATCATTGTAATTCATCCAATAAGTTCAAATGTGTCATTGGATTAATATTTTATGTCTTTTTGGTATTTACTAGGTTTATTCTACTCCACCTGGGTTTTAAATCAGTATAGTTCGTCGAATAAGTGTAAAAGTCTCAACGGATTAATATTTTAGGTCATTTTGTACTTTATTAGATTTATTCAAGTCAATTTTGGTTCTTAATCAAAGTAGTTCGTCCAATAAGTGCATAAGTCTCAATGGATTATAATTTTAGGTCATTTTGGTATTTACTTGGTTTATTCTAGTCCATTTGGGTTTTCAATCAATGTAGTTCGTCCAATCAGAGCAAAAGTATCAATGGATTAATATTTTAGGTCATTTTATTCTTTACTATCTTTTTTCAAGTCGATTATTAACTTAATCAATGTAGTTCATCCAATAAGTGCATAAATCTCACTGCGTTAAAATTTTATCTTATTTTGGTATTTACTAGGTTCATTCGAGTCCATTTTGGTTCTAAATCAGTGTAGTTCGTCCAATAAGGGAAATGTCTTAACAGATTAATATTTTAGCTCAATTTGGTCTTTACTAGGTTTATTCTTGTCCATTTTTGTTCTTAATCATTGTAGTTCATCCAATAAGTTCAAATGTCTCATTGGATTAAGATTTTATGTCTTTTTGGTATTTACTAGGTTTATTCTACTCCACCTGGGTTTTAAATCAGTATAGTTCGTCGAATAAGTGTAAAAGTCTCAACGGATTAATATTTTATGTCATTTTGTACTTTATTAGATTTATTCAAGTCAATTTTGGTTCTTAATCAAAGTAGTTCGTCCAATAAGTGCATAAGTCTCAATGGATTATAATTTTAGGTCATTTTGGTATTTACTTGGTTTATTCTAGTCCATTTGGGTTTTCAATCAATGTTGTTCGTCCAATCAGAGCAAAAGTATCAATGGATTAATATTTTAGGTCATTTTATTCTTTACTATCTTTTTTCAAGTCGATTATTAACTTAATCAATGTAGTTCATCCAATAAGTGCATAAATCTCACTGCGTTAAAATTTTATGTTATTTTGGTATTTACTAGGTTCATTCGAGTCCATTTTGGTTCTAAATCAGTGTAGTTCGTCCAATAAGGGCAAATGTCTTAACAGATTAATATTTTAGCTCAATTAGGTCTTTACTAGGTTAATTCTTGTCCATTTTTGTTCTTAATCATTGTAGTTCATCCAATAAGTTCAAATGTCTCATTGGATTAAGATTTTATGTCTTTTTGGTATTTACTAGGTTTATTCTACTCCACTTGGGTTTTAAATCACTATAATTCGTCGAATAAGTGTAAAAGTCTCAACGGATTAATATTTTAGGTAATTTTGTACTTTATTAGGTTTATTCAAGTCGATTTTCGTTCTTAATCAAAGTAGTTCGTCCAATATATGCATAAGTCTCAATGGATTATGATTTTAGGTCATTTTGGTATTTACTAGGTTTATTCTAGTCCATTTGGGATTTCAATCAACGTAGTTTGTCCAATAAGAGCAAAAGTATCAATGGATTAATATTTTAGGTCATTTTATTCCTTACTATCTTTTTTCAAGTCGATTTTTGATCTTAATCAATGTAGTTCATCCAATAAGTGCATAAATCTCAATGCTTTAAAATTTTAACTCATTTTAGTATTTATTAGGTCCATTCTAGTACATTTTGGTTCAAAATCAGTGTAGTTCGTCCAATAAGTGCAAATGTCTTAACGAATTAATATTTTAGCTATATTTGGTCTTTGCTAGGTTTATTCTTGTCCACTTTCGGTCTTAATCATTGTAGTTCATCCAATAAGTTCAAATGTCTCATTGGATTAAGATTTTATGTCTTTTTGGTATTTACTAGGTTTATTCTACTCCACTTGGGTTCTAAATCAGTATAGTTCCTCGAATAAGTGTAAAAGTCTTAACGGTTTAATATTTTAGGTCATTTTGTTCTTTATTAGGTTTATTCAAGTTGATTTTGGTTCATAATCAAAGTAGTTCGTCCAATAAGTGCATAAGTCTCAATGGATTAATATTTTAAGTCCTTATGGTATTTACTAGGTTTTGATCGAGTCCATTTGGGTTTTCAATCAATGTAGTTCTTCCAATAAGAGCAAAAGTATTGATGAATTAATATTTAAGGTCACTTTATATTTTACTATCTTTTTCAAGTCAATTTTTGATCTTAATCAATGTAGTTCATCCAATAAGTGCATAAATCTCAATGCGTTAAAATTTTATCTCATTTTGGCATTTACTAGGTTCATTCGAGTACATTTTGGTTCTAAATCAGTGTAGTTCGTCCAATAAGGGCAAATGTCTTAACAGATTAATATTTTAGCTCAATTTCGTCTTTACTAGGTTTATTCTTGTCCATTTTTGTTACTAATCATTGTAATTCATCCAATAAGTTCAAATGTGTCATTGGATTAATATTTTATGTCTTTTTGGTATTTACTAGGTTTATTCTACTCCACCTGGGTTTTAAATCAGTATAGTTCGTCGAATAAGTGTAAAAGTCTCAACGGATTAATATTTTAGGTCATTTTGTACTTTATTAGATTTATTCAAGTCAATTTTGGTTCTTAATCAAAGTAGTTCGTCCAATAAGTGCATAAGTCTCAATGGATTATAATTTTAGGTCATTTTGGTATTTACTTGGTTTATTCTAGTCCATTTGGGTTTTCAATCAATGTAGTTCGTCCAATCAGAGCAAAAGTATCAATGGATTAATATTTTAGGTCATTTTATTCTTTACTATCTTTTTTCAAGTCGATTATTAACTTAATCAATGTAGTTCATCCAATAAGTGCATAAATCTCACTGCGTTAAAATTTTATCTTATTTTGGTATTTACTAGGTTCATTCGAGTCCATTTTGGTTCTAAATCAGTGTAGTTCGTCCAATAAGGGAAATGTCTTAACAGATTAATATTTTAGCTCAATTTGGTCTTTACTAGGTTTATTCTTGTCCATTTTTGTTCTTAATCATTGTAGTTCATCCAATAAGTTCAAATGTCTCATTTGGATTAAGATTTTATGTCTTTTTGGTATTTACTAGGTTTATTCTACTCCACTTGGGTTTTAAATCACTATAATTCGTCGAATAAGTGTAAAAGTCTCAACGGATTAATATTTTAGGTAATTTTGTACTTTATTAGGTTTATTCAAGTCGATTTTCGTTCTTAATCAAAGTAGTTCGTCCAATATATGCATAAGTCTCAATGGATTATGATTTTAGGTCATTTTGGTATTTACTAGGTTTATTCTAGTCCATTTGGGTTTTCAATCTACGTAGTTCTTCCAATAAGAGCAAAAGTATCAATGGATTAATATTTTAGGTCATTTTATTCTTTAATATCTTTTTTCAAGTCGATTTTCGATTTTAATCAATGTAGTTCCTCCAATAAGTGCATAAATCTCAATTAATCAAAGTAGTTCGTCCAATAAGTTCATAAGTCTCAATGGATTATGATTTTAGGTCATTTTGGTATTTACTTGGTTTATTCTAGTCCATTTGGGTTTTCAATCAACGTAGTTTGTCCAATAAGAGCAAAAGTATCAACGGATTAATATTTTAGGACATTTTACTCTTTACTATCTTTTTTTAAGTCGATTTTTGATCTTAATCAACGTAGTTAATCCAATAAGTGCATAAATCACAATGCTTTAAAATTTTAACTCATTTTAGTATTTACTAGGTCCATTTTAGTCCATTTTTTTTCTAAATCAGTGTAGTTCGTCCAATAAGGGCAAATGTCTTAACGGATTAATATTTTAGCACAATTTGGTCTTTATTAGGTTTATTCTTGTCCATTTTTATTCTTAATCATTGAAGTTCATCCAATAAGTTCAAATGTCTCATTAGATTAAGATTTTATGTCTTTTTGGTATTTACTAGGTTTATTCTACTCCATTTGGGTTTTAAATCACTATTGTTCATCGAATAAGTGTAGAAGTCTTAACGGATTAATATTTAAGGTCATTTTGTTCTTTATTAGGTTTATTCAAGTCGATTTTTGTTCTTAATCAAAGTAGTTCGTCCAATAAGTGCATAAGTCTCGTTGGATTAAGATTTTATGTCTTTTTGGTATTTACTAGGTTTATTCTACTCCACTTGGGTTTTAAATCAATGTAGTTCGTCCAATAAGAGCAAAAGTATCAATGGATTAATATTTTAGGTCATTTTGTTCTTTACTATCTTTTTTCAAGTCGATTTTTGATCTTAATCAATGTAGTTCATCCAATAATTGCATAAATCTCAATGCTGTAAAGTTTTTACTCATTTTGGTATTTACTAGGTTCTATCTAGTCCATTTTGGTTCTAAATCAGTGTAGTTTGTCCGATAAGTGCAAATGTCTTGACGAATTAATATTTTAGCTCAATTTGGTCTTTACTAGGTTAATTCTTGTCCATTATTGTTCTTAATCATTGTAGTTCATCCAATAAGT